>VYXC01008041.1:566393-595640 GCA_013397175.1 Platysteira castanea
CTACTGACCATCGCCGGCAACTGCCTGGTGGTGATCTCCGTCTGCTTCGTGAAGAAGCTGCGGCAGCCCTCCAACTATCTCATCGTCTCGCTGGCCCTGGCCGATCTCTCGGTGGCCCTGGCCGTCATGCCCTTCGTCAGCGTCACTGACCTTATCGGCGGCGAGTGGATCTTCGGGCGCCTCTTCTGCAACGTCTTCATCGCCATGGATGTCATGTGCTGCACGGCCTCCATCATGACCCTCTGTGTGATAAGTATCGACAGGTGAGACAGCCCGGCGCCCCGAGGCTTGCCCTGGCCTCCCGCCGCTCCGGGGGACCGGCCCCGCGCCGCTGCCCGCAGCCCCGGGCATCCAGGACGGCCGCCGGCCCCGGCGCGGGGACCCGCCGTGAGCGGTCCCACCAGCGGTCTGCTGCCTCCTCCTCCGGGTCCCTTGGAAATGAGCCGTGCTCAGAGCAGGGAGCGAGGCGAGTGCCAGCCCGCAGCCTCTCTGTTCGGAGGAGCCCGCCAGAGCAGGGTGAGCTGCCGCCCATATGCAGCCCAGGTGCCTGGTTATCCCTCTGGGTAACTTCCTTGCTGTCACTCGAGAGCCAAGGTGTCAAAGCAAAACGGGACCCAAACTGTGAACTTTTACCATGCCTCTATACAAGCAATAGGGCATTTCCAGCTGCTTTAAAATTTGGAACATATGTCTTTAAACAGCTTTATACTACAGGTAGATTTGAGCTGATTCTTTCAAAGCTGGTGACAGTGTAACCTCACTGGCTTCAGTAGAGTTTTATTAGACCAGAGAAGGAGCAGAAATTATAGCTTGCTAAGGTTTTCTCTTTATTCTAGGACAATCCCAGAATAGCTCAATTTCATTTTTGACAAATAATGTTTTGTTTGAAGGAAAAAATTACTTTCAAATGTTTGCTTTTTAAAAATTTTCACCTGCTGTCTTAAAAACCAAGTTATGTTCATTGACATTTAGCTTCTTCAAAAAGATACAGTCACTAGGGCAACAAGGAAGTGTGTACACACTGCAGAAGAATATCTTAGGTGTTCGGTTCTGATGTAAAAACCATACCTAAGAGCCCACATTTGCCTGTGTCAAGAGTTCTCTGCAGAGGAAGGCTAACAGATTCCTTTATTCCATGCAGCTCCTATTCTAAAGTAAGTTGCAGCCTGTAGCTTCCCTTTTCCACAGTCTAAATTCTATGCAAAGAATTTTAACAGCTAGAGGGTAACTTTTCATTACAATTCCACACAATTGGCTTAAATTGAAGAACTTCATAACTAGATTGTAGAAGTAGTTTACCAAGTTCGATATCCAACAGCAGCCTTGACTGTTTACTTCAGAAAGTTTTCAAAAAGGCTCTGCATTAGGTTTCTGGGAAGTAACACTCTTTTGAAAGAGTTTCCTAGGGTAAATGTTGTTTTGTACCAAGGAGCATCACAGTTTCTATTAATTTCAGAACTTTAATTTCTGTACAAGCATCCCCTGCTCCAGTGCTCTTTATTTTGTGCCTTCTGTATTGGCTAGCAGTTACCTGAATGATGCAAAGCATCTTTTAGCAATGAAATCCACATAGAGGCTTTGACAGTGTCAAAGGGTTTGTGGTGGGGTTTTTGTTTTGTTTTATTGCTTTTACATTGAAATTTTCTTAATTTTAACTTATCTAAGTTAAACTTTAAACTTAATTCCGGTGTTGCAAGAGAATATGAATAGGCTTATCTACCTTCCCAATTTTATCCTCTGCTTTTCTATACTATTTGTAGGACAGGTGATTTCATTTTTCCACTCTCTCCCTACAAAGTATTTCTATTCTTGGATTGTTCTTATGTCCATCTCTGAGCTCTCCACCTCCATTTCTACTAACCTTCTGAAAACAGGTTAACATAATTAAGCTTCCTTAAGGATTTGTGATGATTTACAGTGTAGCACTGGGGTTTTACTCTTTTCCAATTCTTAGTTTAACATTTGTGGTCACTGCTGTGTGCTGAACAGGGGATTTGACTGAACGGGTCACACTGATGACTGCATCCCTTGTTGTCTTCTTTCAGTTCTACCTCCACTCTCCCCTCCCCCTAAAATACTAACAAGAGATATATCTCTGTTTTGAGAAAGAATATAACCTCTTGTAAATGACTGATTTTCACCACCTAATGCTTATTTAAACTAGAACTATTCTTGTCTTTCTGTTTTCACTTCTGTCACTGAAGGTTTATTGAACACCATCTCTTCATAATTCATTATACTGTTGTCTACTACCTACTTGAAATTAAAATTCTGTGACTTATGATGCTTTAACCTCTGTCACCCAAATCCATTATATAGTTAAGTATGTAGGTATCATAAAAAAAAGGAGACAAGCCACCAATTCATTAACAAAATGTCTCTACTACTCGGCAATAAAGAATGTCAAAATCTCCATGATTTGTAATCCTATTTAAAAATAATTAATCCTATACTGTTGTAACACTGCTAAGACAGGCCAAAGATTAGTTTGGGACATTAACAAATCTTTGAGTAGTGCATATGTACAAAATATGCAAACCAGGGAAACATCATGAAAATCAAATGTGAATGATGAAATGTTGCCAGTATAGCATCGATGGTAATAGTACTCTCTTATTAGCAGTTGTTCTTACATGTGTGTAGTTAGGAAATCCTTTAATGATCAGTGAGGAAAATTTATCTCTGAAATACATACCTCCAGTTTAAGTTTTGTTTGTGGTACAGGAGCTGCAAATCATCGTGTATACAGTGCATTAGAGGGTCAGACCATTTTCACAGGGTCCATTTTTTGCAAGGCTTTGGTGAAAACACTTCCATGTTTTCTGTTATGTAGGAGGAGAAGATTACCAGTGATACCTCCCTTACTAGCCTTACTGTCTCAGGGCAACTAATACAAATACATGACCAGGAAATTTCAATAACAATTCGAGAAGCAGGGAAAGTGAATGAAACTCACTCTCCTTCAAGTTGGCCACTGTCTTCAGAGATGTTTGTCTGTACTTAAGTCTCGTAGATCCTGAGGTCACATGTGAGACATTTGTTTAGGAGGAAGGGTTAAGACAGGGCAAAGAATGATTTTTGAAATATAATTAGGAATTGCACTGTCACCTGGCTCTTTAGGGCACTTTAGGAAATGTTCGTTGTGATTCAGTAACATCTCTCCTGAAGTAAAAGATGAGGCTGTTGCAGACAGCCTCAGTGCAGAGAGAGCAAATAAATTGACTATTTAAAATTTTGTTAAATCTCTAGGTTCTTTCTCAAGCAGATATGAGAATCAGGTAAATAGCTGAAAGAATATTACTACTGAATTAATCTTAAAAAAAAAAGTTTGTTACAAACTGTTAGGCAGGGCTTGTAAGGAGAAATAATAATACCTATCAATAAACAACAATTAAGTTAGTAAAACAGAGGCTTTGAGGAGATACCAAGCAGGATAAAATGAGTGAATTGAAATGGCTTTTGATTTGTTTCTCTTGCACAAATATGTGCTACTCAGGTTATGCCACTGAGAACCCTGAAATGCCAGCAACTGGCAAGCCTATTGCTCACAGAGAGATTTCGCTGCACAGCCCTTAGTGGCAGATGTGATTTTTAGCTGAATCTATCTGTTGGAAAGCTCTGAAAAAAGTATATTAGCATGGGGTATACAAATGGACTGGTTTTGTTCTGTTGGAAAACCTTGTATTTTTTTCCTAGTTAGACACACCAAGCACTTCTTGTACTTTTAAAGTTACTCCTATTCTAAGTTGTGTAAACAATGAGGGTGCAAAATAGATATTAGTGTGCTATTATGGGGATATCTAACTTTGCACAGGGTGCACAAGGAAGAAGCCAGATTGGAAAGGTTGTTTGATTATTCACAAAGATCTAAATTTGCAGAGATCATGAGTTAATTTCCTTGAGGTTACGAAGATTTGGACGATTATGCTTTTCTTCAAATCATATCTTCCCTTTTGTTTCACAACATAAGAACCTTCACAGATCTTTATCAGGATGACCTGAGATGAACATATTTTTTAGGCATCTCTTATTTAAGCTCCTACTCTGGAAGAAGGCTATCTACTTACAGGCAGGTCTGTCAGAACTAAAGATATGACAGACAGACAAGAGTATTTCTGCCTTTTCAAATTTCATGAGGATTAAACAGGCAATATAGCTTGATACTCAGTCAATAGTTACCTTTGCTATTCTCTCCATCCATGATATGAGAAGTAGCTCTGTAGAAAGGTAGGAGCTACAGAGACTTTTGCAGAATAATTGGGTGTCAGTGAATAGTCTTCTCTAAACATTTCTTATTAGTGTGTTTGGATTTTTTTTTCTTTTGCTCTTAAGGCTCCACTTTCCTGGTTCTGAATTAAATAGATTATATCACATTTAAATTCCTTTACATTCTTTACTTTTAAGAGTGAGAAAACATTACAAGTGAATTATGAGGGATGGATACAAACCACAACTTAGTGTGGAATGAACAAATAAAGGGAATTAATTGTATTTGAACTGGTGGTGGTTTCATGCTGAGTCATTGTGCTGTTCTGACCCAAGATAGCTACAGAAATGCTGTTTTGGAGAGGATAACTGCATAAGTAGCAATTTTTAATTCAATTTAAAAATAGTTCTTTGGCTTAGAAAGTGATAAAGAAACATAACTACTCAGATACAGTTGAAGAATTATAACACTTTCTCTACACCCACACAAGTAATGAAACACTTTTTTGGGAACTTTTCCAGTCTGTATCTTGGCCAACAATTCACAACTATTCCAGGATTCCATTAAATTGATGAGGATTTAGAACTTCTATGCAAATAAGTGGGCCTTTTTGTCGATTCTGAGATTTTTATACACAAGGATCAGCTCTCTCTCCCTGCGTGTTTTGCCAGGCTCCAAATATGAGTTCTTATGCTTCTCCTTAGAATGTGTCAGTCCCAAAAGTTCACTCACTCCTGGAGTCCTTGTTCCATGTCTGGGAATTGCGCAGACCACAAATTTCCTCAAAGGAAGCACTTGGAACTAAATTTAAATAAAGATTTAAGCATTTTTAATAGAGTCCAGGTGTCTAAATTCTACCTATATCCCAAGCTGATAATATGACCTGAAAACAGTTAGCAAATTGCTAAACCGAATGGTACCTAAGAGTCCTGTGTGGCTTCCTATTTGGTATGAAGACTTTTTCTGCTTCAGTGCCATGAGTAGAAAAGGCTGCAGTCTGTTCTGCCAGCCCTGCTCAGATCATTCACAAAATCCATGTAGAATATATATATGCAGAAATAGCTAATGAAAATTCCTGTATGTAACATATTTTGGATCTAGAATAAAAATAAGCTGCCACCAGTAGTGCCACTTGTGAGATTTTGTTCAATACATATATATTTACACAGAAATAACTGAGAGAGGAGAAAAAACCTAAAAGGAACTATAGGAAAAGTGCGTGATGCAATTATTGCAGTTAAGGTCTATATTACAGGAGAAAGTTTTGAGACCAATATGGCAGCTAATTGCTAACAACCGTCACCCTCCCAAGAACCATTTTTTTCATTGTTTAGCCTGATAAACAACAGACTTTTTCTGAGCCTGTAAATAACTTTTCTAGCTTATGTCTAGCTTATAAAAGGCACAGACAGCATTGATAAACTAAAGTGAAAAAGAACAGATTTGATCTTACTCCTTTCTATGTGGTTTTTCTAATGTAGTCTATTTAAAGAATGTTCCTTAAGCTGATGTAGTTTCTTTTCTACAGAGAATTTATTGCTGAACCCTTATGCAATCTCCATTTCATTATTTATGTTGAAGAAAGGTAGAATATAAATTTTTGGTCCAAAATTCAGGGATGAAGAATTTCAACTGGAAGTTGGATGCATTAAGTAGTCTAAAGCAGTGCAATGTGTATTTGTCACTGAGAACCCACTCCAAAAGAGTAAATTAATCTGGGGGGTTTTGTTGCATTGACATGATCCCATTTCTTTAGGTACCTTTCTGTGACATCCTTGGGTATCTTTTCCTGTGTCACACAGGCAGCCTGAAAGGGATGCAGTTACTTACAGAGTAACCAGGTCTTAGCCACAAGTATTGTTCTACATCTTTGCAGAGACATTATGCTTCATGACCACACTGCCAGATGCACAATAAGTAGGTGGGAATTAACAAATAAAAGATATTTTATAAAACAGATGGACTATTTTGTGAAAACTTAACACAGGAAAAAACCCTGGAGATCTAACATCAAAACGAGTGGAAGTTTTGTCCTTTTGCAGAGGAAAAAAGGTGTAAGATCTGAAGTTTGGTGGGTGTGTCTTGTGTCTGCACAGTAAAGGCGGACCAAAGTTTGGGAAGCTAGAAGATGTTACAGAAAAGAAATCTGTAGATTGATTATTCTATTGCTGTTCTGTACCAGATGCATTTAAGCAGTGTTACCCAAAGGGAGTCACAAACTGGGGAGAGGCAAGATAATGCAGAGGTGGCAGTGCAAAGGTGACTGGAATTGGTAATTTTTCAAGGTGCATGAATGGGGAATTGTAGTTCAGTGAGTAGCAGGAGATTTGAGATTAAACCACATTTACCTGAATGCCTTTTCTTGAAACTGGATGTTGCATTTCCCCCCCATATTTGAAACTATCTTCTGTTTGCTCCTACCAGGGTTTAACACTGGATGAGTTTTCAGAAGTGATTTTGGGGTCTCTAATTCTTGGGGGTTCATCCAGACATTTCAAAGGAGCCTGATAAGTCAGAGGTAAGGGAACATTAATTCACATTTTTGCCAAGCAGGGCACTCTGGAGACATTTAAAAAGTGCTTTCTTTCCTATCAAGGTCACAAAAATAGCTTCTGTAAGTAACGTTGGATTTGCTTCAAGATTCACAGCAAAAATGAAATTCTAGGAACACACTTCTTAGTTTGTGAAGGGAGCTTTCAGAAATACGTCCTAATATAAATCACAAAAATGCAAATGCATATCATACAGGCATGATGTGTAGCGTAACCTGATTACACTGGTATCAAAATGTATTTTCCTAGTGTTTTTCTTGAACTGGATGAGTATCATAGAATGAAACATCAAAGCTTTTGTAGTTTTGTACACTGAAACAAGATTACTGTATCAGTAGCAGCATGCTCACCCAGGAGTCTAGAAGAACAGAAATTAATCAGGGAATATTTTCACTTTCCTGGAAAAATTTTCTCTGAAAATTATTTCTAGAACTCCCTGAAAATTACATAAAGTACCTTAATCCTTTTAAAGAAACATAGCATTATTTTTGATATTGTTGTTGAGTTTGAAATATTTCATTGGAAGTATTTGTGGCCACTGTTGAAACTTTCTTCATCTGCAGTTGACATGTGCATATGGCACTGTCTGTCAGCTATAAACACCTCTTTTTTTTCCCCCTCAATATATAACAAACAGATCTGGTCCTTCCTCTGTGGACTAGAAAGTATGAAGAAAGCTGGCCATTGCAGGTCTTTCTTTATATGAAAATAAAGAGCTTGAGAAATAGTTGAGCCTGCTGAGGTGCAGCTGTCGTAGAAGAAAGACTGGGAAGCAAAATCACAAGTTGTGATCTCTACATGTCCAAGCACAAATATCATAAAGCTGTGCTTACTGCAGCTTTGTTCTAATTGTCGCTACAGTCTGTAAGGTGAGGATAATTTCTTTCACCTGGAAAGCTTACAAGTTTTATTTTTTCTTGTTGTAGTAGAGAGCCAGCTATTTCTAAAGAATTGAACAGTACAGCTCTTCCTATATGTACAGAAAAGAGGCAAAAAAACAGCTGAAATTTTTGGAACAAACTCTTACTGCAAATTTTCATTTACAAAAGAACCCAGGATTAAATGTCATAGTGAAAATTTGGTTTCATTCTCTTTGAACTGACATAGCAAAATTAGAGAGTGTCATTGGTTTTTCTTTTTGTACCTTGTTTATCCAAGGCTTTGTATAGAAATCTAGATTATCTAATATATATGGGTGGTTCTGTACGTGTTAGCATGTGTGCAAATCTGGTAGTGATTCACTTCTAACATTAAACATAGCTTCTGGGTAATGTACAGCAAAGAATGAATTCTCTAGTAGTGCAGAACAGAGATGTGCATAGAAATCAAATCAGAACTGAGTAGATTCTTTCTGTCTATCGTGGCCTTTGCTATCAAATTGGAGCTAGCACAAAATACGACTGAAGGGGGTTTACTTCATCACTGATAGCTATTTCACTGCTAAATGGTCATAAGTGTTTAAAAACCAAACCAAAACATAAAGCCAAGAAGGATATTGCAAAAATAACTTTTTTTAATTAAGGAAAACCAGGGTGAAATCTATTCTTAGACGTACATTGTGTCTTGAAGAGAAAATTGGCAGCAGAGTTTTTTCCTGAGATATATCAAGGAAAAGGGTGGGGTTTTGGTACAGTTAAACACCTAAACCCAAGTTTTTTAGCTTGTAAAAGTTTAAAGTATAACCAGAAGGAAAGTTGGTAATCCAAAAAAATCCATTTTTGTGTACAGTTCTTAGGTCTCTTAAGGAGATTGTGGGAAGTGGAGGCAGAGCCATATGAAAGATAACATTTTTCTCACACTAGAAATTATTTGTCCTGCATGGTGTAGTAGGTTGAGGGGCAAGCAGCACCTTGCCATGGATTAACAGTCGTGGAAAAACCGGTCAGGGACCAAGGAAAATTGGACAGAGCTTGTTGTATCTCAGACATTCACCAAGCTGGGTAAAATCAGAACTGGCAGTAAAGACTTGTCTGCAAGAACACTATTTTTGTGGCAGATTTATGTACAAACTTTTTACTTTTTATTTTTTGGCTGAAAACTCTCCAGTCTTTCGGGAAGAGGTTGTAGTTGGAGATACAGGCAGACACATGATGAGGTCTCTTCCCAATAACCTGGCACGGAGCTGTGCCACCTTCATTGCCACTGAATAATACTGATGCCCTTGGTGGCATTCGAATGATATTTCTTGTCACCCATAGAGGTATCTGTAATCAGAAATATGGCCTATTACTGCTGCAAGTGAAATTGAGCCACCCATAAAGAGCTTTCTTTAAGTACTGTATTTATAAACGATTTCCTTTTCATGAGATGTGTTGGAGACTGGGGACAATGTATTTCAATGTATGGTTTGCTTATCTCTAGAGAGGGACACAAAAGGCAACTGCAAAAATCCCAAGTCTGTGGTAGTTGCGACTGTTCACTAGAGGGCTGTTCTCGTGTGAGAAAATACAGGAACTTCTTAATCAAAGTAAAGAATAGTGCCCCAGAAGATTTACTCTGATAGCAGGTGTTCAGAAATTGTCAATAGGTATAAATATTGGAAGGTAGAAATGTAAGGCATAAGTGCAGATAACTGAAGTATATGCTATTATCTAGAATTATTGTAGAGTTTACAATGTTACTGTCATCATGAATATAAACCATGAAAACATGTTGTGATCGTCATGAAATATTTCATTTATACAGTACCATTTGCCATAATAATTTTCTGTAAGCAGTTCTCCATGTCGGTTGTTAAATTTTGTTTATTTGCTGTAAAAGTTGACATATAGCAAATAGTTGAAATATTAAATCCCTGAACAAAGAGTGTGTTGTCTGGCCACAAATTACTTGAAAATATTTATATCCATGACCCAAAACAGCTGCTGACAAGATGCAAAGCTTTTCTTTAGAAGTCTAATAAGATGTTTTGGTGCTAAAAGTGGTACAGCTTTGGCTCAAAAGACTTACCTTTTGAATTGTTATGTACTGCAGTTTCCTTTTTACCAAAGTATCTGTATTTGAAGACCCACTTCTTATCACAAGCAGTTTTAGCAACAATACTTATTGTAGTGTCTCAAGAGTGTATTATCCCATATTAAAAAGTTTTTTTTTCAAAATCAGTATGACCATTAACAGAACACATTATTAATTTTTTAAAAAACCCTGAAAATAAAATAGCATAGTGGACCATTTGTCTATGAGTTAAACAACACAAGTAGGAGCTTAACATTTCCAAAGCCTGTTATTTAACACAAAGCTTCTGCACTGCTGCTGAGCTGTTGAAATAAAGTGAGGGTCTTGTCAAATTTCTCAACCACCTGCAGATTGCAGTGAGATACCTGAAATGTCCATAGGCCAGGTGTGGTGATTCATCTCACGCTGATGCCAGTGTTCTGCTCCTAAATTCAAATGAATGTTTGAAGTTTTCAGCCTGACAATGAAAGCTGTTATCACTGGAAGCTGTAGTCACAGCAAAGAACCTTAGGTATTTTATTCTTTATCCACACAGAGTTGATGCCAACTTGTTGCTGAGGGAAAAAAGCAAAGGAAAGAAATACTCACTTGGAGGTGGGAAGAAGGGCTTCATTCTCCTGATCCCACTTGTTCCACTGCTTTCATGTGTTGTGTAGCATCTGTAAAATGAATATAAAAGAGAGTTCTGGGATCCTTGATAGCCTTCACATCCTGCTATCTTGAAAGGCTTTGGAAGAGGAGATGATCTATCATCAGCCGTGTTTCTGTTTTAGCATAAATGTATAATTCTAAATTCTGAGGAACACAAAAAGGTGTTATGAAGGTGTTGTGACCACACAATCACACACGGAGCTGGACAAATGGTTATTGTGGATAATCAGTAGCTGAATCTGTCCTCAAATTTTGTCATTCTATACAGAAAGCCCAGGGGAAGGGAGCCAGAAACTCCTTTCTTGACAAGAAAAAAAGCAAGAGGTTCATTTTGTAGATTGGATGTACTATGTTTTTGTGCCTGTGAAGCTGGTGGTAGCAGTTTGTGTTGAAATGTGTTCTATACTTTAAGAAGATTTAATATTGCAGATTTTGCATTATTTTAAAAAGAATGAAAAATTTGAAGGGTGTTGCTGAAAAAAAGAATACACTGTAGTGGAAATTTGTTGTGGACAGGCCTATTTTCAGCTAGACAAAGAGGACACACTATCCTGGCTAATCTTTTTTCCAGATTTCCTGTCTAGTGATCCCTAAGTTTACATGCAGCTACCTTTACAAAAGTAGACCTGGTGACATCTTAAATGGGGAATATGGACTTCTGGATAAAAAAGAAATGTTACTGGTGCAGCAAGCTGAAAAAAGCCACCTATGTGGAATCACAGCCTGGCAGGCCTGAGCAAGACTCAGGAGGTTCAAAGTTCATTAGAGTGGAGGATTTTTTAGCTAGAAAGAAATAGTGTCCATTTGGCCATTACTTTTTTCATTCCCAGGGCTGCTGGCAAAAATGAATAAATATTACGACAAATGAACTACTAAATATTGAGGCTGGGAAAGGCAGAACGTGCAGTTTCACCCCCTGCAATTTGGGTTTAGCTGCAGTTACTTCTGACTAAATCTTTCTCTCCTTCAACTTTCTCCTTCAGTTAAAGCGCACCTGAGGCTCTGTATTGAGGGATTCTGAGTGACTGCAAAGGGAAGAAATATTTGTAAAGTAACATTAAGTTCCTAGAAACTTTCTATTTCCAGTTTATGTAGGAGAGCTCAACCTGACCAATTTATTTATTGATATTACATTTCAAAATATCACTGAATGAGACATTTTGTGAGGAAAATGACAGCAGGCAGAATTACATGTGACAGGAGAACTTGCGACTGGGTGTTTCAGCATGCTGTAAGTGAATATGTTAGTTAAAATGAGTGCTAAGGAAATAAATGACATATGCTTGAGAAATGTGGTAGCTACAGTAAACCTTACATTCATTGGCATGAAAGATGATGAGACATTATAACCTCATTCTGTACCACATATTGAGCAGAAAATATACTGCTAAAATATCAAGAAATGACAAAAAAATTGCTGTTTATATAAGGAAGGAATTGCTGTTTATACAGGGAAGGAATCACTTTATTATCTAATGATAACTCACTGAACCAAAAGTTTCTGCTGGAAAGGACTGTGAACAGCAGTTTTCTAAAAGGTTCTTGAATTGTAGACTCACAATTTGATCTAACCTCCTGCCTTCCTTCCTTGATAGCTTCCCCTCATGCTGTGCTCTCTCCAGCCCACAGCCTCTGCTTCCAAAACTAGTTATGATTTTTTCCTGTGTTAAGAATTATTCATACTAGGAAGAGAGAAATTATTTTACTGCTGTAGGAGAAGCAACTCCAGTGTGCATCTTTTAAAAGCAACTAGAAAAAAAAGCAAAGATCTCTATATAAGATCTTTGTATAGAGTATCTATACAAGATACTCTGCGTATCCCAAAATTTTTGAAAGAATATTCTTAATTAAACCTGTTTTAGACTTGGATTTTCCTGTATATCTAACACAGTTTATTGATATACTGTGTTTTTTGTTTGGCCAAGCATGGGCAAACAAGTAAAACTTGAGGTCAACATTTATAATTTTCACATACCTGATCCAGTGGAACACAGAAAAAAATTTGTGTGCGATTTTTAAAAAATTCAGATTCACCTTCAGGCCGATAAAACTATGGACAAAGCCAAAAATGTCCAGGTAGGTTAGGTCTGTACTGAGATTCACCCATAATAACTGTACAGGTTTTCCTTAGGGCTCTTGCAAAATTACTGTCATGAAGAAGCAAAGAGGAGAATTTGGACCTGGTCTTCCCAGCATTTTTCCTGTCTCTTCAGAGAGAGGAAAAGAAAGAAGGGGGAGGAGGGAAGAAATATTCTAGAGAGGGTTTTTCCTTAAGTGCTTTGTCTGGAGATATTATGTTTAAACTGTTTGTATTCAAGGAAGGAAGAGAAGGGACATAAATACCAGCACATTGAAATAGCTATTCCCTGAGGATACTTTGTTTTAATATAGTGATATTATCAGTTCAGTGGGTTGTGATTTTTCATTTCATTCATCACTTATACTATGGAAATTTCTGAAATGTTTAATTTAATTGTACTGAAGACATCAGTCATGATTTTCTAGTTAAAGTTGTGGGAGGATTTCATTTTGAAACACTATTATAACTTTCAAAATAATTCCTTTTAAGCTGATGTTTAGTGTCAATCCAAGCATGACGCATGTAGTGAAGTTGGAGAAAATCACCTTAGCCATTTCTGCTTTATGGTAGTCTGATGTGTTTTCTTTAAAAAAGAAATGACAATTTTTCATAGCTCTGAAATCGAGCCTTCACACATTCTTTGACGATACCCCTGAGTGTGAGGGCCAAGAGGGGTGAGATGGGGCGAATATGAAAGGAAAATGAGGGTTTTCCAGTTCCTATCTGCGAAGCATTCTTTTTAATTTTTGCTTTTGTTTGTTCAGAAACTGCCTCTGTTGAAAAGAGTAGGGATTTCATCTGAGCTGGTGTTTCAAGAAACCACACCTTTAAAGGGAAGACTAAGTCCCCTGTCACACTATTAAGCAATATTTCAAGTCAAGTCTCACCCTTCCTCAGTACCATTTGGACTGTGCATTCATGCTCAAAGTCTCTGCTGCTCCCCAAGCTCTCTGACAGCACCACTTCCCTCCAGTCATGCCACATCATTTACTCAGATTCATTTTCCCTATTCAAAGTTACCCAGTTCTCCTTTAACATTAAAAGGCCGTATGAGATAAAACCCCTTTCCTAGCTTTTTCCAGCCTAAACTATTTTCCGGCATGTTCAATTGCTGATAAATGTTGCATCACAGCCAGATAGGAATAAACAAGAATGAGATTCCTCTTTAATTCTTTTTCTAGAAAACAGTTTTTCCTATCTTAGTCTCCCAGATAGTATCAGGAGGTTAAATATCTTCTCTGCGCTCTCAAAAAGAGGCCAAGCATGTTGTAATAACTTAATAAAATGAAATACTGCATCATACACATAAACGTGAAAAGATAGTCACGTAAGACAGACATCAGTCTACTCGTAATTAGATACTCAGTTAGCTATAACAGTTGACATGATGCAAATGCACCGCATTTGTTTCTGTGAGTCTACAGTGTTTTGGGATAATAAAAAAGGTCTCAATGTGGAATAAGTTGAAATGTGAATTTTAATAGAAATAGTGTTGTGTGATATAAATCCCCTAATTGAATGTAGCAACAAACTGCCAACTTTGAAGATGTTTTGATTTTCCTTTTTCTCCTTGATTGATAAAATGACTTAGCAACTACTGTGAACGATACCACGGGGTATGAAGCTGTATTCACAAGCTTCTGCACTTGTGAAGCAGCTTGTGTGTATACTATGATGAATTTCATGAAGAATTTTTCAGTAAATTACATATTTCTTTAAAAGCCTGAGAAATCTTTCTCTAGGCAATATTCCTAAAATGTTACTAGTATTTATTGCAAATCATACTTTATTTTATGTTTTGATTGATATAACTTTTTACTTAAAAAACAAAAAAATTAGAAAAATTTAGGGAAAGCATTTTGACTCTCTTCTCACTTCTTCCACAAAAATGAGATCTGTGTTAAATAAAGGAGCTTGCAAATCTGTGAGGGGGTGGGTGTGTGTGTGAAAACACAGAAGGGGGTAGTATGTCCCTGACACAGTTATGCATTTTCTTTTAGAAAAGCATGAAATTATTTTTTATTTTCCCTTAACGTTCCACATTGTTGAACAGTGTAAAGAAATATGATTCTTCCTATGCGTGGCTTGCCTGGATTTGGAGAGCTTTTGAAGTGTTACAGATTATCTATCAAGAAGTGGGGTGAAAAGCACTTTTGAGCTCTGTGTACAATTAATCCTATTTCACTCAGTAAGCAAACCACACTTGTACATAGGAAACTAGTGATGATGAAACCCACAAAGCTGGAGGTCAGATATTTTGAAAAAAATTAAATATAGTAAATCTTCTATTACAGAATAAAACTTAATTCTAAATAATTTGTGTCCAAAACCTTCTCAGTTTTCAAATATATCTGGTTTCTAGGCAGCCGGTGAAGGATTAAATGGACTGAAATCTATCTCCCTTCTTGTATCTCCTACCTTAATGTCTCTGGTAATGGTAGAGAAAGGAAAATATACAGGTACTGTTTTCTTTAAAGAGAGTTAATAAGAGCATTTATTCTATAATTTAGAATATTTACAAGGGTAATTGCAAAATATTGGGTAGGAAACACATATTATCTAACATTCAGGCTGTGTTGCAAGGTAAACATCAGCAACTACATGTTGGGACCTTTCCTTCCAAGCAGTGTGTAATTTGCAGTGGAAAATGAAAGGCTACTGAACTGGTTTGTCAAGAAGCTGAGAACAAGATGTGACAGGTGATAAACGCTTTGACAGTCATGCAGGGTGAAAATGAAAGGCAAAGGATGAAGGCAGGTGAAAGAAATTTGCCAAGGTCTGAAAGTAAAGAGCAATATGGTTTCAGAAGTACAAGTACGGTAATAGAAGTTGAATGGAAAAACGTTGCACGTATTCTAGCAATGTGGTTGTTATGTATTCCTTAGAAAAAGAACAGAATGCATTCCTCTAGCTATGGGAGGGATATCTAAGATTAGTAGGCAAAAATGAAGAAGGAAAAATACAGAGCTAAAAGAGAATGAGAAATAAGACAGCAAGAAGGTGAAATAATGAGTGAAAGAATGAAAAATGAGCTAAAATAAATAAGAAAAAAATGAAGCTGTAAAGTTATACAATATGAGAGGAAGAAAGCCCAGGAAAGCACACAGAAACTAAAAGAAATATAAGAGAGGAGAAAGCAACCTTCTACTATGCAAATTAAATTCCTTTAAAATGAACAGATATTTAATTTTGATTGACTTAATCCTCCCCCACTGCCAGGAAAGCCTACGCTTCTTGAGTTCATAAAAAAAAACCCCCTACATTGATTTTTGAGAAAAAGAAAAATCAAGTCAGAACATTTATGATGTAGAATAAATTCAATATGTACCCACTATAGCAGTGGAAATGAAGGTCATCCTATTATAAAGAGAATTTAAGAAAATACATTTAATTAAGAAAGAACAAAAAGGGGAATAATGTAAAGTGTTAACCTTACTGAAAGCAAAACAAGTATTTCATTCTCATTCTTCCAAATATCAAAATTAACACATCACCATTTCAATGATAAGAATAATACTGAAACTTTATGGTATGCGAAGCATAAGCATCTAGAAGAATTGATATAAAAACATATATTTAAGATCTTTTATATTTGTTCATTTACCATCACTTGTGAAGGAGGAAGTAGAGCTTTCTAGGATTTCTAGCAATTAAGGTGTGGAAGCTGACCACAGTGCTAAGACTTTTATTAACTGTTTCCTAATTCACAGCATAGGAAAGATGCAACATTTAATTAGATAGAGCATAAAATTAGTCAAAGTCTTTTTCTCTCCACTGAGTAGTGTTTTGATTTCGTTAGTTCTGCTGTCTTACTCTACCATTGCAAGATATTTTATGTTTAGGTTTTAAAGTGACCCAGTTCATATTCTGAAAGGTTTCATATATGCATTGAAATTAGTAACTTTGCTCATTTCTGCTAAGGAGAAAAGTATTTTACTGCCTCTGAAATATCCTCCTCTTCCCAGGCAATAAACTGGCAGTGATCATGATGTGATTATGAGGCCCGTCTGTACTGCAGAAAAGCCAAGTATTGTTGTGCAATAATTAACAAGGTAATTATCACAGTATAGCACCAGAGCTGTGCACTGCAATGCTCCTGTCTCACCATTTAGGTCTTTTAATGTTTCTTTTCTTTTACTTCTGTCACAATTATTTAAGTATGTGATGGGAATCTATTTCCCCGATCAATTCATATGTTTGTGTACCTTGTTCTATTTAAAAGAAAGTTGGAGGGACGGAGCATCTCTTGCATTGTGTAAACACATCATCTTTGAAAAGACAATAGTATTTGCTAGATGTTTTGACATAAGCATAACAGAAAAATAGGATTTGGTATTTGTTTCAACTTGTTACATTTACATTTGAAGGAAAGGAAAACAGTTATCTAGATGAATGACTATACTAGGGGGAATATTTTTAAATGATAGACAGCTTTGAGGAACGGCATTTTGCTCCTATTCTTGTGAACTGTCTCTTAATGTCGAGCTGAACCAAGCACAAAAAAATTATGAAAGATGATGGGAGAATGATAGCCAATGAAGAAAAGTCAGAAGATCAGCATCATTCTTCAGAATAAGTTATTATTACAGGTGAAATACAGGAAGGAAATCTATAGCTGTGGGTTTGCAAAGAAATCCATACATGGAGATATGCACTGAAGACGGAAAGCTTCTCTGCCAGCAAAAGAGAGAAGTGAAGGAGTAAGCGTTGTTGTGTCTTTGGAATAAAGCAGTTTTATAACTCTTAAAATACAACAGTAGAAGAACTGACAGAACCTTATATTAAGCACAACTCTGGAATCTGTTAGATCAAGTCAGTGAATGCTGAGAAATGAATGTGGACTAACTAGAATGGAATTCTATCTGCCTATAAAGTACGTGGAGATCAGAGGCAAAGGATTAACACGTGGTACAAAGTGATGCTGATGTCACATTGCATTCAATTTATTATTGAGTTGGGCAGGAAGCTTCAAAATTATTTTAATTCTTTTAGCTGTAAGGTTTTCTATTGCTCTATGACTTTGCTCACGGTGTCAGGCAAGTTCTTTTACTCTTTTTCATTATCTTTTAGCCACATAATGGAGGTAGAAAAGAAAGATTTAGGACACGCGATCACAAATTGGACCATTCTGTTACTATTTTCTTTCTATTGTTGAAGTCAGTGTAGCTGTTAAGTCTCAGGTTGTTTTCTGGATATTTCAGAAAGTGTGAGGACTAGACCCATCTGCCTGTGTGATCTACAGTTCAAGTGACAATTGAGACTTTTTTAGCCCTGTAGGATAAAAACTGTTCTGTGTGGTCATTGTAATGGATTCATACCAGAAAAGCCAAAATGAAAAAGCCCACAAACTGAATAATCTCAGGAGCAGACCTATACAGTTACAATGATTTTGCATTAAATTGTCTGTGACAATTTCTTGTTATTAAATACTAACCATTTAGAGATACTGGGAAAGAATTCTATCACAGGGAATCAGATTTTTATAAAGCAAAAGGAATGGATTTGTTCATTTACCTGTTCCATTGTTGGTGTTCACTGTGTGTGGCAAATGGCAATTGTGTACAGCTGCTGACTAAAGGAGGGAGTTCTTTACCCCCTCCCCTCCCAGGTTTGAACAGAGCTCCAGAAAGAGGATGGGTTGGTGTAACTTTTCCTCCCCAGAGCTGGGCACATGATGTGTGGACTGCACAAAGAAACCAGTTTTTGAACCCCTGTTATGGAAGAAGAGACGCTGAAGAAATCATAAGAAACCAGCCCAGAACGGGGATGTGCTTTTGTGTTTATACACACTCATTTAACAAGAAGTTTACTCTGCCCTTCACCATTTGACATCATTTTGGTCTCTGCAGTTTACTTTGAGCTCTTCAAGCCAGGGTCTCTTTTCCACATATGTGATGCAGTAGAAAAAAGTTCACATCATCCTTTTTTGCTGTATCTATTAGACAGTCATGCTAGATTCTTCCTTCTCACTGTTTTCCCCTCACCCAGCATGCCTGGAATGGCAGCAAGATGTGGCTGCTGTGTGTGTTGTGCCTCTGTAGGGTTGCCAAACTGTACAGCATCCTACACTTCAGTGTTGTGCCTGCAGCATCAGGCAGTGCTGAACAGAAAATGCTGTGGGCAGTTTAGAAGAAATAAAGGCCGTTCATCTGCAGTACTCTGCCTTTGGGGAGTAACCCAGATGCAGACCTCATGGTGCTGGGTGTAACATGGAGAGATGCCCTGTCTGGCAGAACCATAGAGTCAAGAAATTCAGAGCAGGAAGAATACAAAATAGCATTGCCCTTCTTTCACAAGTGAGAACTGAGGCACAGTTTCTTCTCCACCAAGATCAAAATGAACATCTGTGGCATGTGAAAGAAACAAATCTCAGAATAACAAGTCTGAGACACTGCTTTCATGTGGCAGATAGCTGAGACACATGAAATGGGCTTTTTAGGGATTCTGACTTCATTCTTTCCCAGTAATAAGACCTCAGAGTGTTATACTTGAATATATTAAGTTCAGCTGATTTACCGTTAGTATTTTTTATTAAAGTACTAGTTTAATATTAAGCATTACAAAGCATATTTTCCCACTGAATTTGACACAATATTTTTGAAGTTTGTGAATCTATTAAGCCCTGAACACTCTCTAGTGTATTAGACAACAGTAGTGATTTACATTATTTTGACATTGCAAATGAGTTTTCAAGGGTAATGGATTTCATATAGAGAGATTAAAAGATAGCATTCCTTCATTTGTGCCTGCTGACTTCTTTCCCTCTATCATACCACATTTAGCAAAATGAGTAAGGCAGAAAGGATGCTGGTGTATTTTTATGTTAATTAACGTATTTTAATTTCAAATAGCATTTCTGAAGAAAAGATACTCTCTAAAAAAAGTGATGCCAGGGCAAAACTAATGAATTTAAATTCTTTTCAGTATACTTATGCTTTCATGAATTCTTTTTGTTATATTCTGGTGCATGAGAATGCATCAGTAGGCAGAGTATGCAACCCACAGATCTGATTTTTACAGAAATCCAGCTTAACTTTTTTAGCTACATAATAGAGTTCATCTCAAAAGTGTTATTTTTTGACCAGTTGGGTAATAACTAGAGAAGTACATACTTCAGGAAGGCAAACCAACTACTTCAGGCTTTTTTTTTAAAACAACACATTGTAAATGACAAGAAGTCTTTGTGCACAAAGGATGTGTTTAACTGTTTTGTACCTAAATTGTGCTATTCTTAGACAAATTTTAAGGGTAGGCCACTCTTGTCCCAGAAAGGCTGCAGCTGATAACTAACCCTTACTGCAGTTGCATTGCTTAACGCAGCGTGATGTATCCTTTAAGTAGTTAAACTGAAATTTCACTGCACTAACTCTTCTCTTCCATATCTTGTAGCACCTTGGAAAACCCTTGGCTCCTTGGGAGTGAAAATGGTTTTGACTGTGGTGCTGTAAAACAGAAATCTCCATGGTCTCTGCATGATGCCTGTGGCTGCTGGAGCCGGGCCAGTGACAATATTTTAATGCTGGTGCTGAGGAGCACAAGAAGCAGCCCTTTTTAACAACATGGTCCATGGATTGCACTGCTCTGATCCCTGACAACTCCAATGAGAATTCATAGGTCATGGCCCCTGCAGGCACAGACTAGCAAAATACTGGCCTGCTGTCATTTACTTGTGTAGCCTGTCAAGAATAGGGCACAATACACCAGTCTGTCCTTTGTGTAACACTTGTCATAACAGCAATATAAAACCGATGACACAGTTGAGAAGGATTGTTGATACTCATCAAAACAGATGATTAAATGATGTTTAGTAAAAGACCTTTTATACGGAATACTAACAGTATAAATTTTAATGTGAAAGACACATGAATTTAGAATTTGGTAATACGTGCAAAGAGTGAACTGAAAATCATGAAACAGAAAACTTAGCCAAAGATTTTGGTTAAGGGCAGACTACCTGAAACAACTTTTAACAGTTAACCCCTGCCCTCTATAGTAACTCTGTATTATCATTCCAGGTACCTGGGAATAACAAGACCTCTTACGTACCCGGTAAGGCAGAATGGGAAGTGTATGGCCAAAATGATCCTGTGTGTCTGGCTTTTATCTGCCTCTATCACCATACCCCCGCTCTTCGGCTGGGCCCAGAATGTAAATGATGAAAAGGTTTGTCTCATCAGTCAAGACTTTGGCTACACCATCTATTCCACAGCAGTTGCATTTTATATTCCAATGTCAGTGATGCTTTTCATGTACTATCAGATTTATAAAGCTGCCAGGAGGAGTGCTGCTAAACACAAGTTAACTGGTTTTCCTCGTCTGGAAGAAATGGAAGGGATTTCTGTGAATGGAGTTGTAAAACTGCACAAGGAATCTGAAGAATGTACTAATTTTTCACGACTCCTAAAGCACGACAAGAAAAACATTTCCATCTTTAAAAGAGAACAGAAAGCTGCTACCACCCTTGGGATTATTGTTGGGGCTTTCACAGTCTGCTGGCTACCCTTTTTCCTCCTCTCAACTGCAAGGCCCTTTATCTGTGGTACAGCCTGCAGCTGTATCCCACTCTGGGTGGAGAGAACTTTTCTATGGTTGGGCTATGCAAACTCTCTCATTAACCCTTTTATATACGCTTTCTTCAATCGGGACCTGAGGACAACCTATCGCAACCTGCTGCAATGCAGATACAGGAATATCAACCGCAAACTCTCAGCCGCAGGGATGCACGAGGCTCTGAAGCTTGCGGAAAAGCCAGAATTTGTTCTGTAAGGTCACTCATCCTCTACTGTGATAATTTGTTGTTTTATCACATTAGCTTTTTCCCCACAGATTCAAAAGAAGAGATGTAGGAAGAACCAGGCTTCTTGAGCACTGTTAATGCAGTCACCAAGGGAAAGGAGCAAGGTAGAGCCCACCAGTCCTAATCAGCCTGGCAAAACAGGAATATAATAAAGGAGGAAAGTGAAGTGTGGTGCAGAATGTTTCAGCTGTTAGTGAGGAAAAGGCAAAGTTGGCCTAACCCATTTGTTTGGCCCAAAAAATCTTTAGTAGGTCTGAATGTTGGATGCATCTTGTGTTCCAGAGATTCTTTGCTATAATAAAGACTTAAGAATGATGATAAGTTCATTTCCTTCCACTTTGTTATTACAAAACTAAAACATTTAAGAAGAAGCTGGATCAAAGAACTTCTATTGCTTAGAAATATTCTTTATTTTAAAACCCCATATGTTCATTAAATGTTAATTTATTGGATTGTCTGGAAATGAACTATGTTGTGAAATTTAGTATTGCCTTTGCACAGCAACTCTGGCACTGAAAGAATATGTTACACTTCCAATGTGATTATAAGAGTTTGAATAAAGTCACAAGGACCAGCATTTGCTGCTGCACGCAGCCATGCAGCACAGTCAGCTGCAGTGCTGCTGTGCCAATCACACCAGGTAATCTTGTACTGTATTTCTAACACAACAAATGTGTCTGATTACAGTTTATTTCAGGATCTGTCTGATCTTTGTCCATCTCTTCACTCTTTAATTCTCTTGGCTTTCTCAGCTGAGCACTTCTCTAATCTAGATGGAGACTCTGTCTGTGCTCAAGTAATTTCTGTTGATGTATGGCTAGTCCTTTTTCCACTTCAGTAGTTAATTTATTATCTGTTTGAAAGCTCTTCTACTTTTTAAGATTTCTTTCTCTTCTGAAGTCAGTATGGAAAAAATAAACATAAGACCTTACTACTTCAGAGACATCTGGACTTTATCCTTACAAACTAATTTTAATCACCACTTGTGCTTAAAGTGATTTAAAGCCTTGCCCTGTGTAAGAATAAAGATAATTTACTTTTTCTGGTTCTAGCTTTTTCTACCACCACTGCAGTTTGTCCAAGTACGTGATTGTACTTCTCCTGACTTTGGTAACAAATCTCTTCCCTCAGTGGAGCAGGGTCAAATATTATAAAAATGTTTTTATTTAAAAATTAATAATAAAGGTATTGATTATATTAAAATATTACTAGTAATGTTCTAATATAACATGCAGTGATTGTGTAAGATACTACTATAATAACTTAATAATAAAACAACTCATAAGATCAAGATGAGTTCTTTGGCCCAAGTTTGCACTGCACACCACGTTCCAAGCTGAAGCAGAGGGCAAGGGTACAACAGTGAACAAAGACTGCTTCGGAGCTTGATCTATGTTTTCGGATATCGGGACATCAGTGAGGAGACACGTTCATTGTCAAATTGCCTCAGCATCAAATCACACTTTAGGCTAACTTCTGTCCCTGCTTTCTCAAGTAAGAAGCCAAAATGACTTAAATGAGTTCAGTGATGTTAATTTGGGCTAAGTAGTGAGAAGTCTGTGCCAGATCCCTTGTTCCAAGCATACAGACATAATTGCCAACACTTGAGCCTCTAACTGGCACACAGGCAAGAACTGGATTGATGTGCTGAGCTATGTGTCCTGAAACACGCTTAAGTCATTTTAGATGCATTCATACACTGCAGTGGGAAGTATATTTTGGCCTCATTTTCAGAAGAAAATCATAGTTTTGTAAGAGTAAGAAAATGTATCCCAGCTTCCAAAGAGTTTTCTAAAGAAGTTTCAAATTGATTTGGGACAGTCCTATTTCTTCTAAATGTTCTAATATTATGCAAAGGGCCAAGAAGCAATTTGGGCCCAGAATATCCACGAGACTTGGAGTATGGAGTAGAGCTCATGTTAACTCAAGCATATCTTCCATATTCAACATGAAATTATTGTTGTTTCTTCATAACTTATCAGAGTAGCTTTTCTTTTTTGTTTCCAGCAAAAGTGAGAATTTTTCAAGGCCTTCTGTAAGGTTTTTCTCTGTGTAAGGATATACATGGGAATATAAAAATAGATGTATCTGGGAAGACTCCAAGTGGGACTATAAAACTCTGAAGGTGATTTTAGAATTCTGGATAGAAGTTTCAGCATTTTTATTCTGCAGAAAAGTCTCAGAAGCTGTTTTCTCCAAATAAGATTTTTCCTTTTCTTGTTTTTAATGAAATATATGTCTTGTGAGTCAGAAATTGACATTTGCCCAGCTGTCACTAAAAGCAATTGCCTTCCTCTGGGAAAACATCCTGCAGGACTCCAGCTTTCCTCTACCATCTGTTTCAGGTAATGAGACCCCAGAAGTGAGTAAGAGTTGTTAGGGTGTGTGTATACCAGCCCTTGAAGTTTTTGGAGATAAACAGCTATAGCTGATCTCTGGATATGTTTGGGAAAAAAAGAAAAAAAAAAGAAAGAAAAGAAAAAACAAACCACTACAAAGTTTCTTCATACACCCAAACCAAAATATGGACAAATGGAAGGTATTTTTAGATGGTGCTGTATTTGAGGGGATAAGTAAAGAAGCTGAGAAGATTAGAAGAGTGCCCCATTGCCCAGGCACACAGAGAAGAAAAGTTGAGAAGAAGAGAAAGTTTTCAGAGAGAAGTCTAACAGAAAGATGCTTTGATAAGAACAAGAAGGAAATAATTGTTTGGGATCGTGAACAGGACATTACATTTTAAAAAAAGATAAATAAGTAAATAGAACTGCATCACAACATCTAAATGCAGCAATAGCATTTTTTAAACTTAGATAATTCACTACACATCTGACAAGAGGATAATAAAAGAGTGGGTGACTGAGAAGTCCATGTTAACGTGTGCAGCCTGGTACATGCTTTCATCAAACCCAAGCAGAGACTGCACTCTTGGTCTGTGTGTTCTTACATGTCTTTTTAGAGGAAAGCCAGAAGGGCGAATCAGATAGATGAGGTTGCGAAAAAATGGTAATAAAAGACTTCAAGAACCAGCCAGAGCACAGGCAGGCCATCATAACACCGACTAAATGAAGAGGGAGAAAGTGAGAATTGTACTCCCCCTGCTCGTTTAGCACTGTTTTTTAGAGGGAGACTGTCTGTGGTAGAAACCTCACTCCTAACACTTTTTCCAGCTCCCACCACCTACCAGCCTGTACGTCTAATACTCTAACACAGTATTGGCACTTGCCAAACTCCTCTGTTCAGTAAGTGTCTCACTGGGTAGTAATAGAAATAGCAGAGTAGTAAAACATGTGACTTGATGATATCTTATTATGCATCTATTACTTCACATTTCAGTTTCATAAAAAGAAAAACAATGTCTTCCATGCTCTGTTCAGAGCTAGCACCA
The DNA here is from genome assembly GCA_013397175.1 of Platysteira castanea. Taxonomy (NCBI): domain Eukaryota; kingdom Metazoa; phylum Chordata; class Aves; order Passeriformes; genus Platysteira; species Platysteira castanea. Next base: position 591,021 of record VYXC01008041.1, read on the forward strand.
GCTGCAGAAAGGCGTGTCAAAGAGTGGGAAATAAATCTACTGCTAGGAGACATAAAGAAGGGAATTATTTATCGAACTAATACTATAAATAATGCAGACAAAATACATTCACTCTTGCCCCTGCTTCATAGCAGGAAAACAGATTTCCAGGGAGCCATTACTCCAAACAGTGCAGCATTATTAGAAGAACATTATTGAGTTAAGTTTTTGGATTACTGACCAAAATGCTGTAGTTACAGAACTGGAAGGTGTTGGAAGCAATGCCAGAGGTTCTCTTGCTTTCCCCCAGCTATTAAATTAACTTTTCATATTATTTTTCTAATCTTTCAAGAAAAAACCTATTTAAATGATATTATCCTCAGAAAATGTGCAAGACCAATGTGTCATTAAATCCTCTTCACAGTTTGGAAAAGAAATAGTTTTTGTCTTTTAAAACATTTCTCAGGAAGACACAGAGAGAGAAGGGAGAAAATTAAGAGTCTTGGGGAATGGTTTTAATATGAAAAATTATTAATATCCTGGAAAGAAGACACCTCCTATTTCCAATGCTGAGGAAGTAAGGATTGTGAGGATTAGATTTTTATTTTATAAGAGAAGGGCTCAAGCATGTAAATTTAAAAATAGCCTGAGAAACACTGACTCGGAAGAGCAATCTTTACAATTTGCAAGAAATACAAACTTAGGTCCCTCTTCATGGTTTTAAATCTCCTAAGTAGTTATTGCCACTAAAGAGTGGGTTCAGCATGAATTTGAAGAGACTTATATTTTCTACATCCACTTTGTAAACATTTTTCCAAATGGGCCTATCATTCCCCACACTCACTATTCAGCTGCTCTGCTATTTTCCTGAATACCTTCTCACATAGCGATATTTCCAAAAAGACAGAATGGCTTTGATTTGCTGAAAGCTGAGAAGATGCTAATGATTCCCAGATTCGTTTCTCACTGCTGCAAGCTAGAAAACTCCCACTGAGATATTTCTAAAAGATATTAATATGTGGTGGTGGTTGGGGATATTATTTTGATGATTTGTGTAACTTTTTGACTTTGCTGACTGAAATTATAATTTCTGTAATTTGAGGTCTTTTGCGTAGAGCTAATCAAGGTACTTCAGAAAAAAAATGCATTCAAATATATCAAAGTTTCCAGAAGAGATCTTACAGTTTTATAAACCAGCATACCAGACTGAATAAATATTTTGCTTTTATTTTTTTATCTACTCAGTCAAAACCAACAATATTTCATGAATTCAGTAGTTGTGCGGTCTTGCTAGTTCCAGAAAATTGTGTTTACAGTACACTTATTTTTACCTTTTGCAAGAGAAGAGAAAGCAACCCACCGAAGTATACGTAGTTCAGCCCTTTTGAAAAACCTGTGTTTCAAAGCATGGAAAAATAGAAGAGAATGCATCTGGATAAACTCACTATTGCCTCAGACAGCTTTGCATCTTTGGGTAAACTAAACAGGTCTATGTTAAAACAACAGGGATTCCTCAGTCAAATCTGCCACCCTGAAGACAATTGCAAGGAAAATACAAAATTAGACAGCTTAAATGAACATTTACTTCCCAACAACAGTTGCAAAAGCTGACATATCCATAAATTTTATTTCTATTTTCAAAGAAAGCAGTAAATGCAGCAAGTGAAAATCGTGCTAAGGACCTTTCACTTGTCATTACAAGAAAAAAAATCAGAAGTTCAATTATGTACACAAAGTTAATGCTGCAAAATAACAATATTTTTTTTAAGATTAGTATGCTCATTCTGAAATAATCTCCTGTCAGCCCAGAAAAGAGAAAAATAACATTCTCCAGGGCAAATTGTATAAATTCCAGAATTTTATTCAGGCTTTAACAAAACATCTAAAATTGCCTAAAACACAGGATTTAAAATATCTTTATCTTTCCTTTATATCTGGTTTTGAACTTGGATATAATTATCTGCCTTACTTTGATTTGGATCATTTTTTGCCAGGATGTGTTTTCATGTAATAAAATATTTGAAATAAGTGAGAAAGCAGGTTTATCTGTAAACATGCCTATTCCTAATACAGGTAAAGATATGAATAATTCCATGATTTCAACAGGGAGACTACACCGAGACAAATTAGTCCCTTGCTGCAAGACTGGAGAGGGATGCCCTGAAACCCGGTCTCATAATCTCTCAGATGTTTCTGTTACAATATTTCAACCTGGTTGCTGTACAAGAGTGGTTCTTCCCTTCACCCAGCTTGAGGAAAGAGGCAGGAATTTGTACATTCCATGCAAAGATTTTGCAGTAATTCTTTGTCTACGGACAATTTCATGAAAGAAAACAAAAAATCTTTATTATTGTTCTGGCTGCTTTCTCCCTCTCTCACACGTGAGGTCTCCATGGGCAGTGGCATGTGTAGGTTTGTGGTGCCACCAGAGGCTGGAAGGCTGGGACAAATGCAGGGCTCTCAATAAAATCTCCCATATTTAATGAAGGAATTTAGGGCTTTTGCCACTGATTTGTGTAAAACATTCTGAACTTCCTCACTTCCCACAACAACCTGAAATATGACGAGTACCAGGGACTGAAAGCCCCCAGAATGCTCCATTTCCCCCAGCTTCCTCCTCTGTATGAGATTTCGGAGAGTTATCTCAATAGATGTGATCTAATTGCCTCTTGAGAAATGTTTCCATTTATTTCAGTGGTCTATTTGGTCAGAACTTTTAGTTGCTCCAGGATATTTCTCATCTAATTCATCCACTTTTTTAAAAACAGGAGAAGTTCTGATTTCTCCAGGGAAAAGGAGTCATGACCAAATGTGCTTCAAAGCAGCCAGAAAAAGCCAAGCCAGAACAAGAAGAAGAAAAATGAAGAGTTGGCCTCGGAAGAACTGGATAGATTTATGAAGTGTACTTCTTTTGATGGGAATGTGCTAAAAATACTCCACGAGCTCGATACATTACATTAAATACATTTCTATTGGAAGTAGTCACATCTTGTTTGTTATGGAGGAAAGTGCTGCTATATACAAATGAAAATAGTTTTCTGCCTAAGGAAGCCAAATAACTTTAGCAATAAGTTTGACACAAAAGGTGGGGGGTAGAATGCCACTAAAACTTAAAGGATTGTACAGATTTCCATTACATTAAACTATGTAGAAGAACATTTGTATGTTTACCATATTTGTGGATCCTAATGTTGGTATTCTTATTCAGGGACTGTCAGTGATACTGAATGTATTTTGCTGTACTAAAGAAAGAGATTTTCAGGCAAGTGCTGTCTCTGTGGATGCTTTTGGAGCTTGTGTTCAAGAGATGTTGTACACCTGCAATGGGTTTGAGAATGACAACAATAAAAGACCAATTTTTATAAAGGTTTCTGTTGTATGAAGTAAATGTCTCTTACTTGTTAACATACACGTGGTTGGTTCTCCCAAACTTTTGTAAAAAACTGCTTTCAGTTATGCTGTGATGAAAGTTTAGGGACAGAATTAGAATGTACATGTATTACACCACATCATACAAATATGATTGCTTTGCTTTAATTTAATTTTCATGACCCGCCAATTTATAAATTTCTGTCATTTCAACTCAAGTAAGTATAAAAGGCTGGAGAATTTCCATAGCACTTTGTTTTTCGTCTTCCTGGCTAAGCTAGAGAAAGAATTAATTATAATTTTTTAAAATCTGTTTGAGAAGTGTTATTTCTGCCAATGGTTTGTTATAATTAAAACAGATCCCTCTGGCTCGATAAAAATTAAGTAGACAAGTATTAATGACTGTTTTTCCCAGGGAAAATTGATTCAAGGGATTGTTCCTTAAACACAGCTTTTAACTTCTTGAGTTTCTCATATTCATTTCCCTTCAGAGTTTCTAAACTATGTACGGTTATACAACACACAATGCAGAGGCATATCCCATTCCTAAAGGCTGTCTTTTTAAAGGTGCACCTCGATGGGCACTTGCCTTGTTTCCATAGCTGTGGGATTTGTGGTAACTTAGTCCCTTACCTGCAGTTTAACCAAAATGCTGCTGCTAAATCACCCAGTGGCTACACGTGCCACTGGGGCTTCGATTTCCTTTGTTTAAATTAATATAAAAGTTCACCATAGCTGCCTAAATAAGGAGTCAGACATAGCAGAACAGGCCAATTAATTTCTTACTGGCAAGGAGTCAACATGGGAAGCAAATCAAATACATGTTAAGCCTACGTAAAACCTAGAACAGAGAACCTAATCCTTCTTCTACACACTATCCTGACACCCTAGGATAACTCCTGTGGTTACATGAGAGCACCAGTGGCATGTTTCCAATTTGCTAGGTCAGCAAGGCTCATTTCAGTATTTTACTGATATAATGACTCATTGTGAACTCTGCATTCAAAACAAAATGAGTCTTACAGTTTGCTTTATTTTCCAAAGGAAATGACACAGAAATGTTTTTTACTTGGTTAGCCTGAGGTATTTAGTGGGAAATGGGGCAGTTATTGTCAATGGCCAGTGGACCAGTTCTGGTTGCATTATATGGGAATACATTCAGAGAAACTCAGCTAAAGGCAAATCACACTGGCAGATGATATTATAACTGAACCTGGTGAGAAAGGGAGATGATAGGTTCATAAATGTAACAATAAAAAAAGAAAAAAAAAA
>VYXC01008041.1:595675-676055 GCA_013397175.1 Platysteira castanea
AAAAAAAACAAGCCTTAAAATGAAGGGCAGTTGCCATACTCTGAAACTAATTTTCAAGCTTTATGGTCTCAGTTGCATGTCCATTTCACAAAGGCAATGAAACAATTTTACTTTGATGAATTAGGCTGTCATTTTCCTTGTTCATGATACTGTGTCAAAACCTTAACTTGAATTGAAATGGAAAAATTATATGTCACATGAATATTTTAAAGGATTAAAAAGTTACACCCAAATTAAAAAAAGCTATCAGTGAAACTTTTCTGTGAAAATTTTTAGGGTTTTTAATGTCATTATTTTAAGCTTAAGGGAAAATATGTGTTTTAGGAGAAACTTAATAGAGAGCAAAAGAGTCAGAGCTTTTAGCTGCTAGGGGGCTACAACTCTAGGCAAATGTATCTAATACATGTATATCATACACTTATGTCCCTTGTATTTTAGGGTGGTGCTGCCTCATGAAAAGAAGGTAATGAATTTATTATTACCTGAAAAATATTTATTTTACTATCTATTACATTCCTAGAATCTTTCAGAAATGATGAGGATATTTTAGGACAGGTTGTGGCATCACAGTTGCAGTTCTACCTGTTTTTTCCATGAAGAGTTTTTCATCCAGGAATTTTCAGACGCATAAAAACCACAGAGAACATTAGAACCTACACAATACTGATACTTTGCCATACAAGATGAAGCTCATTTTTTTTCCCTGCTATAACTGTCAGGTCTGTCACCTCTTAAACCAATGCACAAGCCCACACAGTAACTAGAAGAGTCACCCAAGGTACATACTCAGTACCAGCAAATCATGCACACAATAGTTTAGAGGATTAGGAAAGAAATAGGGCTGATCAAAAGAGGTCAGGAGATGAGATGGCCTGTTGGGATAAGGAGCTGAGCTTTCAACAGCTCCTGTAGCCCACAGTACGAGGGCAGCACATGGACCTGCCTCACACTGAGGTAATCCAAGGCCCCAGGCTGTGGATATAATAACAGCAGAGTGGATGATGCCAGAAACAAGGCTCAGAATCCCTGTTTTGGAGCAGCAGAGGATGCCTCTCTGGCTCTGTCACTTACCCTGTTCTGAGATGTGACAGTGAGCAGTTTGCATTTTTACAGGGGTGCCTTGTGGTGGTTATCATTGCATTTATCAGTTACCACTGTCATTTAATAAAATGATTTAAAAAAAAAATCATACCCCTTGATCTTGCACTATCCACCCGAGCCTGTCTTTTCTCCATATAATCTTGTGGTTAACAGACCACTGGGATATTTGCTGGACAAGCCTACTATACCTTTATTATATATCCTGCACTTCCCTTACAGTCTTTCTTTTCCCAGATTAAACTGTTCTTTTATTCTACAATCTTAAAGCCTTTTCCTAGCTGTCCCCTTGATTTAACTGTAAAGTTCTTGCTAAATTATGTAACTTTATCAATATGACAAAGTGATTAACTAGCTTCAGACCTTAGGAAAAAAAAAACTGTGATAAAAGTAGAAAGTTTTTTCTTATTATCATAACACACTGATTAAAAAAGTTACATGAAAGCACAAAAAACATATTTACATATAGTACAAAAACAGTCAGATGGTCTCAATTTTAATAGACAAAAGTGAATTTTATATATTATTTCAGCCAGGTAGGACTTTTAATATACAAAATTAACCAGAGTATTGAGATAGAACTCTATTTTAGGTTGTATATTTTACTTTGACGAGGTCTAGTAAAACATAAAAATGGTTGACATAAGAGACTTCTTTCCACAAATAGCTTACTAAGAAATAAAAATACAATAAATTAAGCTCTTCAAGTTCTAAGTGGCCTGTGCTGAAAACACTGAGTACCTTTTTTTGTAATATGAGTCTTATTTTTAACGAAAAGAATTGCTGCCACTTGCATTACAAATTATCCAAATTTATACAGCAGACTAATTTAGCAGAAAAGGGAATAGTGTTCTTCTGTATTAGGCTCCAAGTTATATCACACTTTTAAAATGAATAAGCCCAGAGGAATATAAAAATGTTAATTTGGACAGTATTTAAAAGGTAATTACATTTATACAATAAAATAAGAAGTCTACTGAATACTAATCCCTGTGTCATGTGCTTTCTTTGAAGTAATGCTACATTAAATAGAGGATCCATTTGTTTAAGTGATTTTAATTTAGATTCATGGAAGACATTCTCATCTACAAAAATGTCTGGGGTTTTTCAGCTCAACTAATATAAAACCCTTACTATATTAAAATCAATGTTGAAGAAAGTACCTACACTTGTTGGATAGCACTGAACTGAAAGAATGAGAGATTTTTAATGACTCTCCTGAAGAAAGTGTGGTTGGATTTGCTCAGCACAAGTGCTGCTACAAAGGGCACTGGCAGGGGCCGTACGGAGCAGGTCAAGACTGATTGCTCCTAAACAAAAGCTGATTTCATCTATTAAAGCCTTTTCAGGGAAGCGTGAATGCTCAAAAATCTTTTTGGCTTTTCCGTCAGGGTAAGATTGCTCAGACTAGAAAGCGTATTTTGTCCAGTTTCTTGAATTATGTCATCTAACCTCTTGTCTGTGATAATCTTTTCAATGCACAGAGGGGATCCATCTTGTGACATCCTCAGAAAATGATGTTCAGGTGTTTTATAACATTTCATTCATGCTAGTGTTCTTTTATTTTTAAGTCTGTTGAATCAATACTTATTTCTTTAGCCAGATTTCTTTTTCCTATAGTTGACTACCTATCTATATTATTTTGTTAAAAATACCACTTATCTAAGTTGGGTATTTAGCCAAATAAACAGAAATTATTTCTAGCTGAATCAAAATAGCCAAAAATGCTCATTAATTTTTAAGAAAGCCAGAGATGATAACCTGATTATTTTTTTCAACATATCATAAAAGAGATTTTTAGGAGACAGAGTATTTTGAAACTGCTCTCAAAAAATCAGTTTTTCACTTAACTATTTGAGTTGTTCTGAGAAAACCTCATCTCTCATGGTTTCAATTACCAGATTCAGGAAAGATGAAAGACACAAACAGCAGCACGAGCTGTAATAGGAAATCACATCAGAGAAAAGCTGTATTTGAGACACTGAGCATGTATGTGCAATTCTCCAGAAAAAAGGGAAACCAAACAAGGAGGTTAAATCCGTGTCCTCAGCCTGGGGCTACTTCCCAGTGCCTGAATGCAGATGTACCTGTGGGAAGTGTGCCACAAGGCAGGTTTCCTCCCCAGGACCATTCCCTGAGCTGTGTCCATGGGGAGGGGAGCAGAGTGTCCGGGCACCGGGCGAGATGGGGCACACACCAACGCATCCCCTGCTCTGGGCAGCTCTGGGCACACCACGGGGCACGGCTGTCCCCAGAGCTCAGACTGATGAGGAATAAGAGCTCAGTAAGCTTTATTTTCAAGCTGGATATCTATTAAACATGGCTAAATTTTTAGCAAGAATATGAAGCCCCTTTTAAAATGCTTTCTGATCAGGTTACAGCCAGTGCAGACGAACCATGTAAAAGTCATGTGGTGAAACTCAGATTGAGCTATGCTTAAAATGAGAAATGTTAAGAACCTCTCTGCTCTCCTAGGTCATTTACATATGCCCACTCTATATTCATTAGTTTGACATTTACTGCTCTTATCCTGTCAGCAGAAAGATTATTTGATTTTCACTGTTGCTATTACAGTGTCACAGGTATAATAGCACCATGAACAGTGCAGTAGATTTACAGAGTGAATGAAATATGATTTCTGAGAAGTAATTGCTGGTAGGAAATTAAACTTTAATAACAACTTACAACTGGATGGCAATTAACTAAATATAATTATTTTATTAATTACCATGAATTATAGATGACTCATTAGAGAGAAACCCCCAACAAAAAGCTTATCTCTCATCTAAAACATTATGAAGATAAAGATATGGTGAATGATCATTTTCTTGAAAAGAACAGCAAAAGCAAGAAGCAAGCAAAGAGAAAAACTGTAGAAAAGCTGTTGCCTGTTTCAAATCATTAAGAGCTCCCATGCTGGAAAAGCTTGTTTTCAAATTTGAATGTGATAATAAAGTAAAACAAAGCTCTTGTTTTGATGCATATATGAACAAAAAATAGTATTTTTTCTGCAGAAATATGGTGTATCTAATGAAAAATTACCCTGAGGCAAAAGTTTTGAGGAATTGAATGAAATATTTCTATAATTGTGATCCAGTAAAACCCTACCTAGCTGCCTTCACAGCATGGACACCTCTAAACCACCCCTTCCCCGTTCTCTGCAAGCTCATGCAAGGCACAGAGGGCTGTAGAGCCAGAGCCAGCCCGTATGAGCAGATGATCATCTGTCCAGGTTGCCAATCCAACGCAGCCTGGAAACATGGACTGTGCATCCAGCAGAACCAGAGCTCTGCATGTCACTGGTCACCTCCTTTTGGAGATGGTTGTGGCAGTATCTGTGTTTCTTATAAAGCTGTCAGGTCAGTTACTCAGGGAAACCTATGAGCAAGGCAACCCCTTACTCAGAGAGTGACAGTATCAGCACGCTCTTCTGAGCGAGAGCAGCACTATCCGGCGCTTCTGGGGAAGGGCCTTTGCAGAAAGCAAGTCAGTGTATTAATCAGACCAAAATGGAACCAAAGGAATACATGACTCCATAGCCTACTACTTCAGGTGTTAATTTACATTTAAGGAGTTCTTTATCCAGTGAATGTATTGTAGAAGTTCAGTCAAAGTTGTGGATAAAATTCCAGGAGCAGAAAACAGGACTCAAGTTTACTGCTGCCAAGATGTGCTTTACATCATCCTACAGAATCATTAAGCACAACCTGAAAAATACAACTTACTGCTCTCCTAGGGAGGACTTCAGACTAGAGGAACTTCTTCAGCCATAACATACTGATGTGATACTACCTGCTTCAGTGAGGCCTTATGAAGAATGTCTGACATCCTAACACTCAGCAGTTGGAATTTGTGAGAAATTGGTCAAACTCTGTTATTTGGATTTATCCCAGTGAATTTGTCCTCGATTCCTAGCTGTCCACAAAAGTTTAGATGGCAGAAATACTTCCACTTTCACAACTGAAGCTAAAAAAAGGTATCTGTTGCATCTAATAAGCTAATATTCTACACACTATAAGCTTGGATTTGGCAGAGGAAGCCTATGTAACACTCAAAAATCAAAATGCAACATTGAAAACCCAAGAATTTAACAACTTTTATAATGTATGGTCTCTTATTCTTCTGCTCCAATATGATTTTTCTTGTTGTTTGATCTTCAGATTGTTGAGCGTAAAAGCTTTTATATCAAAGCAAGTTTTAAAATGTTATTCAAAATTGTTCTGTTGCTGCCAAGGAACATTCTAGTCTTTATAATGGTCCCTTTAGAACTGTCCCAGATAATTGACAGGGCAAAAAAAAATGTTGTTTGTTAAATTATCACCTAGAAGAGGTGGTAAATAGATTATAGTTTTCTCCATTTTCATGAATTGACCTACCTAATTCACTGGTTAAGCAGCACAGCAGACTGCAGAAGAAAAATAACCTGACAGAGCTCCAAAAATATATTTCTCTTTATCTGCTCTAGTTCCATAAACTGCAGCTCACATAGATAAATCCTTTTCCATTTGGACTTCAAACTCTTATCTTCATGTTACAGTCTGTAGAGCCTAAACTGTGATTTAGTGAACAAAGTAGTAGAAAAGACTGACTAGTTCTGATAAAACACAGAGAAAGATTAAGCCTTTACTGGAGAAAATGGTTCTGAGATTACTTGGGATACAAACTCATATGGGTATCTCTGTCCTCCAAGTGACATTTGATAATATTGCCACCTTTTTAATTTGTAGTACAGATTTTGCTTCTTGGCTAGCAAAGGCTTTGAAAGGAACTGAAGACATTGACCCTTTGTGGATTATAGTGGAAACAAGCAGCTCTGCCTCTTGCTCTGCCATACAAAGATCATTGCTGGCTGGCAAATTTGGATCCACAAGGGCCCATGAAGCAAATTTTTTCCCGTTGTTGTTTATTAGAAGATGGAGGATTAATTTTTTTTGCCTATAGGAAGAGAAGACAGAGCATACTATTTTTTTTATTATGGATGTTCTCTGAGCACACAACTAGCTCAAGTTGATGGGCCTGTGATTAATAAAACATCCTGTGGGTTGCATAGTTGTGTCTGGGTGCATCTCTCTGCATCCCTGTATCCTGTACACCAGGTCACCTGTTAGTAAGTTTTAGTGTGTGCTTACTGAAAGGTCACAAAGGTCAGAAGTTTCTTCCTACCCTTTCTTGCTTTTCCATGGTGATAATTCAGCACAAAAAAAAAATTTATACTTTGATAAGTTCACTTTCTCTTTACAATTATTCTAAAAATCAACAGCTAGACTAACGTTTAGCTGTTGTGCAATACTGATAAATTGAAATTCTTAAACTGTCTTTTTACTCAAGATTTAAGCCAGCAGACAATAAATCTGAAGTTAACAGACCAGGTTTAGTCTTTACATTTGTACTTCCTGCTATCTTTGAAAAATAGTAGTTCTCATTGTTTAGAAATTATTGACAGGTTCGCAGATAAATTTACTTTAAGTCTTTACTTTAAATTTGATACTTGTCTTTGCTGACCAAAAGGATATGATACACATATTCAAGAAGTTATATAATTTAATATGCATGTATTCAGAATCTTAAATGTTGTAACAGGTGAATGACATTTGTAATTAAATATTAACAGATGTGAGCTACAGATAAAGTTGCTTTAGCTGGTGTTATGCATCCAATTTAGAATGGAAACTGAAATTTAATGGATTTGAAGAAATGTTTAGAATTGATTTGTTATGTAACACAAAGGGAAAGAGATTATGGGTGTTTTGCATTCCTAAACTTTTATTCAATAATAAAACCTTCAATAACCTATGGTAACAGGACTGGCATTTGAATGAGCTCATTGAAAAGTTTCCCAGCCCCTCCATTCCTCAGTGTTTCGGAAGTGACTGGTAATAAATAACTGCACATTTTATCTATAGATTCAAAGAAGAAAGGAAGCTCTCCTAGTTTTGCAGTGAATTCAACTGAGAACACCAAAAAAGTGATAGTCTGAAATATTTTGTGGATATTTGAGAACAGATATAGAAGCAGGAAGATGTAAAGAAAATCAGAAAGCCCATTTGTCATTTAGCTATTTAGGCAGGAATAACCATGAAATGACATAACTTACTTGGCAGTGATAGTGCTGGGTGTCAGGAGGAGACAACCAGGACTGGGAAGCTGGTTTTTCCTTTTCTGTGGACAAACATTTTCTAACCAAGGTGACAAGCTGGTGTATTACTATCAGCACATTACCAAAAACGTCTACTAGATGTACTTGCATGCACTGAATTTAAATATTCTCAAAGTATTTCAGATTAACTACTTTTTTGTTTGATTTTGTAGGTACCTCAGAGCAGGTACAGTCTGCTCTTCTCACAGAGGTCTTAGTGATATTTAACTAGTAGGTGATTAGTTCAGATAAAAGGCCTTTAGATATTTGAAATAAAAAAATTGTATGTCAAGAATGCTGATTTAGAGAAATAATTCTTTGGGTTATGAGAATACATGTAATGAATGATCAACTCTTGGGCATTTGGTGACCCAAGTGCACTATTTCAGATCAAGAAAAATCTCACTGGTGTCATGTCACAAATATTTTATGAAAGTCCTGGAATTTCTAAATTACTTTCCACTTAATTTTTACTTTCAACAAGCCCTCTTGGGTAAATAGCCCATTTTTAGCCTATTATTTAGGCTATATTTTCCAGATTTTGCTGGCTTTCTTTACCTAGTATTCAGAAAGACTATGTCATCTTTCTGTCACTCCACCCACACCTCCAAGATCTCAAGATATTATGTTTAAATTCATCTTTTTTAAACTTTGACTCTACCAACTTTTTTCTCTCTATTCAATAAAATGCCACGGAAACAATTTTTGTAGATCCTCTATGCTCCACCATCTAATCCTGTGCTGGTTGCCCTTTTATCCCTGACAGACTTGTCATTGCCTATTAAGTCCTCCTATCATTCAGTCCATCCAAGTCATAACTGACCATTGTGATGGTCATCTCTAACATCACCACACTGACATCCTTAGTCTTTATAGTCCACCCTTCAGCTTCTTTCACAGGAGAAATTTCATGATTTTTCTCATGATGGTTTTTTTCTGCCTGAGAAGTGGTCCCTCAAAAACATCCTTGACAGTTTCTCCTGCTTAGCTCACCTACACACATTTTAGAGATGAAACTCTGTCATTTACTATTTAGCAAGAAGATAGCAATGTTACATTGATCTCCTGTGGGAATGAAAGGGGCAGCTTAGAGTACAACCATGGAAAATGTGAGGAGAAAACTGCAACTCATTTCCTTCCCTCAGGGACTCTGTATCCACTTAGGAAGGAACAGATCTGTTGCTCCTTTAACAGTCAAAAAGTAAGTGTTAAAACTCTCCTCCTGCTGCCCCCCAAAGCAGCTGGTGAGGTGGTGGCCTTTAAACTGGAGCAACAATATCACAGCTCAGGTTACATCTTAGGGAAGAGAGTAGGGCACCAGCAAGAAGGTGGGAAAAGACTTCTAGTACGACAGAACAAAATAACTGGAGGAAGAACAAAGCTGTTAATCTTAATTAGCTCACTTTTCATCAGTTTGTACTTCTGATTTTCTACTTAAATGTGTTCAGCTATATATGATGGAAGTTTGTTTTCCATAATCCAGAGACTTCAACATACTAAGTAGACAGCTGAGGGCATGCTCTGCTACATAATCAACACATTTTCTCAGTCTGTTCTTCTGGGCATTAATGTTTTACCCACTCAAGTTTAATCCTATTGACAATGTCTGACATATCCAGGAAACTGTGGGTGTTGCCCAACACACACTAGCATTTCTTACATGAATGGTAACCAGTATTTGCAAGGAAATAAACTATGATATATGGGATTCTTTTTATAAACTATGATGTATGGTATTCTTGTTATAAGGAACACAGCCTATAAAATGACAGCATTTGTAAAGTAGTATAGTAGTTATATTTAGTATCATACAATAAATACATTTATAATGTTTCAAACATGAGCAATGAAGACTTCTAGCCAGGCTTTTGACTACTCCTCATATTTGTAGGAGTGGTACCATGCTGTTCATGCATTCATATCATCCTGCATGAGTTGAAATCTGTAGGGTCTAAATTTGAAACAGTCCCATGCCAACAGCCCTTGCACTGCCTAGAGCATCCAGGGAGCGCAAGAGGAAGAGCTGCATTCTGTGTTGTGTACAAGCAGTCATGGAGGATTTGTTATGAGGACACAAGCCTTGGTTTATAATTTACATAAAATGAAACTTAATTTTCTTTGAAAGAATTGTAAATCTCTATTGCTATTCCACCTTCCATTTGAGATACAACTATCCCTCTGATGTATACTTTACCCCAAAAAGGCATATAAATGCAACTGTAATGCTACAGAGTCTGAAGAGACACATTAGCATTAATTAATAGGAAACACTACAGAAAGATTACTTTAATGTTTATCTCCTCTCATTGTTATTCAGCTCAGTGCATAGTTACCTTGCAAGGAGGCTTGAAGTTCCTATTTACAATGTTTAATTAGAATTTAGATTTGAAATAAAAAATTTAGTTACATAGAAAAAGTTGACAAAATAAACATTTCATCCTTTGTACAACAACTTAACTCTTTCTTGTCATTCTTCTGTGCTATAGTGATCTATACTGAAATGCCAATATTCACTGGCAGCACCAGAACACTAACAAGCCTAAGGAGAAAAATAGTGTACTTGTGTTGGATGTGATGCTGAATAGAAAACAGTGCAGAAGAGAAACTTTAATACTAATGTTAGTCCACTAATTAAACAACCATTTATAACCATTTATCCTTGTTACAATCAGTAAAAAATAGTTTAAAAAAAAAAAAAGGGGCAACACTTAAGAAGTTAGACATTTAATTAAGTGTTTTAACAAAAGCAGTAATATTTATTCTGGTACATATTTTACAAGAGTGGTGCAGTGCTAGAAAAGGTTCCAAGTTTAAAAAGGCTACATTTTGTTCTTTGGCTTCATTTACATGACTTTACACGAATATTATCACCAAGGGATGGTTTTCTTTCTAAAGCAGGATTTCAACTTTTTCAATTAAAAGAACACAAAAGCCCTGTTTCCCTGTGCTAGCTGTATTTTCAGGAATTACTGACTAATGCAAATGGCAATAGACCCCCCATTACCATTTAAACAACCAGCAGCTGTTAAATGGAGGAACTCTACAGAGAAAAACTAGATGACAGTCACCAGAGGATATATTTTTGTCATTTAACCATCAGTTTCTGTTTCCCTGATGCCACCAGAAAATATTTGAGGGGTAAAATGTAACAAATCAAACTAGATATACCATTTGCAACTAAATTAATTTGAGTTCTGGAGTGTGATAATTTCAAGAGCTCCGCAGCTGAAGGAAGGGATGCTCAGTACATCACTGATAACACCCAGCTCTGGACAGAGCACCCAGCTGATGGAATCTGTGCTGGGGGCTGTGCCTCTCCAGCGCCCTGCCACGGGGAGCTTTAGAACCACGAGTAGCTTTTTTCGATGCACCTCTAACTACTTCTTATGTTTCAGCACGTGTCTGTTCCCAGAGCAAACAGCCCTGTCAGAGAGGCTCACGTGCTGGACCATGAAATCCCCGGAAGAGTTACCTGCCATGGAGCTAATTGCAGCAACAACAAAAGCAGGGAGGCAACATTTTATGCATAATCCATACACAGTACATCTAAAATTAATCCAGCAACAAAAAGTACAGATGGAAAGAGCCCAACTGTTGCTATTCTGATGCTGACAGCTTTCAGAAGAATATCAGTGTTTTTTTAAAAAACCATCCTGGCTCTTCTGATTGGAAAATGTTTTCAGGCACCGTCTGAACCTGCTGCGATGTGAAAAACCACGGTTTTTCGGTGCAGAACACATTTCTGGCTTCCACCCAAGGAAGGTGCACTATTAAGACTGAAAGTATGTAACATGCTACAGCAGCTTTCATTTAGAAAGTAGAGGAACACTTCTGCTTCCACCTCAATTTTTTCCGGTATAGATTAAAATGTTGGGAAATTTAATACATACCAAGTGCTAGCTCTGTCCTGCTCTGTTCAGCCAATCTTACTAACTGCTGCTTTGGGAAGCAAAAAAATGTGAGTGGCTGGCAGAGCCAGTGACAGGGAATTACATGATTGTCCCTCTGTCTTAGATCCATGCAAGATGCAGAAAATGTTGGTTGTTTGTCAGGCACTCACATCAAATTGACACATTGCTTAGAGCATGTGTTTTGTGTATTAGAGCTTTCCTGCAAAGCTAGGATAGATCATGCAAAGAAACACAACTGGAAAACAACCCCAACCAGTTGCAAAATAGTTGTACTCCTGGAAATGAGAGACAAAAATAGAAAGAGTGGCTCATGGCAGAAATGTAAGAGTACATTACAGAGGTAAGAGTAACTACTTTGCACTTAATGCTTATTCCATGAGGAAAAAATAGAGAATATACGTAAATTAAAAAATACTACAGTTTACCACGATCTACAAGTGCAAAGATTTCTCTTCTACACCCTTTTCCCAGAAGGTCTATCTGAAACCCAGGCCAAACACTCCAATGCCTCAAGTCCCTCTCAGCCCAGCAGAGGACAGAGCAAACCATAGCTTCCTTTCTGGCCAGTACAATTCCAGATCAGACTGGTGTAAACCAGCAGTGTCACCATCACCCATCAAGCACAGGAGCACAAGCAAGCTTTGCTCCATCCCCTCAACTCCTTTCCCTAATCTAAGGGTAAAAACTCACGTGTGCTAAGCCCGACAGGAAGAAACAAGAGCTACCTTTGCTCTTCTCCATGATTCCTTAAGATTACTCCTGCTTGTTCAAACATTTGAATTCAGAAACGTTACTGTGGTAGCTCCTGAGTAATACAGATGGGTGCCTTCTGATCTTATCCTGACAGTGCCAAGTCTTTATGCACATTATGTTTCCATGCACCTGGAGAAGGAAGTGAGACACATCTGGGAATGCCTGTCTGAGCATTTGTCAGCTACGTGGGCCACAAAAAACCCTGAGATGTGAGCAAAGTAAAATACAAATCCTACAAGGCATTAACTCAGCACAGTTCATTTGCAGAATCAGAGGAGCCTTTTGCATGAACAAGCACTTGCTGCATAAAAAATTAAAAGAGCCAGAGAAATACAGTTTGTCCAGCACTACACAGAAAGTGCTGTCCACTTACTGGAGATGCCCTGCCTGCCACTTTGGGCTGTACAGCAAGGGAGGTGCAGCTGGTTCCTCTTTTGCTTGGAAAGTGCAGAGTAAGATTCTGGTGTCTTTCAGGGAGGCTGTCATCCACTCTTGTGTCGTGGTGTGTTTGACCAAGAAATCTTGCACTTGAGAGGAGCTGAGTCATTTGGACTGTACTTCATCCCCTTTGATGCCATGATGATTTTTTGCCTTTTCTTTTGTATACCCTTTTACATATTCTCAGTGCTTTTAGCATGCATACTTGTAATTCCTTAAGTCTGATAAGTTAGCATAGTCCTAATATTCTGTTAAGCCAGGAAACCAAACATCCTGGAGGCCTCACAGTTGGAGGCTGGAAAGCCTTACGCTATCCTGAGAAACCAAAATCATCTCTAGAACACATCCTGTAAACTAATATAAGCCCACCCAGGCGGGAACTCCTCGGGATGAGGCAATATCACAGTCTCTCACAGGGGAATCTTTGATAGATACACTAATTTGCAAGGTCTGTAAATTAGGCCTGTGATCTATCGTGTGTGTGCGTTTCGGCGCATTCCACCTTGGCGAAGTGGTGCACCATAAGGATCCTTATTAAATACCGAGGTAAAAACCCCTTTCCTCCTTTAACCATGTCCGGCTCTTAATTTTAAGACCAGGGAAAGGCAACACCTTCGTGCTTGGGAAATTCAGTTGAAGTCTAATTTCTTGAGCAAGCATAGTCCTTCTCAATATGTGTATTCCTAAATCCCACCTCTATTTGCAAATCTATTGCTAGACTGAATAATTTGTTAACAGTAGCAACCAAAGTTAATATGAAAAGGCTGCAATTGAATAATTTGTTTTCCTTTTGTTCTTCTTTATTATGACTAGTACTTGTGTATAAATCGTGAATCACTATAGGGCCTACAGATACTGTGCACAGCTACAGTGAGCCATTTGTAGTTTGAACGTATTTTTCACAGGCAACAGACTGCTTATCTTGGAGACCTTTGCTCTCCATAGAAAGTCTGACTTCAAATGTTGCTTCTAAATCATTGAACTTTCAAAACAAAGCTCATTTACAGTGATCTACACTGTTATGTTAGAGATATCCCAGTAGTAAGAAGCCACATTCATATTTTTACATCCAGCAAAAGAATATTATTCTAGCAAAACGACTTGTTTTACTGTATTATCTGGGAATTATTTCAAGTGAATAAATGTTGATGAGTTTAATTAATTAATAATTCTACAATTAGTTTGATTTTGTAAAGATTTCTAAATCGTCCCTAGGGGGATTTGCCCAGGCAATAGTAATTCGACTTTAATCTCAGGGCAAACCAAAATAACACACATTATCACAATAAAACATTAATGGACTAAACAAGAGTTAGAAACTTCAGGAATGTCTGGACAAAATAGAAAAGCTTATTTAAGGGACTGTCCTCCTACTTTTGCAGATCTGCTCATCATCTTTTTGCCTCCAAACAGAGGCTACGGAGCACATCCTACCAAATGGTTCTGTTTTTAAATGGTTGCAAAAAATGTTTATCAAGCAACTCTCTTTGCATAAAAATGTCTTCATTTAAGCAATGAATAATAATAAAAATTAAAAAATGACACAGGCATTCTGCTCAAAATGTATGACTGCTTCTTCAGATTGATATTAAAAAGCTACATTTTCCTAGTTAAAGTGTTCTATCAAGTCTAAAATTTTAAGCAAAAATTGCAGCGTCTCCAAGTGCCCTTAAAGGCTGTGTCTATGGATGAGTACCAGCCCTCAAAACACACAGATCCCATGCAAGACAGTTAAGAAATGTTATTATCTAATTCCTGATCTGTTGAATCCGAGAAGGTGGCAGTAGAAACAAATTGCTTTCAAAATAAATTATTTCAGAAAAAAAATCAACAGTCTAAAATAAGACAACTTCTTTGTCTGCAAAATGAAGTCATACAAAAAAAAAGGTGCTCTGATATCATGAAAGTACAGGCTTAAGCCTCTCTCCATAGAAGATAAACATTGTAACAATTCTTCAAAGCAATTTAGATTGACTTAATGCAAAACCACATGTGTTATGTAAATAGAGACTGTATCTGTTCATCTAACACCATTTAATTGTTTTCCAGTTACAGAGAGATAGATATGCTTTTTTATGTGTCTGTGTGGAACCAGAAAGTGACAGCAAGCATGAGCATGGCTCTGAAGCTCACTGATTAGGGCACTCTTCTGGAAGCAGAGTGCTAGTTTATGGTTTAAGTTCCAAGAATGTTCAATTTAATTTCTAAAGAGGTACTCAAAGAAGGAACTAGAACCCACGACTCTTGTCTCCAAGGTTAATGCCCTAACTGCTGGTCTATAATGTTTGGATCTGACCTGACTGCACTTCTGATTAAATGATTTTCTGCACAAGAAAACTGAAAGTGGAGAGAGGAGGGGTTCCTCCCTTGCTATGTGATCTGGTATATTAGAACAGTTCTCTCAGAGACTGAAAGAGGGGATTTTAATTATCTTGGATTTATTTAAAAATTGAACTTCTCTTTCCTCCATGTAGGTTCTCTAATGCCACATTAATAGATTTTGTGATAGAGAGGTAAGAAGGGGGATGCTATTCCATACTGTTTTGAGAGAAGTCCAGTGCTGTCAGTGGACTTTAAAGTATTTTCTGAGAATGATGCGTAGAGAGATTTGCAAGACCTGAAAATCACAGTATACATAAAAATACTGAACAAATCAAGTAAGAATGTTAATGACTTGCAAGGCAATTTGATTTGGGAATCAAAGGGGGAGTTCGACGACACATGCCTAGAATTGCTGTTGATGAATCGAAACACTGTGCTAGAAATGTTTCTCTTACAGAGAAGCTCTGAAGCATTGAATTAGCACTCAGAGGCACCTGTTGACGTCCGTGGGTCAGCTTTCCATGAAATGCAATGTCCTTTGCAATATAGTAAACTGTCGAAAGAAGTCAATGTATCACTTTCCCCTAAGGTTCAGAACTTCTCTTCCTAAAATATTAAGCAGATAAATGTGATTAAACTGCATTTGAGAGACGGATCAGAGATAAGAGATGCTTTAACAAACAACTCTAGTAAATGTGATCTCTGCTAAGTGGAAAGGTTTATAGCTCAGAGCTCAAAGATGAGCTATTATTTTTCTCATTTCATCAGCTGTACTGAGTATTTCTGTCAATCCTGGAGTTCTCAGGAGAGACAAGTGGATCTGGCCCTGACATTTCTCTAATTTCTTTTGTATGGTTTTATTGTTAAAAGCTCATTTGCAATCAGGAGTCAAAGACAGTAATCAAAAGAATGAGCTCTGTCAGAGCACAATGTTAGTTGTGATTTTATTCCCACAGAGATTGCAATGAACACTGCTAATCAGATGTTCTTGGGGGCAGCAGCCAAAGAGAAAACTATAAATTTATGTAAGAAATGACAAAAGTGTTATTTTAAGCTGAACTTACAGAACTGTTTACAAGAATAAGCTCAAGCAATCAATCCGCATGGGAGACAACTGCAGAAAGGCTAATCTGCAACAATTTTACACATCATCTACCTCCAAGTCCTTCGAAACAATCCTAAATCACACAATTCCCTCTGTTTCCTATGTTAATTCACCCAAATCTCTTAGAAGTTTTATGAGTTCTCCTATGCTCCCTGCGGCTGCCAGGAGCCTCCAGGTAACACAAGTTAACAGGTGACCATCCTTGTGGTGCCTGGAGCCAGCAGCCTTGACACTTCAGAATCCATAAGATCAGAAAGCAGGAATGCCTTTATGCCAGAGTAACTCAGGGAAATGAACAGAAATATTCCAGAAGAGACAATTTAACTGCTTGAATTTCATATGCACTGTTTTATAACAGTAACTCATGAGACCACATGAACTCAGAAAAATATTTGGGGTTTATTTGCATGTCTTGACTGCCTATGTTTTTGGAGGAATAGAGATTAGTAGCCTTGAGTTTCAGAAAACACAATATATTTTACTGTCTTTATTTATTCTGTGGTTGCGGATGAGCGTGTGTGTGTGTGTGGAAAGTAGGTTACATACCCAAGCTTTACTTCCTATAAATTATAGAAATGTTGCAATTAAATTGCTTGTATTTCTTCCAAAACTACAAGTTATGTCAATCCCAAGACAAAGGCTTTTGTGGACAGCCTATAAGGAAAAGGAAAAGAAAAGTTTCTTTTTTGGCCTGGTAACACAGGGCATCACAATTCATGACTGAAATAATGGTTAACCATGATTAAATCATGCTCAAATCTTGCTCTTATGTGAAAGACTGGATCAGAGAAAACTCCTTTAGTTTTAACGCCAAGATCAGTATAGAGCAACTTGAGATGACCAAGAAGAATAAAATCTTGCTGTGAGATGTGCCAGTGGTCAAGTTGGATACTGTTATCTGCTCGTTAGGCAGGAATGGGCACATATTCATAAAAACAAAACACCAGCCAAACAAATACAAACCCCTCAAATCCTAGAAGCAGCTCTGGCTTTCTCCAAGATCTGAACTCTTCAAAGACCTGTGAATCATCAGTACCCTACCACAGAGCTCTTGAGAATCAGCCAGAATATGTTGACCAATCTGAAGTGCCTGTTTGACAGCCCTACATCCACAGGGACTCCAGCTCTTGAAAAAAGGGTTAGAAAAAGGTCATAATCCAGGGGTAACTGAGTGTTATCTTGGGTATATAATTCACAGGTCTTTTAACCTTACTTATAAATAGGTGACTAAATTCCACAGTGTGGAAGTAGATACAAGAGAATGTTTAAAAATTATCAGGAAAAGATTTTTTTTAAAATACTGAAGTGCTGAAAAAAAAAAAATCTTATTCTGGTTTAGCTTTATGAAAGAATATACCAATTGTATCATTCCTTTCAATAACTTGGAACTTTCAGGTAAACAAACACATAGTGACCATTTCCCCTTCCTGTTCTCTTCTTTTTTTTTTTTAAATAAAAAACCCCAACCAACCACAGAGAGTCCCCACATCATTTGGGAACAAAAACTCAAACCCCAAAGCACAGTTAGCAATACACAGTCCCCGAATGCTTTTGTTTAGCAATAACAAATCTAAGTGGTATGATTTGTGCTTGTTGTATGCAACACAGAGTTTCTTAGCAAGCCAGACACAGTATGTACATGTGGAAAATGTAACTATAGGGGTCTTAGATGAAATTTTTCCTCCTGTAGCCATCATTTAAAATATTTAGATTTTATAAATGCACATATGTTTAAGTGCCTCTATATTAATAAACTAGTGGAGAAGACTTTTCTGCACGTCTTCGGCACTGTGCCAAATACCTTCTGTGCTCCATCTTTCAGTCCTGCACGTTTTGGGAATGAGGACTGAGCTTCATTCTTTATGAATCAGCAGTAGACCTGTGTCCTTTAAACTATTAGTGATAACCATCACTCATTCCATAACCATCACTGCAGACAAAAATGAAGACATTTCTAATATAACAGTAAATCTGGCAACATCTCACCCATCGATCCAAAAAAGCAAGCAAGAAGAACGGGAGCAACATAAACCAAGAAATAGGAAATTTAGAGCAAGTGTTCTTGCAGGAGGTTTCAAAACATTCTCCACAGATATTCCTGTAATAGAAAAGCCCATCTGCTCTGTACAAAGCTAATGAAATTGCTTGGCATAATGTGTCTTTACTGCCCTCCTCATTGCCCAAGAATTTCTTCTTACATGATAAAGAGCCATTTATAACATAATGTTGGCGTCCATTTCAAATAAATTACCTTAATAGATAAATTCTAATAAGATGCTAAATATTTCAAAAATTTTCTCATTTTAAATATTAACAAAGAAAGGAAGTTAATACTGATCTATCATGAGATCCAGGTCATTATGAAATCAGATCCATTAACAAGGATAATAGTTTCTTTTTTAGTGTAGATGAAGGCAATTTATGAGTGCTAGGAAATTTTGCAGATTGCCTGTGGGTAGAGCTTGGCATCTGTGTAATTATGTGGGATCTCTGAAGGCATTTAAAGGCCAGTTGACTGCTTTTAAATCATCTCTTTAAACTGGTGACAACTAGGATATAAAGATTTTGTGGCCAAATGAAAGAATAGTATTTCAGTGTTGCCAATTCTGGATGCCCAGCAATTCACGAGCCTTGAAAGTTCATATCCAGATATATTTTATAGGGTATATATTAAAAATTAGTCATAAAATCAATGTTGAAAAAGACTAATTTTAAAAGAAATGAAAATACTCCAGAGTCATTGGAGAAAAATTTGAATCAGTGAATGCTTTAATTATAGGAAGTACCTCAAAAAGCTTGCCTGGTTACAGGGATCAGATCCAGGAAAAGCACATTTTCTTGGCCCATTCTTCATGTATTTCTTCGTGCATGCCTGCCACTATTAGCATTCTGGCTATCTGTCAGGAGGGAATTACTGTGCATACAACTGTCAATCTGCTCGTAATTTCAGACTTCCCACACACACTCTCTAACACATGAACTGAATCATTCCCAGCATCCAGTTTTTCTGCCTATTGTATTTTAAAAGACAGAAGAAGCCATTTCCTTCCTTCCTCCATAGTGTTCATATTACATATAATAGAGAGATATTTATCTCCCTGTCACCTCTGGATTACAATAAGGTTCCTGCATTGGTTTAGTTCTTCTCAGTTCCTATGTAACAACTAAGCAGTGCATTTTCTTATGGTTGCTAACAATACCTTTGGTTACATACATTAATTAAAGGGTATTAAGGTATGACTCAAATGATTTTCAGTAAGAATGAGTGGTTCGGTGCACTAACAAGTTGCTAATTTTCTCATATAAGAAATACACTGAAGGAGACCATTTCTCCTAGTTTTTGCATACCAGGAGTCAGACCATTTAACGTCGCATAGCACAGGGACACTGAAGGGCAGAGTTTAACTGCTAAACAAGCACATTACGCTCACACTTTCTGCAACCACTCCTGAAAGTCTCCTGCTTTTGACCACGAGCCCCAGGCAGTGGGGCACAATGGAGCAGCCACTAACCCACAGATCCTCCTGAGTGAGCTGGTCTGTTTAAGTGCAAACCAAAACATCGAGAGATTTATGCATGATGACAAAAGGGAAAGGAAATACAATCCCTCGAGGACACACTCGCAAAAAGACTGTCATTAACTGCACCATACACTGGTCTTTCCTGCAGTTTTCTGTGCTGTTACGAGCTGCATCAATTCATGTCTTCCGTGCCTTACAAATCTGATGAAGACAGAACATTTTCCACCAAAACTTCAGCAGAACAAACTATTACAGAAGAGATTTTTCTTCACAGGAAGTTGCAAATGCCTGTATTACTTCTGATTAGAGCATAAAATGTAGGGCTCAGCATTTGAAGAAATAAAGAACTATAGTACTCTCTGCTGTAAGAAGATAAAAAATAAGCTAGTTACTAATGTTGCTAGAAAAGTATAGTTTATTTCACTGTAATTTATAGAAAAATATACTCTTGTCTTTATGCGAAGCAAAAACTGCTTTACTTTTATTGAAGAACTACATTTTCAGCTACTCCTAATGATTTATTAGTCATTTAATCACAGAATTACAGAATTGCAGGCAACAGTAAGAAAGAGTTGCACGAATTCTACTTGCCTTGTTCCAAACAGATTTTTGTTCATCTTCTTCTTTAAAGTCCCTAATGATGAGGTTTCTCTATCTTTCTTAGGCAACGTATCCCCATGTCCAAATGCACCCAGAGCCATGGAAACAACAGGTTATGTTTATATTGTCATTTGTGTCAACAAGGTGAAGATTACTACATAGAATCTGGTCTCAAAAATTCAGTTAATCAGTTTATTTCTCTCCTAAGAAACAAAACCCCTCCTATTTCCAAAGTGATAAGTTTTACCATTACACATCATAATTTGCGAAAACAAACTAACTGCAAACAAGCTGGATTTTATAAACATGTGCAAGTTGCTAAATAGCAGTGTAGTTATCTAGCAGGTGTTTACAGAAGTCAAGAGCATAAATCAAGGAAATGCATAATTAAACAGATCTCCAAGGTAAGAGAATTCACTTGAGCTCAGAAGCACACATTGATTTAAAATACCTCAACAGCTCACTCAGATTATTCCTTCAGCAGTGATATTAAAACTGCAAATCTTTTAAGGGAATTGAATTGGAGATTGTATTTGCCCACTGTTGCAGATATTCTTCTTTCTGCTAATGCCCCACTCTTTTCTAATTAACCTCTTTGTATCACGTTCCAAATTCCTACTGGGAAGAATTGGTCAAAATATTGGTCAGTTAAAAAATTATATTTAAGTGTTGAAAAAAAAAGTTAAAAAAAGATGCCAAGATTCCAAATTGACGATAAAATTTCTCTCCCTACCAATTAGAAAGCTTTACTGAAACACTGACTTACATGAAGCAGATATTCAACCGTGTCAGTATTTATTTACTTGGAAAACTATGCAAGTTCAGTTTCAGTAGCCATGGAATGCTCTCCAGAAGTACTGGTTTGATAAGTGAGATCAAATTTTTGACCGTATCATATTGTCTGTAGAAACAACCTTAGAATAGTGTAAAATTTATAAATGTGCTACTGATGCCTTGTCTGGCTACCTAGAAACAGAGACTAGACAGGACTAGGGGAATAAAGGTAGGTATTTATCTGAAAAGCCTTCAAAGTTACACCTTGGGGAGCCAGAGGCTACTTCCAAAATGGACCCCAAGATGGATGACGAGTCACGAGTTCTTCACACTTTTATAGGTTTGGTTCGTTTGCATATCAGCATAAATTCACCAATTAAAACTTTAGCTAATGATGTGATTTATTCAGTTTCTCCACCTCTCTAGAGGCCCTAGTTTCCACCTTTGGGCCTAGGACAATCTGAATGTCCTTGAATAGCAAGCTCGGAGAGGCTTTGTTGTGTCTATCTGGCCTAAGAGAACAGCAGCTGGCAGGCTACAAGAAACTTCAGAGTTACACACCAGGCAATATAGGATTTGAAAAATAGAAAAGTTAAAACCTAAGGCATCACTACAGATAACAGTCCCTTCATATACTTCATGACAACTTCCTGACATGAATTGACCACAAATCATTTTGTGACACAGATATTTCTTTAACGGGAAACAGGCAAGGGTAGGTTAACATCTCTAAAGAAACAGGAAGTTTGAAAATTGAATTTTAACTGTACTCTGGACAATAATATAACCTTTAGATTACAGGTATTACCTACTATAAAGTCATGGGATGATCCTGAATTAGTCAAAACTATGATTTCTTTAAAAAAAATGGAAAGGCGGGCTTCAAATTTAGTTGGAGAATAAATTTATTTTCCCCCTCTATAGTTACAGATTATACCTGAGCTTTTTTATTCAGCAGGTAAAGGATAAAAAGAATTATTCAGTGATTTTTTTTTTGTTTTAGTGAACACCTTTTAAGAAATTGTGTTAAGTACTTATCTTACTAACACATTTCCCCAGCAACAAGTAATCCACTGTCTCTAGAAAATGTTGTTACACCTGATATTACAGAAACAAAGTTAAATAACTTGTTTTTGCATGATATATTAAGAAACATTAATCTCTCACTTGGTAAGGTTTCTTGCATGTAAATTTTTGAGTTTGCAGGCACCTGGCTGTTCTGAATACTCTGAGTATTCCGCATGGTGAGGAGGAGCACTCAAAATTCCTTCTCCTGGGCAGAAACAGCTACAGGTTTAACATACTGGGCACATCCAACTCCCTGGATCTGTACAGCTGTACCAAAGCTGAAGTTCCTGCCCCCAGAATAGAATGTCTTCTGAAGGAAAACTCTTGCTCTAGGAGCCAGGCTAACATGGCTCTAGATCTGCAGAGGGGTGAATCCTGCAGATCTGAGAGACAGCAGCCTGCTTCACCTAAGTGAAGTACAAACAAAAGTTACACGTTAAATGTTACCTCTTTTCCTCTCAAATATTACATGCATACATTTTTAGCTACACAAGGCCACCACTCACATTACCAAAAATAAACATCACAGTAGATAACTCATGAGATAAACCAAACATGTTGCATGGGACACACACAAATTTATTTCATTGCTCTGGGAATTCTATTCCAGTCATGAATACTTTAAAATATATTAAGAGTCACTGAACAAAAGAGTTTGACAATTCAATTAAGTGGACAACTGATTTCTAATTAGTATTTAATTAGAAACTGAATGCAGATTGGGAAAAGAATGCCTTTGTTTTACTAATTATTAAACAATGTTTGCTCCTTCAAGTTAGCCTAGTTGTTACTAAACTCCTTGCACATGAGAGCAATGTTATATTGGCTAAACATCCTGCCCAGCAAACCTCAACAATAATTTCTTCGTCTCATTTCAGGTATTTCTGTGCTCCATTTCTGTCAGCATGTTCCCAAGAAGTTTAGAGTGTTGCCTGTTCAAAAATTTTGTACCAAAACTAAGGTTTATGCTAGTAGAAACCCTGTGTTGAACTGTGGCTACATAGAAAAGCTGCACTGGAGATTCCATCACTAACTGAGACTAAACAGGAGAATCATTTGGGCAGCAGAAAGGCAGCTTTGCAGAATGAGAATGTTCAGAGTCTACACTTTAACAGAAGATATTTTGAGAGATGTCAAGTGCCATGACTGACTGGTATTTGCTGAGCTGAGGACAGGTCCCAAGCTGAGATTTTAGAATAAATAACAAATAGAAAGTGGTAGTTAAATAACTTTTAAAACTAATGATGTGATAAAAAAGCTATTTAAAAAGCTCATTTTGGAGAGTTCTGCTTTCTTCTTAAACTTTGAATGAGAATTCAAGGAGCATTGGTGTATCTAGATCTTATGAACTGAATGAGAAATGCATAGATATCAATCATTTCCCAGCCACTCCGGAAAAGACCAAGCACAGAAAAACTGAGTAAATAAAAGACACTTAATAACATTTGACAGGTTTGCTCTGGGCATTCACTGCTCTTGTCCTGCAAACACAAACCCTATGGTGTAACCTAGGCCTGCTGCTGCATTTCTGATGCCAACTATTTCTTCTCACCACTTGCTCTGTAGCAGCACATTCAGTTCAGTTATGTTTTCTGTATACTGAAACATAGATAGCAAAAATACCCATTGTGCCAGAATACTCCACATTTTTGCAGTTCCATAACGGTCTGGAAACCAGAAAATTGGAAGCTGGGAGTAATAATACTTATAAATAGCACAGTTTATTTTCTTTCTGGAGACAGTTGTGGCATATTTGTAGATGAATATTCCTAGTTTATATAACAACAGAAGTTCTTCTGTGGGTATATTATGTTTGTTTGGGTTTTTTTGGTTTTTTTTTTTTTTTTTTGGTTTTTTTTTTTTTTTTTTTTTTTTTTTTTTTTTTTTTTTTGTATTGAACAAGACAGGTTTTGTCATTTAAATCAGGATACAAGGCCTGTTCAGGTTTTTAAAATATTAATTATACTACTGAAAATGATGGATGGATGTATTAAAAGCAGATCAGTGTGTCAAATGCCTAGATATAAAGCTACTCTTAATGCAGAATGCAAACTCAGTGGGGAAAAATTACTTAATTTTCAATAAATTTGAGCATTATGGATGCTGAAATGCAAGAAAGAATGCTACAAAGCAACTACCATGAAGCTGTTATGACAGCACGAACTTATGGGCAGCAAATAGCAGTTTATTTCCTCACCATTTTTCAAAAAGATTCACAAGAGTCAAGCATTATTTAACTACTTACAAAGTGTGGTTTTAACAAGAATTTACCTCTGAAGTTATGCACAGTGCAATGAATTGATGCTCTTTATTAACCATACTAAACCAAATCTACATTACTAAAACACTGTCTTAAATAAGATCTCAAATAGAGTATATCATGCTAGGGTTGCTTGCTAGAAGTTGCACTCAATCACAACTTACTCTGAAAAAAAATTAGAACATCTCATTTCATATTTTCCATGTGCACTTTACACATGCTGACTGCTATGGTGTTTCTCTTAGAGGTATGCATGGGGAAAGCTTTGCTTTTGCAGGGTCCTTGTCTGCCTAAAGATGTAGACAGCTAACTAGGGGGATTTTAAGGTGCTTGAGTGTCTTTAGGCAAGTAATGAGCTCTGAAAAGCTTGCTTAAGCATTTTACTTACTGCTTACTTTTTTGTTCCACTGGGTGAGCTTCATCCACATTTCAAATTAATTTTCATCTCCTTTTTCCTTTCCACAGCTTTTTCCTCTAGTTTCATATAGACAGATTTCTCCAGAAAAAGCCAAAACAAATGCCACATTGGTAGAATAACTCATTTCATGATTACTCGCTCATGTTCCAAACAGTATTTTCCAAAACAGTATTTATAGCCACTGAAACCACCAAAACCATAGAAACTGTCAGCTTTAGATGCATTGGATATTTTTTATTTTGTGTATAGATATTCAACTCTGATGCAAATAATATAGTGCCTCATAGTTTAGAGAAGCTGTCCAGCTATTGGTATCCTCATTCTCATGAGGCAGTGCCTTAGAGAACCTTCCCTCTGATTTCAGCTTTTGACAGTAGAGTGCTCTAAGAAGCCTGGGGGTAGGATTCACACAGTCTGCAACACAGAGGAATCAGTATCGTTTTTAGGGTTGTTCTTGCTGATTTCAGATGAGAGAAAGTTGGTATTAGGGCCAAAACATCCACAAAGCCTTCCTTTCCACTGACTCCTGATAAAAGCTGGTTTTTTGCATTGTTTCTACACTGTCTATCCATGCATTTATGCCAGGCTTCTCTTCGTAGAGCTCAATTATGTTAATTTTTTCCTCCTGAAACCTGTTTTTTCCTAAGTAAGCTATAATTTCTTTGCTGCAGCTTCAGCAGCTTCTTTTTCTGGCCTTCTATGTGAAAGAGATCTAATAACTTGTACTAAATTCTGTCTCCGGTTGCCTTTGGAAAACTACTGAGTAAGTTTAACAGCAGTGGTACAGAAAACTGCACCACGAGTACTCGATGGATAGTTCTCCATTGCTCTTACACATGAAACTTGGCATAAAACTCATGGTCCAGCTCAGCAACTCCGGCCAAACAAAGGCAACTGAGCGTTTCAGTGACATGGTGCATCAGAATTATACGTCCTGGGGAACAAATAGGACTCAGAAAATTCCTCAGTCTCCTTTTAGCTTTATACCATGTAAAATATTCCTATTTCTAGAGTAAAAATAGAAAAGAGCAGAAATGTTCTAAGATTAGTGACAGAGATTTAATCTACTCTACAGGCACTCTTCATAGCTCACAGCTTGGATTCATGTTGAAAGAACTCCTTTGGTGGAGAAACAGCCTGTGCTGAATTGCTACCCCGCTGCAATTAGACGACTTCTGGAAATAAGCTCACTTTAGGTATTTCCATATTACTTTACAGCTTGTAGGGCAGTGTCATAGAATTTCATTGCAGCCCAAATAGATGGAAGGCTAAATGCTTCTATCAACACTAGCTGGCAGTTGCTAATACTTTTTAAATACTGGGAGTATTTAATGTAACTTTCTGTTCACTATATTGCATTATCATAAATCAGTAATAAGAACAGTAGCCTGTTTTTTGATTACCTCTCCTTCAACAGTTTCTTTCTGTACTGCTATACTACATGAAGGTACTGATATGAATGCCAGGCTATGTAATATGCATTTTGTGATAAATCATGCATAAGAATGCATAAAGCCATTTTATTGCTAACATATTACTTTAAAAAAGCTCACAGTGCCAAGTGAAGGAGGAAAAACTCATTAAATAGTTCATAGTGATTTTTTTCCCATATTTTATTAAGAGAGCAATATTAGCAGAGCAGCAGCACAATCTAGCTAGAATAGAAAATTTATCTGTTGGAAATTTTCTCAAAACCCCATAGTCTTCCATGTTACACCCTATTTCTAGGTGAAAATAATAGAAAACAAGAAATCTCAGAGAAATCTGTGATTATCTCTTGCTATCAACCTCTACAGTGTAAATGGCATCAGTTGGAATTTGGTAGAAACACAGAGGGAACCAACAGGGTGCTGCTGTCTCACATATGCCAAACACAAGCTTGTTTCACTGCTGAAGACTGCAGGGAGACTTTCAGCATTAGCCAATGTTTGAGGCAAAATTAGGATGCATTCAGCAAAATAAGATAAATAGCAAATGTGCTAAATTCTATGGAGTAAACAGAAAACTCTGTTAAAANGTCAGAAAAATAAGATAAATTGCAAATGTGCTAAACAGAAAACTCTGTTAAAATTACAGTATGTAAAAAAAAATAATAGAGTTCTTGCTTTTAAGACACACAGAGAGGAATCCTTCTAACTTCTTTTCAACTGGTTTCTCTTTCTACAAAGACAGCATGTGCAGTTTCTCAGTTTTCTAAGCATGACATCAAATGCACATACTGAAAATTTGGGTCAAGGTAAAAACAGAAAGAAAAAACAATTGTGTATCTGGCAAAGACAAAAATACTCTGCTCCTAACAGTATAGGCAGAACTGTAAGAAAAATATTACAGAATTAGTAATGAAATGGGCAGAGGGTGTTTCAAAGAACTTAGCTCTTTTTGCTCAGATAAATCTTCCTGTGAGCCCCAGAATTGCTAATATCATGTTATCTTGTATAACTGACGTTTTGATTAATGTCACCTTAGAGTTTCTTGAAATACATCTCTTCCACATTGAACATAGTTATATAAGGTGAACGTTTCAGACATTTTTGGCAAAGCTATTGAAAATTTTTAAAAACATTTTCTAGACAAAACAAGACAAAGATCATATTATTAGAAAGAGTAAGAAATAACTGCGTCTGTTATGTGAGAAACAATAAATGCAATAATCATTACTGTTCAACAGATGCTTCAAGTGTAAACCAAACAGTGATTTTGAAGCAAGCAGCAGGGGGCATGCAGAACTCTATCTGTCAGGATGACAGGCTCTTTGCTTTCCAGTCACAATGTCAGTGAAATTGAGCTGGGACAGAGAAACAGATCAAATGTAATGAGAGACAATGTTTACTTGCTGAATTTGTAAATATTATTCTATTACCACTGCTCAACTGCCTGTTAAAATTTCAGGGACTATCTTAAATGAGCCGGGGGTTTGCAAACAAAACAAAATGCCATTTATCCACATAACACCGGCACCAGCTGCATTAGGAAATCCATTTGTCTAAGGTGTTACTGCAAGCAATTCTGAATAATAATAGGATGCCAGTACAGATTATACTGGGCCCACAGGGAAGAATAATTTATTGACTTTCATATATCTCTTACAAAACTCTTTGTCAGTCTTTCATAAATCCTACTCAAAATATACGTTGTCCTACATTGTTTCACTGTACCATATCAGACACCTTATATTTGAAATACCAGTTATGCCTCTGGATAGGTAATTTTTGAGGAAAAAGATTTTTTTCCATTTAATATTTCCATGAGCACAATTTATAGAATTACAATAATATGAAGGAAAGACATTTTATTAGTCTATAGAATTTTTAAATTAGGAAGAACATCTAGCTCAGAGATGTTGAATTGTTTGAAGAACAGCTAAAATACTATTAGGCTATAACAATTTCACTGATTTTTTTCCTTACTTGGTGCCATTAAAGAGTTTAAATTTTTCTTTAATGCAAGGCTCTCCCTTATCATGCTGAAAAAAAAATCAAGATTGCCAATCTGGTAGAAAAAAGCTGCAAATTTCAATGATAAAAGTAACTTTGTAGAATTTACAAGATTGAAGAAGAAGAAAGAAGAATGTCTGAATCTCACAACTGAAGGAAAAGGAACCACAAGGTTTAATTTTGCAAATTCATGCAGGATTTTAGCAGAGTTTTTGCTTTATCATTAGAATTTTATTGCATTTAATAATGAATTAAAGTTATAGTTTAGAAGCATACATCTGGCTTTAAAGATGTGTACTGAATTAAGGGTGACTTTTTCTACTGCTGTGCAACTCTTCTGCCTAAGAAACACTTCCAGGATTTCAAGAGTTGGAGATGTCCTTTGTGCATCTTTCAAAGAGTGAAAAGCATCTCCTATCTCATTTCTGCACTTCTTGATAATTGTGGTACAGCTGCTTAAAGCACACTCCCAGTTCATTTTCACAGCAGATAGTTACAGACTGCAGTCACCACAAGTCACCTATTTGGGCGTTTTCTTGGGGCTCCAGTGCCAGCCACTGTGTAGCCAATAAAAGGGGTTTGGGGCACTCAGTCCCTACTGTGACAATGAACTGCTGTTTGTCTCTGAATTAATGAATCTTATTTGTCAAACTGGAAGGCAATGCAAACAAGACATCCCTTTTTTGAAAGGAAACACACAGGATGAAACCCTTTCCCTTACTAACATGAAATTTCAATTTTGAGAAAACTCTTCACAACATATGTTTTTTGGCAGGCTTGAGCAAGAATGCTCTTGCAATCTAGACAATTTTCACAGATCATGACAAAAACATGTGTTAATTATTTGGATTAGCAGATACTAAGGTTCAGAGACAGGTCAAGACTGTTCAATAACATACGCATCCTACATATTTTACCATGTCGAGGATTTTATTATCATCTCCACAGCAGAAAACATTCTTGGGGTTCTGCAGTAGTGACAGAGCAGGTACTAGGAAAACAAGCCTTTGTAGATCTCTGAAGTTACCACTTGTAACAGTAAACATTAAATTTTGTTGCTGATACACTCATATTCCAGTAAAGAGAAGAGTGTGAAGAACACACAACACGAGCAGGGGAGCTTGAACAAACGGTCTTGGTGAATTTCAAACACTGCATTAGGAAAAATGAGAAGGGGAGATAATGCATTCACAACAACTGTTGTTCAAGTATTTTTCCACTTGATTTATAATATCATTTTTGATATTAATAAATGCTGAGGATCTGCTGCAGTGATGGCTCTTAAACATACACTTTGTACCACACACTTAAGGCAGTCAGCACTGGACTTGAGTGTTACCTCTGCTCCAGAGTTAATCTGCGTAGTTCCAAACAAGAAAAGCTTTACAAACATCACCTAAGAAAGGTCTAAATTAACCTGTCAGTGCATTATGAGCTGCACTGTAATAATGAACAGACTTAAGGACCCTTGTTTAAAGAAATGTGTCATGGCAGAATACTGGAGTTTCTTTTTCTTTTACATGTATCTGTTACACTGCATTTTGGATTTGCTTCATGAAATATTGAATGTGAAATAGATAGGCTACGTCTTCCCTGGTCATAGTCTGAACAAGAATTATGTACCTTCAAATCAGATGTCTAATGGACTCCTTAATACACTGATATTTCACTGTCAAAATTACAGTGAAAAGAGGAGAAACAAAGCATCATCAATCTTTTTTGACAGAAAACTGTATGAGAAAGATTAAAATTAATTGTGTTTTGAAGAGTATGATGTCAAAATTATCTCTGAATGCATAATTTGAGATATGCAGCTGCTTTCATTTAGCTTCAGGTAAGGCAGAAAGCTTTGTGAAAAGAGAAGAAAGGGTCTTATAATCTACAGCCTCAGTTCCTCGGCAAGATTAGTAGATCTTTAACCTAAGGCAGTAATCCACTGACTGTCTACTATCACAGGTGGAATGAGTTATCTGTGCTGAAGCATTCAGTTATTTTTCTACTGAAAATATTGTTTTCTGCTGAAAAATGAAAAAGTCAGAATTTGTGACAGAGGCAGATCTACTTCTAAATATTTAAGTTTAGAGTACCTGTTTAACACAATTTTTTAGACCTATTTCCCTTATGAAACAGAAACACTAATGTATATTTATTAAAATGGAAAAAAAAGACAGCAAGAGAGAAGGTAATTATAAGGCGTAAAAAGTGAGTGAAAGAACTGTTTTAACAGAGACTCTTTGATTTTGATCCTATTTGTGAAGCTTGGGACAGCTTTTAGTGAGAAGCTTTGTCAGTGGAAGGAAAAAAAAAAAAAATGGAAGAGAGCCCTCAGGTGAGGCTTTGTGGCCAGCAAGCAGGACGCAGGCACCAGTGCCAAGATGTGTCCAGAAGCACTTCTCATTTGCCATTTTGCATCCAGGCACAGGGAGAATCACAGTGCCGGAATAAGCAGTCACAGGCGTGACAGACTGAACAAACCTTTGCAGTCACCAGTGTGCAAGGGCATGCCTTGCAAACACTGCTTCTGAATTACAGCTTGGAGTACTTTGGCAAAATTCCCCTTCTGACAAGCCTTGCCCAGAACAGAGTTTAAGCCTGCTCTGCACAAGCTAAGTGGATTAACAAGAGTTTTAGGACCGGGTGATAACTGCAGAATGTCACTTGAGTTGCAAAGGACGAAATCTGAACAGAAATCAGGAGCAATACAAACAGATGGAATTAGAGGCTTATTTGTGATGCAGAATTCAGTCATAGAGCCAAGCAGGGAAACATTCAAGTTCTGACACATGATAAATGGTCCTTGAGTGAGTATAGAAAATAAAAAAGAACTCCAGAAACATATATGAGGAATTCAAAGATTTGTAGCTCTTCAGAATCCAACAAGATGACCTCATAAGACAGTTGATACTGCACAAGAATTTTCAGATATTGTTTCCAAATTTCGTAAGAGCCTGCCCCTGCCCACAAGACACAGGGGTTTTAATGATGCATTATAGAGTGACAATGGAGAACTTAATGTTGAACAGGAATAGTATGTGAGGGCTTAATCTAGGGGGGATTTGTGTCTTTTTTCCTGTTTATGAAGTAATCTCTTCAATGTAATGAATTAACCTTTGGTCCTAGCGACAGTGCTTACGACTCACACGCCTCTTAACCCTCCTTTTTAGAGGAAGCTTTGTTATGACCCCTACTAAAAAGACAAGTGTTTCTCCCGAACCCTCTGTTGCAGAGCATACAGACAGCTATCATTTCTGTTGTTATTTTGCAGTGGACAGGCTGCAGATGAAGTTGAGGCAGTTTCCCATTTAGGGAGTCAGGTCAGGGTGGTCCAGCGCCTGCCCCTGCCCACAGCAGCAGGAACCTGCCATTCTCCGCAGGACCTGGCAGGGAGCTGCTGCGGCTCCATCTGACACTGCATATATCAAGTTTACAGCTTCCAGAAAATTCTGAGGCCTGTACATGGGCAGTTTTACAACATGAAGAGGCCAAAGGGGGTATGGAAATGAGGGGAAGAGAAGGAAGCCACTGGGAGACTTTCACAGCAAACACTGCATAACATGAAATCCAATTTTATGGAGTAATATAAAGATGAAGTGGTGTAATTCCGTGTTTGTGCTTACTCCCCTGCCAGTACTCTTCAAATATTTGCCATGCATAACAGAGACATACATTGACTCAAACTCACAGCTAGGGAATTCACATCAAGAAACTTTAATTTTAGCTATGTAATAATATGTATTACACAACTACATGTTAATTCCACACACAATTATACCATGCACTCAGTATTGCAAGTTATTATCACTAGTTATCGCTAGTTATTTCATGAACAACCTTCTAGAATTAGAACAGATTTGTTAAAACCTTTAAATGGAATATAAATTAGATTTCATTGGAATCTAATTGCTCAGAACAGGAAACAAAAAGGTGCAGTCCTTTGCTTCTGATCTGGCTGAATGTCTATGTAAAAATAGACATAATACTCTGTTGAATATGCACACATATGCAAGTGTATGTACACTATTTATATAAAATCTGTACATGCATACATAGTCTGTACGTGTTTGTCTATTTAAGTGGGAATATACTCACTCTTTTTGCCAGTATCCTTACACCCTCAATATGCCATTTTAATTTTATTTGTATTGATGAACACAGATATGATGACAGGCTTATATGCAAATTAGCTTTGACTTTTAAAAGTTTATTGAATTTATTCAATTTCTTCAAATAGTACTGTGTAAAAATATTTACAGTGCATGATAAGCAATCATTACTCTTATCTCCCCATAACACAGATATTTCTGGGTTTTTGATTGATGAGAAAACTTAATCCTTACTAAAATCCTCATCAATCAAAAATCCAGATTAAAAAAGTTATGTTTTCTCAAACAGCAATTAAGTTTTTAAAAGGAAAAGGTAAATATTTTATCTTTTCACTAGAAGTTATCAACAGACTTAAAGCAAAACAGGTATTTTCTTGGCAGATCTCCAGGCTGGGAGGGGATGACCCACCAACAAAATGGCCAAGTTTTGAACAATGTATTTTGAGCAGCAGCTAAGAGGTTATTTTGCTCAGGGTTAGTACCCAGTGTGGAATTTCAAAGGTTTAACTCCTTCCTCATCCAGCTCTGTTATGTAGGGAAAGAGCATGTTGTATTTCTCTTCTCCTGAGCTGGCAGGTACACACTTGGAGATATTTGTTTGGCAAACATTTGCACTGCCTATTACACAGCTTCTTTACAGTTTGCCAACAGGGCTAGCCAATGCTGCTAGTAGCTTTGAGCACCATTTAAAAATACTTATAAAAGACTCATTAAAATGCCCAGATGACAATATATAACCCAGGACCAACATAACAGATAACGATTTAATAAACAGTATCCAAACACCCACACCACCACTGCCAACTCATCCCCCAAGATAAAAGGGAAAGTGAGAGATTAGCTAAAATGAAAAGAATTGGCCCAGCTGTTCTGGCTATTTAATTCTTAATGCCATAAAAATATAAGAATTGTGGCAGTGTATTATTGGTTATGGAAGCAATTTTAAACTTTTTAAAAAAATAAAATGATACATCAAATCTTTCAAAAGCCAGCACATGGTTGTTTTCTAAATGGGCATTCTTTTCTTAGCTAAATTAAAGGAGCCCTTACCACTGGCATCAAAACCCTTACCACTGGCATTATTATAGAAGACTTGACACAAAATGCTAGGCTTTGCATCGTGTATTATATCCAGATGGAAGGCTGCTGGGAAAATACCAGGAAAAATCTCACACACTTGAAAATACAACTACTAAAAAGCAATTATAAAAGTGGGGTAAATTTCAGTAAATGTTTCCTTGATTCTGCTATACCACAGCTTCAAATGTTTAACTAAATTAAACTGCTTATACAGAATATTCAAGTTGCACCTTTATTTACTAAGTCTAAGGAAGAGATATTAAGTAGATATTAACTTTACATTAAGTCAAGGCTTTTCCGTAGAAATGTCACTGGCATGGCACAGAAAATTTTCCTCTTTAGCATTGCCAGTACTTCTTTTATCTTTACAGATAGTAAGAGAGATATTCATGTTATTGAATATCTGCCTGAGATTTACTTCTTAGTTTTGTGGCTCTCACCAAAGCGAACAAACAAAACTCAATGCTAAATCAATCACACTTTCATGTACTGTATGCAATTATTAATGTGTGTGTGTGTATATCCTTTATTGGTCATCCAAAAAAAAAAAAAAAAAAAGAGGNTCCTACATTCCTTGTCAGATAATTAAGGCAAGACTTGCATATCTACAAGTCAAAATACCACCCATTTAACTTTCTGTGTTTCATCTAATTGAGTTTGACCAATTTAACATCTATTTAACCACCTCATTTTCAAGATGCAATTGTGTCATTCTTCTTAAACAGAACATTTTGAACCTTTTCGAAACTACTGCTTTCTAAAATGAACACTAAAAAAAAAAAAGTTCACTATCAGTTGGGATGCTGTATTCTAGACCAATACTCATTTTGTTGCCTTCTCCTGGGCTTAGAATTAAAAGCCAAACACGGTTAGAGGGGAAAAAAGGATTTTACCTTGGTATTTATTTCAGGATCCTTCGGTGCACCCCATGCAGGTAGAATGCACCATCAAATGCACACTGAAAATGCACACCCGAGAGTGCCCCGTGGACAAAATGCATCCCCCCCGAATGCACACCCCGAGGAATGCCCACATGATAATTTGCATATACAGTTATCGACCTTGCACATCAGCATATCTACCAAAGATTCCCCAATGAGAGGCTCGAGAGAACCACCCCGTGTCCTGAGGAATGCTCCCCCTGAATGGCCTGTCTTGGTTTACAGAATGTGTGCTGGAGAGGACCTTGGTGTCTGGGGCTCTCTGACTCCCCCAGCTGCAAGGCTTCCAAGATGTTTGGTCTCTTGGCTTAAGGAACTTTGGGTCTAAGCTGCTTATCAGACTTAGGGAATTACAAGCATGTGGGCTAAAAGCACTGAGGATACATAAAAGCCGTATAAAAGAGCATATGAAAAGGGTATATAAGGGAGGTACATGAAAAAGCAAAAAAATCATCATTGCATCAATGTAATCACCAGTTTAATAGGATTATACACTGTTATAAGTTTACTGGTGTAGGTACACTTTGTACTTCCTGATCTTTGGCTTTTATGCCACTGCTCTGTATATTCACAGTATGTGAATGTGCAATCTGGATAACATATAGGATCCAGGTACACAATGAAATTGAAAAGAATCAGTAGTGGTCATATTTTTATTTTATAGAGAAACTGATGTTGAAGAGATATTAACATACTGAACATCTGTGGAATATTTTATCCACTTGTCCTCTTATTCTAAAGGGA
Source organism: Platysteira castanea (assembly GCA_013397175.1). NCBI lineage: Eukaryota > Metazoa > Chordata > Aves > Passeriformes > Platysteira > Platysteira castanea. The sequence goes on from VYXC01008041.1 coordinate 630,382, forward strand.
GCTTTATCCCTGATTTATGATTTCTTTTTTAAACAAGGCTTATAAACATGCATAATAAAGCAAAGAATTCATCATCTTTATAGCAGCAGAAGTACAATTAGAAATAGATTCATCATTCAGAGATTAAATGAGACTTTCATAAATATTTTTCAAATTTCAGAGCTTTCATGGCTGTGCAGAGAACAGTTTTACTTCAAAACAGATTCCCAGGACCTTCAAGAGCTAGAGATGCTTTTGTAGCTATAGCTGCTTTAAAAAGCTAAGAGATACTTTAAAAAGTTGTAGATACTCTTTTTAATAGATGCTACTTAATTCAACTTGATCTTAAAAATAGTTTGAAACCCTTTAGAAAAAATCCAAACAAAAAAAATATGTATTCCTTTCAGCAATTAGTAAAAATAAAAAATACCCAACCAAACAAGGACTACAAACCACGAAAATTTCAAAATGGAATGAACTCAGTACCACTGTAAATCTAAGCTATTTTAAGTTTTGATCTCCAGAAGGAACAAAATTATTTTGCTGAGTCACAAGGCATCAAAAAAATTCCCATCCTAGCACATCAATAGGAAAATCAGATCAATAAAATATCTGAAACAGGTATTAGCACTGAGCAGTATATAATAGTCTATTTTAATAAAGATATGAGAAAAAGTAAAATCCACTGATTTAATAATATGTCTTTAATATTGGTCAACCCAAATCTCTGAGTATACAGAACTTCTCAATGCTAAGATGTAGTTGAAGATTTTTATATGCATTACAGTATTTTAAGATTTGTTAAAATAGCAAATTTACTCAAGTTTTCCTTTAAAAAAAATCAACACAAATTAAGGTTGCTGTTTTATACTCTTAATGACTAATGGAATGAGACTAAAAGTACTTCAGTATGTTCACAGTTATTTATACATCTGCTTTTCCCTGAGCAAAGACACACATCAATAGGAGGAAGGCTATCAATTTGGCCCGAAAAGAACCATATCCTATAATCCTTAAGAATCAGGTAGAACCATTCTTCTAAGTTAACTATTCACTTTGACTTTTCAAGGGCTGCTCTTGATAAAAACCCTGCAGCTTCATACAAAGTTTCGGCCATGGTTTGACCCAAAATCTTTCTTACAGCACCATTTTGATATCAGCTTTCGAAATAAAGGGCAAGAAGAGAAAATGGTATTTTCCCAGTTAAAAATAATTTTTTTAAAGGATTTAAGTCCCTTAAAGTCACAATGGCTAAAACTTTGGAAAGGAAAAGTCTTTTATTAGAAATAGTGCTTGCTATTACCTCCACCTAAATTAGAAGACATTACTTTCTGAGAGCCACTGGGAATGATAGCTGTTCCCAAAACTGTCTGTAAATATCATCGTGCTACGTAGCTACAAATGGTAATCACACTTGTGGCTAACTTATGAAACACACTGAATAATGACTGTAAATAAGCATTTTAAGCCTCACTCTAGTAGCACTGCAATGACAAATCATGAGTGAAGCTGGCATGGCATCTTTGAGCTCTGAAATGTTGTTTCAGCAAGCTAATTAAAATGCAGATTACCTGAGGTCAGATTACAACATTAATTTAACCAGCTGACTGGTATCAGCAGCTTAAATCCAAGTGTTCATGATTAAATTACTTTCTCTCAGGCAGATATAAAATTTTGTGTACTTTATATTATGATAACTGATGGTAAATTTCTGGAGCAAGAACTGCAAATGGATCTGAACACTGTCCAGTGAGACAAAGGTCTCATCCTGTGTGAACATTCACCTTGTATTCTGTAGTTTTCTAATAAAATTGATTAACAATGTAAATTAATGACAAAAACAACCAAACTGGAAAAAAAAAAATCACCACTTTCTTCCCTCAATACACAAAACAGCACTTACCAGGACAATAGAATACCTTTCATCAGCCTAAAAAATTTTACAGCATTCTATGAGAAATTAATGACTTTCAAGATGAAGCAAATATTCTGAATTTGAGTTGCTGACTCAGATCACTTCACAGAGCTTCAAAGATACTTTAAAAAATTAATGGGAGGTAAGAGCAGATAAGCAGGCAGATTAGAAGCCAAGAGAATCAGCTTTACCCTAGACACTGAAGAATAAGCAGCAAAACAATTAAATAAAAACACCAGAGGTTATTGTGTTAAAATAAAGCAGAGTCTCTTTTTCCCCACCCCAACTTATAAATACTCCTAGATAAAGGACAGGAGTTCTTTTTGCCTAAAGCAAGCCAAACAAGCCTTGCCTAGAAGCCAGCATTGTTCACGAGAGGGGACTTCATCACTGTAACCAGTGCTACTTTAGAAGATGCTGCTGCTGAAGTCTCTGGCAGAAATATTTCGTGCAGAAGGCAGTGCTGTAAAATCATACGGTTCTGCTCACTGTCCAGTTTTTACACAGGGGGAAAAAAATATTTTTTCCATTCTTGTGCTCTATAAATCTAGTATGGCTCAGTCACATTCTTCATGATAGCAGCCTCCTTTCAGGTATACTGTCACCAAATTCAGGCATCAGCCTTTTCTCCAGAAGGGATTCAGGATGCAAAGGAGTAGGTTATCATTAGCACTGCTGTTCTCTGCCAGCAAACTCCAGCTCCAACTTCCATGGTTATCAGGAAAACCATCCAGTGTGTGCTCTACAGACATGATGATCAGCCCACAGTTCTATTCTCCTGTGTTTCAGGGGCTTCTCATTCAGCTCCTCAGGGCTTCAGTTATTCTCTTTTGCTAGAGGAACAAGAAAATGCACTTCACAGCTCCCAGCCCAGCCAGTACAGGGACACCTACTTGGTAAAAGCTGCAGTAATGTACAGCTGAACTCACTCCAAGGCCCATTTCAAAAGTAGGCAAACACACTGAGTACATCCATTCCTGGAGCACCTTTGGAGTAACTGGCAGTATTTATCTTTAGTGCTCCAGGATCAGGACTTCATCTCTGTGTTCTCCAGGGACCTCTTTCTTGGGTTTTCTGTGCACCTGCTGTAGCTTTTGAACCACTAGATCAGATATTTTTTCTCTTCATTTCTTTCCTCAATTAAGCTAATAGCAAGTTTTGCTTAGAACTGCTGGCACAAGGTATAATTACAATGATAAAACAATTTTAGAAAGTTGCTATAGCTATACTGTATGTGGTTAGCAAATTAGTTATCTCACAAATCAGAGTGCCCATCAAGTATAAGCATTTCTGGATTTTCTGCAGTAACTACCGTTTTCTTCTTGCAACAATTCTTTTGCAAATATAAAAATTTGTCACTGATACTGCAACTATTAACACTGGAGTTTACTTGAGTGCATTTCCTCCTGATTTATCATAAGAAATGAGTAGCGAAAGTGTGAAAAAAAATAACTACTGATAATGGCAACTATAGAGACGTACTATCTCTCACTGTCTGTTTTAAGTAAGGACTCAAAGATTCTTTGGGACATTCTTAATTCAGTCTTGTGAATGTTGTATGTTTAGCTGGTCAAAAATACTTGCACAAAAGTGGAACAATCCCAGGGAAATAAATGTGTTGCAAATCTTCATAGACCAGGTCTCACCTGGAGCAAAGTAAAATCATTAACAGCTTTCCAGTCTAATCTGTATTTTGTCCTTTTAATATCTGAAATTCTGCAGACTGCGCTGCTCAGTTCTTTCTCACCAGTTCCAGATACAGCTCCAGTGCCAAGCAGGTTCACTTGTGAAAGGCTGTCCTTATCCAGAATCTAAATCGCATGAAATCCTTGGTGGAGTGTTTAAGCCTGTTCAGCATTTGTGAGTAGAGTATTCAGAGAAAGATTCTTTTTGCTATTCATCCTGTATTATTATATAAACAAACAGATTTTATGTTTGCCTCAAGATGCAGCAAATGTATGTGGCTAAAGAGATATGCTATGAAAGTCCCTTTTCAACAGCATATTCAGAATTTAATCATTGGAAAGAATACTAAACTCTCAGCCAATTTTAAGGCCCACTTTTGCCAAAACACTTGATCTTTCTTAGAAGAATTTAGCCATTGAAAGTCAAAAAATCATTTGCTTTTTAAACTAGAGTAGAGGGAAATCCTGAGAATGGGGGTTGGTGTCCTTTTTTATTTAGGCAAGAGCCTGCATGCAGAGGATATTCTTATTAATATCCAGCATTGTAACAGTAAATGTAATACAGTAATTGGCACAACTCCCTTAGCAGTTTGAATTCCCAACCTTCTCAACACACTGGCAGTGTGGCTAAAGGCCTGCCCAACGTGCTGCAGCAGCCACTGTTAGACCAACACTCTGTGGCTGTTCTCAGCCAGCTCTTCTCTGACTGCTGTACCACAGCCAAGGTCTCTGAGCACTTTTTCTCCACAGCTCTGGTGCTAAGACACTCTTTAATTAATGCAGCTCTACAGCAGATTATCAAACTGCTACCTTTTTAGCATTCCAGTTTTCAGGCATCTGATGAACACTGCAGGGTTTTTTTCTGTAATACAAATCCAGGATGTGTGCTGTACTTGGCATACCTGCAACAGGTGGGGGACTTTGACCTGGTTTAATTGTGCATGTTCACAGGAACTTTCTCTGTTAACTGCTTTGTTGTCTCAATATCAGATCCGGTGCATGGTTTACAAAGAACAGATGATACAAGCGCTTACTGATTTATTATCTCACACATTTGCAGGTTTGTCCATTTTGCTTTCTTTCACTTTCACCGCACTGCAGCCATTTTCACTTCAAAATTTTAACCTGCCTAGTCTTTTTCCACCTCCATAGGAGACAGACGGTAACTGTCTCTCTGTCATAAAGCAGATATCAATAACACCATGCCATTCCAGATGGATGCATGATGATGATCTTCAAGAACATGTTAGACATAGTGATTTAACAGTCTCCCTTGGCTGGTTACTGAAGTGCTTTCCTTTTGTTCCTTAGAGCTTTTCTCAGTGCCTAATAAACCACTTCTGTTGTAATTCAAGCACCCTACTGATTATCTGTACATAGAGAGAGGAAAGTTTTATCCTTTCTGCACTTTCATTTATCTGAAAAATGTATGCCATAGACCAAAACTGTCTTTTTGTCACCAGAGAAACTCAGCATCAATTCCTGCAACCTTTCTCCACAAGATGTTTTCTAGAAGTTCTAAGCAGCCTTTGCCCTTCTCAAGAGCACAACACTGTAGATACCTCTTCAACACTTGATCCCCTGTAAATCTCAGTCCCTCTGCACAAGTCCTATCAACTAGGTAACCCCTGCTTCAACTCGAGGAGGTGAAGCAAAAGAAGCTAAGCAGAATAGTTCATGAAACCACTCCCCTACCAAATCTCAACTGCACATATACAGGTTTTGGTGACATATTAGGTGTCCTCTCCAGACTGTGCCCTTAGAGTTTATAAGAACGTGTCTGTGCTTCATGTTATCGAAATCAACATTTTCTTAATATTTCCAAATGAAAACCCAGCTAAATGGAAAATTCACTGGTTGAGAAAAAAAGAACCCTTAACTACTTCAAGACAAGAAAGTTTTGCCCGCTGCAGACCTTGGAAAAAAAAACCCCTTTCTGGCGCTTTAAGTCTGCACTTCTATAGTTAAAGCACTTTTTAGCCTTTGAAATAGAACACACATTTAGCTTTCCCTGAAACTCCACAATTTGCAGCAGCATCTGATAGAAGTTCTGCAACTTACTAAGATTACATTCTGTTATGATTGAACTCCCCAAACACTCAAGGTGGAACAGGATCTTTTCTACAAATGGAATGGGGAAGATCATTACATCTGTGCTGGTTTTTACAGTGCTGTTCTAGTCAGAATGGGGTCCAGTGGAAAGTTGGAGATTGACTGGATCTCAGAACTAGACCTCAAAATATGATAGCAATACATGCTATTATTATATTCAAGAGCATATTCTGCTTCCTGCATACTGTGCCTGCCACGCCTGTGGCTGCCTGTCACCTACTAGGGCAATTATTGGGGTCACTGTTGTTTGTAGAACATCATTTTCCCTTGTCTCCTGCAGTGTCTGTATATGTTTATTTCAATAAGAGTCATCAAGGATGAAAGTAAACAGCATTTTCTGTTTTATGTAGTGAAAACAAAGCCATTATGAGACTGTAATAAATCAAAGGATTTAGTAGCAAAGCAGCAGCTGGGGAAAAATGTGTATACATACACACAAATATTCAATTCCATGTAAAAAAAGGTGGTTCTCTCACTAGTAAGGAAATGCTGATTGTATTGAACTGATCAGCAGGAGTTTATATTGAATTGATCTGAATAGGTGTTTTGTGCAAATTGGAAATATTGAAAATGTTGAAGTAAATGTATTGGGGTGAATCTGTATAAGTATCTCAGTATAATTAAGCAAAAAGCAAGAATTATTTTTGCAGATCTTAATATGTGGAGCGCAAGGACATAAGGAATAAACATTCTAAAGAGATTCTTTTTCTGGCCAAAGAAAACTATGATCTGGCCAATGATCTTTATTTCTTCCTATTTTATAGGCACACAATCAGGATAGATCTTGACAAACAAGCATCTCAGATGAATTTGGTCAAATGTAGTGGAGCTGAGGGAACACAGCACAATTTAAATGTATTGCACTAGCACAGACATCCTTTTTATTTTTGTTTTCCAGTCAACTGCAGAAACTATGTTAACTTGAAATGCTGCCCAAGCCTGTCAGATGTCACCCAGAGGGGAGAAGAGCAAGAGAAAAGTCACTAATGCCTATAGCCTTTTGTTTAGTCAAACAACTGAATTACCCTGACATAAGTATCAGTAAACTGGGCTTTGGCAGTTTATCCTTTGCATTCTCACGTTGTGCTAGAAACTGTGCTGAAAATTAGGCAAAAGATAAAAATCCCCTTTGCACAGGGTTTCAACTTGGCACTGATAATAGTTATTAACTCCTCAGGCTGTGCAGCATTTGCCAGAGCATTGCTACCACTGCCTCCCTGCCTTAGATATTCAATACATGCTTCATAAGGCAACATCTGTTCTGCCCCATGGATACACCATAAATGCTTTTATATTGACGTTTAAAGATTTATAGCCTGGCTTGAAAATGCAATTAATTCATACTTAAAGCACTAGTATGTCTTCTTACTTCAAACCTTCTAAGTGCAGCCCCTAATACTTTTTCTTTTGAGAGAAAGACAAGGGAAAAAATATTATGTGGATCAATGCAAACTTATCTGTTTGATCAACTAAAAAGGATTATAAAGTATTTTTAACCACACTGATTGTTAAATATTTCCATGAGTTTTGATTTTTATTTCTGCAACATAAAGTAGTCCTTTTATACCAAAGCCTAGATATTCCTAGGTAGTTACTTTGATATTTCTATACAAACTCCCTATTTTTAGTTTTCAGGTTTTTTTTTCTGGATGTATTTAAGATTATGGTCTGTTTGAAAGGCCACTAGGAGGAAGAGGAGAGTAATGACAAAAGGAGGAAATGTTTTCACATACCAAGCGTGTTCGAAGTTTAAACTAATAGTGCTTCCCCAGGAGTGGGATACATCAGGTTACTTGTGTTAGGTTACCCTGGATATGTCAAGTTCACACTCAATATTGCATTTCAAAATAATAATTTTTAAGAAGTATCCTCTTTATACACACGTCATTAGAGATTCATGAATATCCACTGGGTTGCTTTACAGCTCACTATTTTCTATGCATCTGCAGGCAGTGGTAAGTTCAGATAACAACCAATATGCTGCGGTATACAGCTCTTGGCACTGAGCAGCTACTGTTCCAAATAGGCAATAAAACTTCAAAAGACATGTAATATTCAGAATTAACTTTGTTTCATGTTATTTCTTATTCTGCCATTTCAACTTGAAAATAGTCTCCTAAAGCATTTCCAAAACCCATATGAAAGAATAAAGTGCTATAAAAATATCTGCTAAGTTGAAGGTCAGTTGTGCTCATCATCTCCTGCCTAAAATTTTACATCTGTCTACTCAGTTTACCCTGCAATCTGAATAGTGACAGTTTTGCAAGGTGCTGCAGTGAGGAAAAATTCAGACAGCAAATACAAATCAAGGAAATTGAAGAGCTGTAAGAAGAGACTCTTAAGGATATTCCCAAAAACAGGGACCTTTCTGCTCTCCATTTCACTACAAGCACACACAACACACTGAAAGATGAACACATCTGTCCAACAAGCTCTGGTTGAAGACAGACACATGTTGCAGTGGGGAAAGCCTGCAACCCTCCCTGAAGGCAGCTTTGTCCGTAGAAAGAATCAGGAAAAACGTTTTTATAGATGATAGATGTTCATGGATACCTTTATTTTTCTTACCACAAGGCAACCAGGTCTGGCACAGACTGACCACAGAAGACCCAGGAATCATGGGAGAACCACAGTTTTTGGGGCGAAGGGGAATACCCATAGCCAATAAGGAACAGGATAACATCAGGGAGCCTGAAAACCCTGTAGACCATGCCTCAACTCCCAGGGCCCTTCCCCACGCAGGGGCACCTCCACAGACACAGGTTCATCACTGGCAGAGGAATAGTTCCTATTCCTAGGCAGTGTAACAAATTATGTACTTGAAACTACAACAGTGGCTACACACTACAACAGGAAACTACAACTACAATATTCGTTACTTATAATGTACACAAAGTAGTATTTTAGGAACAAAACAGTGCTCTCAATTTCAGCTGCCTGAAGGCAAAACAAGAGAAGCATCACTTTGACCTTAGTTATCCATATGGTTCATTAACACAGTAATTTTCAAAGTCTCTGTCTTATGGACTCCAGGACAGATGGTCTGAGAAGGATCATGACTTGGAAGAACAAGTCCACAAAGTTTGCAAAACCAGCATATATTTGGGAGTGCAACTTCAGGGATAACAGAGTTTGGGACTGGCTTTCAGGCATCAGTCCTATATACAGCTCTAGGCACCCTGCTGGTCCTGTTGCCATCTGTACAGCCACGTCTTGTTTCTTTGTGCAGAAAAACAAGTAAATACAGATATGAAGATGTGAACATGGCTGACTCCTGACTGTTGAAACCCATCTCCATAATCACGTTCATCATCACACTCATCTTTAATGTACTAAACATACTACATTAACTTAGCATACATTTACATTAGTTCAGAGCTTTCAGTACCTAGATGGAAATCCAAATTATTGCCCATCTTCCTTCTACTTCACTAAGTTCAAAGGCACCTGCCTGCCTTTTTCTAGAGAGGAGGAATATAAAAAGGCATTCAGCTTTTCTAATCCTATACACAGTACAGTAGCAAGGATTTACCCTAAAATAGGAAACAAGTTGTAGCAAATGCATAACTAAGAATAGCTGGGGCTATACACTACCACTAGCACTGAAGAGATGTTGTCATCTGAGGTTTTGGCCAATATTATCTCTACTAAGCTGTTAGTCACCACTGCCTTAGATAATTATTATTTTAAATATTTATCCCATATAAACCCTAAATATCAAAATAGATAGACATGATGTTATAAACCAAAAGGTTTCCCCAAATACATTTGTTTTTCCATATGTACGATATGCACTTTATTAAAAATTCTTAAAATTTCAAAATCCAAGCAATCTAAAGGCAGCTCTTAGTTTCAGAAACCTTACTAAATTTACCAGTGAGGATACTCTTAATAATACATAAAAATTTTCAAACTGGAACATTTGGGTTTTTTTATGAAACGGATCAGTAAGATTTTGAAATCTATAAGCATTTATATACGTGTGTTCATCATATGCATCTATAAGATTAAAAATTACGGTAATAAGTTATATGGTTTTATTTATTGTACATAAGTTACATGGCTATATTTATTATATGTAAATTAAATAGTTACAATATACTGTATTATCTTAGCAATACACTTTCATAACATGCAAAGACTTCAAAAATTGCTGAAGAGATTAGAAAAACATTTAGAAATTCCTTGGGTGACCTAAGAGTAGTAGAGCCACAGGTCACCTTAGCAGTCTTGGGTCATGTCAGTACTTCAGAATAGTTTAAAGTGGTTTTAGAGGTGTCTCAGTTGGAATGGTGCTTCAGAGTCCCCTGCCACCTTTATTCTTTCAGTGGCCATTCAGACATTTGTGTGCAAAACTGACACTTAAAACAAGTCATGAAATGGTTGGAGAATGAATGCGAGTCTGCTTCTGTTCATAGCACATCATTGCTTAAGCTGATGGATAGGAGGAAAGAAGAAAATACACTTTTGGAAACACTTGAATGTTTTTAAGGATGCCAGTTTAGCCATTCTTCCTGCATTAAAGAACTTGCCTTTTCTTGAGAGAGCTTTTAGCAATATATCATTCCACTTCCCTCGCTTTAGTAGCAACACTAAACCCAACATTATGCATTGTTAACACAGCAATTACACTTTCCACTTCATAAAGCAGCCTGTTGTCATCTGGAGCTCTGTGCCATCTGGAGGGCCAGCTGACAGCACGGTCACCTGGGACCAGCAGAAACTGAGCTCCAATTGCACAGCTCGCTCTCGTCACATCCAACAAGCAAAGAACAAATTTTGTCAAGTCATTCAGAGAGCCTTGTATTGAAAACAAATGTTGTCAATTAAAATATAACTATGAATGCTCATTCATTTAAGACAAGAAATGAATTATTCATGCTTTGAACATTCCTTTTTCCAGAGCCTTTGTTTCTTCTGATCTAGAATGGTCAGAAGCAGCCTCAATTCTCAAGTGAAAGATGGCCTTGAATTAGTTATTCTTCTGGTATTCCTCGTGGAAAATAAGATTTTTGAAATGATCTGCATGATTTAGGAACAGAAATCCCATCTGAAATTGAAATAGGCACACAGAGCCTGGAATGATTGTATATTCTGAGTTATTTCGTTCCTTGACAAAAACAGTTCTGGGAAATAATAACGCACAAAAAAAGTTGCACCCTACCATGAATCCCTCCCCAACTTGGTAATCTTAATGTTAATAACCAAAAATTAACATACTGAGAAGTTTTGAATCCTGCTGTAAGACAGTTTGACATTTCTGTATTTTTTAATAACCAAAAGAAAGATTATCATCATAGCTACTTCCCAGTAGGATAAATCAATTAGTAACTAAAAATACAAAATCAGATTCAGAATTTATCAACTGATGCCTCAGTGGAACCCACACACTCTGCAGCATCAGCTGTTATTATGCATGTTCTGGTACAGCAACTCGATTTCTCTGCAAATGCTACAGCTGACAATATAGCTTCTTTTTTATGTCTTCCTATACAAGTTCTGCATAAGACTAAAAAAAAATTCCACTCTGAATAGCTTTCAACTGGCAAATTCTCTGATGTGTGAAGAAAACATTGTTCAACCTTAGGTTGCCCCTAGTTCACAGCAAAATTTATGCTTCAGATTTTTTAAAACGATGCTATGACTGCATCTCATCAGAGCAAGCAGAGAAATCTGTTATGACACTCTTGGGGAACGCCACTGGAGATTTATGCCTTATCTAAAAGCCATTACAGCACGGGAACAATCACCTTCTCAGCCACTGAAGAGACTTGAGTACTCTAATAAATGATCTTGGAGCCAATCAAAGCGACTTAGTTTGGACAATAACTGCCTCTATAACTTTACAGTGGCTATCTGTAGTGAATAAGTACTGTTTGTACTTATAAAATAGTTGTGCACAGTCAATCCTTGCCTAAGACTACTTCCAACTGATTAACATCAACAAAACTACTCTTACTTTTCAACTTTTACTGCAGACCATCTAATTATTTTATTCATCCCAATAAGATCTGGGCTGTTTGAAAAGCCTGCAAAATATCTCAATTCAGACCATGCAGCTTAAACAAATACCAGAAACTATCACTACAAATTAAGTACTTGTGAAAGTAAGATTTCAGAACCAGGAAGGCTGGAATCATACTACAGAGAGAGCTCTATGCTGGGACAGGAATAGTGCAATATTAAATAGAGGGGAACATAAATGGAGTAGCAGAGGCTTACTCAGTAAAAACAAACCACCAAGAAGAAACCAAGCTATGGTAATAACAGTTTTGTCTGCATATTGCAGCTTCGTTAAGAGTTTTGTGAGCTCATGTTTTTCAATATTGCTCATGATTTACTGTTTCCCCTAGGGAGCAGGAATTAAAGATTAGAGCATCATCGTTTTCCCAATGCCATTCACATGTGCAGATAATTCTCTCAGCTGAAGGGATAACTGTTCCCACAGAACTCACTGCAGCAGTGTCATGTAAGGATGTCTGATGACATCTTGCACTCTCATCTGTTTCTCAGTAAGATGTCCTAAGTGCAGCTTCTTTTTCAGCCCTAAGCTCTAAGACCAAGGAAGAGATGAAACCTATACCTCTTATACAAAACAGCCCTGCAACACAGAGCTTGCACTGTTTTCAAGGAAGACTATTTCGACCTTTACAAAGCTGTGTGAATAAAGTTTCTGTGAAATGACTTAATTTCTTAGCATATGGATTTCCTTTCCTGGCATGCTACTGTGATTCAAATTCCTAAAAAAAACTCAACAAAAAAAACCACCCCAAAAAACCCAAACAAACAAACCCACACTATAAAAGCAATGAAACTGTGTCAAGGGAGGGTTAGATCAAGTTTTATGAAAAATTTCTTTTCCCAGAGAGCAGCTGGGCACTGGAACAGGCTCCACAGGAAAGAGCAGCACCAAGTCTGCGAGACTTGAAGAAGCCTTTGGACAACACTGCAGGTGTATGTTGTGATTCTGGGGGCTGTCCTGTGCAGGGCCAGGAGCTGGACTTCTATGATCTTTGTCATTCCTTCCAACTCAGGATATTCTATGATTCATCTCATCACCAGTCCCATTTCTCGGTCTGCCTTCTATCATGTACACAAATCACAACTTTTACAACCTGCTGGAAGCAAGCTGATGACTGCAGTACCCTCTTGTCTGATGTATCCATGGCTGACTGCTCTTGGAGGCAGCCTTAGGGAGCTACAGGGTCCCCTGCTCCCAGCCCACAGTGTTACACCAAGTACTTTCATTAAGAGCAAGACATTTTCAGTTAAGCAGCTATTATCCCAGAAATCCTTCTGCCCAATGACTCCCTTGAATACTAGAGGTGCTAGCTGGATCCTTTTAACCTGATGTTTTCACTCCAAGAAAGATTGAATAATCTAGAAGGTAGGGGGAAAAAGGACCACTATAAAAAAGAAAGAATAGGTGGTGTTTATTCTTTGTTTATTTTTTCTTACATTTAGGGATTTATAGAAATGTGAGATGAATACTTTGGGGGTGGGGAGTAAAGGTGACCTAATGATGTTGCCCAATACCAATCTCTTGCTTGTAGACTAACTCTGTATTAACAAGTCACAAGAGTCTCAACCATAAGGCAATGTTCAGAAAACATTCAGTTAAACTGTGATGGAAAATAAACAGTGAGTAAAATTTAGAGACCTCAGTCTTCCAATATATTCACTAATATTGACATTTCCCATAATATTTGTTCCACCAGCACAGGACTTACTTTCCCAATAAATAGCTTAAGTGTTCCTAATCTTTATTTGGCACCATATTCAAGAAAAGCAAGGGTGCTCAGTTATTACAAATAGAGAGGACTGCAGTCTTTGGCAGAAAGTAATCATTATATTAAACATTTGCTCAACATTCAAATGAAGAATAAGGTATATAACAAGGTAAGTGTCAAAGAAGCATGAAATACCGTTGAAGTTCTAAAAAAATTCCTTAGAAGTTATTGATATCTGACCTCTTACTGTATAACTGAAAAATCTAAATTGTTTATTAACCTTGTCTGGTCTGGGCACCAATATATTAAGAATATCCATGTAAGTTAAGTTTGGTGAATTTTTATCATTGACAACTGTGGTGAAGAGAGATTATCAGGAAGAATTAGAAAGAGGTGGAGAGATGCTCTGGAAAAACCAGGAAGCCATTATATCTTTTCACAGATTACCATTTACATTGTAAATAAATTCTGCCCAATGCAAAGTACCACAGGAAAATCACATTACAGCCAGGTCCACAAACTTCATTAATTAAGGCAGTCATTGGTTTACATTAATAGTCTCTTTTCAGAGAAACAACTACTTGGATAATAGATGAAAACAGCCTTAAATTACACTGGAAGTTTCTTTAATAGAGCTGTGATTTGCCATAGTAATTTAAAAAAAACCTGCTACATTTTACAGCAACTAGATGGTACCGTCCAAATAAACTGGTCTGTTCATGCTCATTTATCTGCTCATTAGACTGAGTTTTCTGTTTAAGCAATTAGTTATATTTAGAATAATCACAAGAAGAATTTGAAATAAGGGTCTTTTTTGTAAAAAGAGTTCCTTTGCTAAAACAAAGCCTCAAACAAATTCTCTAATTTCAAGTATTGACAGAAATTCCAGCCCGACAGAACTCAATGGTGACTTAGGCAAATATTCCCAGGTGACTTAAGTTTATACGGGGTTTGATGCATGATGCCAGCATTCATTAGTGGGATTATGTAAGTTTCCCCAAACTTTGGCTTCTTTTAGTCTCTCTCCCCACCATGCTAACACACACAAATAATTATAATATGCAGAGCAAGGAAATGATTGATATTGTCCGCAGTTTAGTGGAGTCTGATCATGTTCTCTTCTCCAGCAGAAGTAGGCAAGGATTCCAGGTACTTTGCTGGCAGTAATTCCCAGCATTATGGGAACTGATTGTTAGTAAGAAAGAAAAAAACATAATGAATAAAACACCAGAGAGTCAATTTTCAAAAGCCTTCAAGCAGTGATCTGTACAATGGGATGGAATAAAGAAAGGCTGGCACTTCTGAAAGGACTGAAGTTAGCTCATGTTAGAGGTATTTTTGAAGAAGAACTTTCTATTATTTCTCATGCTTTCCTTCTGTTTTATATACCTATGCACTCATGTATCATTTAAATTATCGCCTAGTGAGTAATGCTGCAGATATAAAGGACAGCATCTGGTGCTTACGCACAGGACTAGGGAGAGCACTCAACAGCAGATAGTGCTCCTCAGGGGCGGGCTGGCTGCCTTGTTTAGTGTCCATCCTGTGAAACTGGGAATTTATATTCTCTATTAGCTTCCAACTTATGTGCTTCAAACCACAAAATGTACGAGGTAACTTGTCTCTTGTATTACAACTACTGACATGCCAAAAAAGTTAGACTCCCATTTAAATATTAAGAATTTTAAAAAATCAACAGGATCCCTATACAGGCCTTGATCCTGTGTTGCTTGCTGAACTTCATCTCCTGCCACAATCTCTCTCCTGCTGCAGAGATGCACAAGCCAAGTTCCCAGAACAAGAGACAAACAAATGGGCTTTGTTAACAGCCTTGACTTGCAGGCACAGGGAGAAACCCCTGCAGTAGCAGGGAAGTGCCCATTGCATGCAGTCACTACCCTTGTGAGGAGAACATAGGGACAAAGTGCACCTAATTCAGTGAGATAAAGCAAGAAGGGAAAAACATTCAAGGGATTATAGTGGTACTCCTACAATTGTATGCTAAATTTATTTGCTCCACAGACAATAAGTTTGGGTCAATTTTGAGCAGACAACTCTTGCTCACCGTAATCCTGCACCGATCACTGCCAGTGGCAAGTTCCCAGAAACATGGGGTTGCTCTTTCTGAGGAAAGTGCTATCCCCAGGTATATGGAGGTCCCTCAAGTGAGCCAGTCATGCATACTGAGAGAGGTATAAGCTCAGTTCCTTCCTCCATTCGGCTGGGTTTTGTCCCACACCCTGCTTATCCTGGAAATGCCCTGAATGCAGGAATGCAGTGGGGTGTCAGGGCAAAGTCTCCTTTCAGTATCAATGCTTTGCCTTTATGTTTGCTTGCCTTCTCCAAACATACACAATATAGTTTAACAAGAAATGTTTCTCCTGTACACAAGCCAAAGTCTGTAGAGAAAAAAAATTAGGTAAGTAATAAAATTACTGGAGCAGAGAATAGAAGCTCTGTGTCCTAGCTGAAGAGCACATCCTTGCCAGCAGGCTGGAAAGCTATTCTTTTCTTGTTCCATCTGATTGTCTATTTAATTTTTTTGTACAAGATAGGACAGGTATAACACAAAGGTAGGGCATCCTCCCAGGCAGTTCAAGTCTCCCACCTGTCAGGTAGTCACCTTCACTACCAGATTATTATAAAACAGAGCAGCGCATTCCTCCAGCATAACAAACACAGATCTTAGTTGTCCTTTCTTGCAAATGCAAGAACATAGTCCCACATGTCATGAAACCTGGTTTTCACAAACTGAGATTGATTAAAATCTATTTTGAGTGACTGCTTTTGATTCCTTTTTCTTCACCTCACAGACATAGAGGTGGTGACAGGATGGGAAAATAAATTAATTTATTCCCATAGACTCACTCACAGGATGTAAACAGTTTTCCCAGTTGGGTCTGCTGAGGTCTCACAGGAGAGCTGTGAGCCAAGGACTTCAAGTACAGTGAATACAATTTTATGTGGAAGAGCAGGCACAAGCCCATGAGCTAAAAAGTTGTGTCCACACAGAGGCTACACAAAGGCTCAAAGAAACAGCTTGCCCTCTACCAGACAAATCACGTCACACTGCTTTGGTTCACTAATCCTTTTACAAACCACATGCTTTCAAATGCAAACACAGTGAATGTTTTAGGGGGACTTAGCTAGAAGTATCCATAAACCAAATACTTCAAAATATTATGCAGATTGCAAATTACTTGCATTTTGATTGACTAATCAGCTTCCTGAAAAAGAGCCCTGTATATACTACGATTACTGTCTTGATTGCAATTCAGCTTTGTCAACCTTCTCTATTTTAGCAAATCCATACACTTATCTTCATTAACAAAGATTCTGGAGCTTTTTCTTTTGTCGTGATTGCTGTGATTTCTTTTCTTTTTAAACAAGGTTTAAAAAAAAATAAGTGTTGTCCAAGACCAGTAAAACTTTTATGTGATTGTGTTTAAAATGAAACATGATCATATTGAGACTGACAACTTCTGCAACACATTCACAGTTTGGAAAGCATCTGAAAGGTTTTATTTAAGAAGAGTGAGTTTTCATTTCATTCTTGCTTCTGCTCACAGCCTAATTCTGAAGCTCAGCTGAGGCTTTTTGGCTCAGCTCTTCCCAGAAAGAAGAGTGTTCATCTAGAAGAACTGTTATTTTCAAATTACTTTCTCTCCTTGAAAAGCAATGAAGCTAATGAAGGAGAAATTTCAGGGTTTCTCCCACCTTCCTCTTTTGTGGGAAATACTGACAAACAGGCAAATATACAAAAAACATGGATCATTATAAAAAAATAAATAGATATGCAGATCAAATCTCCCTGTGACACCTGTTCAAAGTCACATTATAGATGCTTCATTTCCTGCACCACAGCCTACAACCAGCAGACACTCACAGCTCTTCTCTGCATGCCCCAAACCTTGCAAGCTCCAACTTTCAGATGACTCTTGTACCATTTCTCCCACTGGAAATCTGAGTCTTATTCCTCTGGCATCAAAAAAAAAAAAAAGTCCAAAAAAAGCCCCCCCCAACCTCCATCTTATTTCTGTCCTAACTTTGGTCATGCAGCTGTCCTGCTGCCAATATGGTTGGGCTAACAAGCTAGCTCTTCTTTCTCCTGTAAACCTCCTATCTGGTGTTCATAAGGAAAGTAGGTGGATCTACATCAGAGTAGGGCCAAGCACCTCAGCAATCGCATGTAAAGGGAATAAATGACAACAGGGAAAAAAAAATAGAAGCAAACTCTTTTCATGAGCCTTCTCCCCCTTTCTCTGTTAATAGACCAGGCTGGATGGGGTTTTGAGCAACCTGGTCTCGTGGAGGGTGCCCCTGCCCATGGCAGGGGGTTTGAAACATGGCAATCCTTAAGGTGCCTTCCAACCCAAACCATTCAGTGATTTTATGACAATATTGATGAACTCAGGAGGCTTTCCTCCCGTGGTGTCACTGTTGGGCTAGAAAGACAGCTTCTAGAAAATTACATTCTAGGAGACAGTTCAAAAGGGGAAAATATACAGTACATGTAAGGAAAGACCAATTAAGTAAAAAACTGGGGAAATTAGTAAAATGGTCCATTCTCAGAAATTTGAAATATACATGACGCTGAAAAAATTAGTCACAGAATTAACATACGACAATTTTTGTTTCAAAAGAGCTTTTAAAAACCATTTCAACTACCTGTTGTCACTGTGTGATCACTTACCTGTAGAAAACCCTTCCAGAAATGTTTTGCTACATGGAATTTAAATTACAGGTGGTGTCTTAATTTTCACAGAATATTTGGATTCTAACAGGAATGAAGTTGTCACTGTAATGATTTGTGTTTGTGATTTTTATTTTTTACTTTGCTTTTAGTTTCACTATTAATATTTAAGTCTTTTCCCTTCCAAAAATTGAGGAAAGTTTTGGTTACATTTGCACAAGAGGTCTCCAAAAGACCATGGCAAATTAAGTACAAAAGGCCTTTTTGGATGACACCAATAATGACGTGGAAAAAAGCAGCCAAGAAGGCAAACAGAACACTGATTGTGGAAGTGTAACGTGTGTGAACAAAATGACAGACTCGTATTTATTAACACTTGTCTACACTTGGAATTCTATCAGAATAGTTATCCCAGAATAACTGCTTTGCTTGAAACAAAGATAGCTATTCCAGAATAATTACCAAGAAGGCTTCTTAAGCATAATAAAGGAGATTCACTTTTAAAATTTATTTTCTTTTTAGTTCAATAAATGTGTTTGCACATCTCCCAGTACAAGATCCCCATTCTTATCTCAGCCAAATTCTATCCTAGAATGCACTGTCCTCAGTGGTATGGCCTCTGCTGAGCACAGAGTCAAAGCATTGCAGCCAATGAGGTAGGAATAACACACCTGCTGTACCATAACAATATATGGCATAATCTCCAGACAAAAAACAAGGCAAAGCCTTGGACCAAGCAAGCAAGTGTTCCACAATAAATGAATCTGACTCTTAAAAAGGCAGGGGAAGAGTCA
The DNA here is from genome assembly GCA_013397175.1 of Platysteira castanea. Classification (NCBI taxonomy): domain Eukaryota; kingdom Metazoa; phylum Chordata; class Aves; order Passeriformes; genus Platysteira; species Platysteira castanea. The sequence continues at coordinate 649,290 of VYXC01008041.1, forward strand.
AGAACAGAAGAAATTTGGGGTTCAGCTGTCTGGTCTGGAAATCCTGACTTGTTATCACAGAGTCAAACAAAGCATATTGAAATGTCCCTTGGAGAATGTCATCTGCATGAGGAGCTCTGTCTCAACTTGCTGCAACTCATACATCTATTCCCAGGGAGGTGTCCAGACAGCAGTCTGGGATTCCATAATTGATGGCAGAAACGGTAAGACGAGGAAGGCAAAATTTCATAAACCAATCTCAGAATATCCATGCATAATTTAGAATTCCAAAGTTATTTAAGCGGAAATATCAGCTTGCTTAGTAGATTTACAGAGCCAGCAGAGCTTCTCTCGTCTCCTCACTGTGGTCTTGACCTACTTTTCATATAAATATTCATGTTCCATTCTAGTGGTAATAGGCAGGCAGGTTATTTCAGGCTTCAAGGTCAGGCTGAATTTGTCTGGGGCAGTGGTGAAAGCCAGCTGGCAGCCTTCCTTGTCTATTGTTGTGCTTCCCTTTGCAGAGGGGGAACAAAAAAAAGAAAAAAGCATATTCATTGTCTAATCAAATATCTTGCCTTTGCTTCCCTCCAAAGCAGTGAATTACAAAAGAATCAGGATCAGTGCCACTGGAACAGACCAACGCTATCACTCAGCAAACAGTGCCCTGAGAAACTGAGGCCACTGCTGCTTAAAGCAGAAAGCAACACAGGCAGAGTGTACACACACATGCCTGAGCATCTCTCATTTTGTGTGCCCATTTGTTTTGTTCATACCTGAGGCTGCTCTTGCTCTTAGCAAATTCTCCAGGATGAACCTACACATTTTAGAGGTGCAACCTTAGGCAGGTGTGAAGCACTGTGCCGTTGGGGTAGAAAAATGGAATCAAAACTCCCAGCAACGGAAGTAGAAATAATCTGCAGTTATGGCAGGCCAAAGTCCAAAATAGAAAAGCAACAAGACATTTTATTTTTGTAGTCTCAACTGAAATATTTGAACACTACCACAGAAAATACATTCTCAGAAAAATAACAAATATTAGAAAACTAAGAAGCTCATAAGAGCTTTTGTCATATCATTTGTCTGATAAAGCATAGCTATGAAAAGTAGTTTAAAAATTTATAACTAAGAGAAAATTGCAAGTATCTTGGAAGAGTCTGGTATATTCTGTTTAGAGGGAAAGGGCGTGATTGGAGTCACCACAGTAAAGATACACATTTTATCCTGTTTTTCCCCTCTCCCCTTTCCACTTAACTACATTGTCTCTGTAGTTCTCTTTAAAGGTAAACTTCTACTCAAGTTCAACTACATTTTTGCTGGCTCTTACTGTTAGTCTTCATTTCTACCCTAAGAGTGGCTGGGCATCAACCACAAACACAACTCTATTGCACAAGGCATCACAGACAGAACAGCAGATAGTATTTCAGTGCTCCCAGTACAAGCATATGGGAGGAATAGGATGGGAAAAAAGGATCTCAGAGCAACAAATAGAATGAAAAATGACACATGCAAGACTGGAGTTTGCTAGGGGCTAGAAGTGGCTAAGAGGTATGGTAATCACGGGAAATGAATACAACTGAGTGGAAATGGGGAGACAGGGAAACACAAAGTGAATCCAAGGTGAAATGTTCAACTCCTAGTAATTCTTTAGCTCATAAGCATATGGGCTGTAAAACTGCAAATAGTGGATATAAAACTTGATTGCATACAGAAGCTAAATTCCAGCTGATCCAGAGTAGATATTAATCTTGCCTCACTCCACATCTGTGTGAGCCCACCTCTGCTGAGTGGCCACTGAGAGTCCACTGGTAAGTCTATTCACAGCATCTATGATTGCTTGGTGAATTTGCTCAAACAAGGAATCTTTGAAAGCCAATTTAAACACCAATTATTTTTGCTAGGATTTTCAAAAGGTTTTCCCTTATGAAGACTGTTTTCTTATCTGAACTGCCTGCCTCTCACTGTTACAGCTGTAGAAATGTAAACAGATTATAGCCTATTGTACTAAAAAGAGACAAAGAATCATTTGCACCTAAAATCTGAAACCCCAAACACTGTTTTACTGTCTTTGTTGAAAAAAATATAAAATAAAGAATAAAAATTTAAAACCCTAGACACACACAAGAGCTAGAGAAAGGAAATGGTGATTAAAGTATTTTCCATGTCAGTTTTAAAGCTTGAATAAGACTGGTACAAAATTCTTCCTGCAATCAACCTGCTATTCTACAGCTCCCTGTGGAGGGACTGGAATAATCAAACTAGTTTCACATCTGTGAGCAAGACCTGCTTGCCTGCAATAGCCTTTCCTCAGAAATAAGAGTTGTCAGATAAGTCAGGAAAAAGTCATCTAAGGACATAAGTTTTGCTCTGCCTACTTGTACATAAATTATTCTTTATGTTTGATGCATCCTATTTCAATGGAATGCCATCTACTTGAAGTTACTGTCCACCTTTCCAAAGGAGCAGAGTTTTATAACTTATGAGGATTAACTGCTCTTCACATGCTCGCACAAGAACGAGTAAGAGGAAAAGGCCAGATCGTTCGCATGCAGAAGGCACTAAACCTGGAATATAAATTAAGGAGGCAAAACAGAAAAGAATATAACAAGCTACTTTTTGAACCAAAGAAATAATTTGAAAGACGCGATTTGCAACAGCTAACTCTGAAGCTTGCTTCCCTTGCTTTTAATAAACTAGACTCGCCCAGGGTTACCTTATTAAGGTGCACAAACTCAGCTGAAGCCTTCAGAGTTACTATTTTGCTGTGTGTTTTGGTATTAGGTTGTTTTGTTTGGTGGGTTTGGGGTTTATTGCTGCTGTTGTTTTTAACATATGCATTATTTATGTATCCTTAATATACCAAAGATATTTATCAGTGTCAAAATCCTCTAAGACTACAAAAAGTCAATTCCTTCACAACCAAAAGCATGAGGAACAAATGGTTTTCCAAATGCCTCATCTGAATCTGACTTAATTGAAAAAGTCACTCAGTAATAGCCCAATGTAATAGAGTTTGAGGTTATCAATTAATTTCACAGTGAGACTCAGCAGAAAAAGTACACTTGAACCAGAAGAGGAAGAATAATTTTCCAGTGAGTTGCAAGGAATAGTGCATATCTGGACCAGACATCTGGACAGATATCCAGGCATAGCAGCAAGTGATATTTGCTGATATTATAATCTCATCTCCTTAGACACAATCCCAATAGAGCAGAAAATCACTTAGAATAAGTTAATCTTATTTAGGCAACATAGGTTAACTTTAATTACTAGTCAATCCCCCAAGAACTTTCCTTCTTCTGCTCCATGAATAGATAATCCACCATCATTTATGGTTTTTCACTCAAACAAATGAAAGGCTTATTAAAACCCAGGGTGAAATACTTCATGTCAAATTTTTCCAGGACTCTATGACTGAAAATGTTGATTCTGAAGTTGAAAGTTCTCATTCTGTTCTTCAGTTTAGTAATATATTTTGAGTTTTTTCTGATAATTTTTTAATATAAATTTAAAGTGAGCCATTTTAGTTTTTCATACTATTACCTTGCCACAGACTAATTACTTAAAAAGCATTTAAAAGTTGATAATAATCCAGAATTATAATAGATAATAATAATTTATATTTAATCTATCATAAATCAGTTTGGTTTTTTAAACAGTATTATTACTGATCATATCTATTTTTAAATGCTCCCATATTCAACCCAAAACTTTCCTTAAAATAATTTTGTCTGGATGAACACCTGATATTTTTTTATATATTCATTTTGCAAACTGCAAAGCCTTACAGACATGGGCAGCTTTTGTCCTCAAACAGAGGGAAAACAAAGCCACATCCAGCCTCATGAAGTCCTCTCATTTACATCAGGAGGAACCATTGTAGAGTAATTTTTTGTTAAAAAAAAAAAAAAACAACAACAACAAAAAACCCACAACAAAAAAACCCCCAAAACCCAATATAAAATGTCTACCCAGGACAAACACAAAATTAGTCTTCACATTCAAAGGTGGAAAATACACCCCTGGAAAATATACTGCTGCACAGAACTAAGCTTTCTGTTCATCGGTGAATCAGGTCCCAGGAAAAAAAAATAGTCTATAGGATATAATCCCTTCTTTTTTTTCAAATTCTTTATATAGATTTGAGTCATTTTCCCAACATGTTTCCAAAGCTCTTTCTCCTGCATTGTTGGAAGGGATACAATTGTGGAACCATTTGTTCGGCTCAGCTGCAGCAATCTAATTGATTTCATTGGTTATTTTCAGCAACAGAAATATTCCATGTTTGTCTTCATACTGCCAGATAAGAAGCTGGGGAGTGTTTGGTGAAGAATACTTGTCAAGACAATGACAAGCATAGCATGGTCTTCTTCCACCTCCCAACTCCTGAGCATTAAGCATTCATCTGATATCAGAGATAATGAAAATCCTAAATGTATTTCCCATTCAACTCCAAAGGAACAACTTCATTTGCTAAAACATTCTGAACCATCGAGTTTAACTACTCAGAGGGTACATCTTGTCACTTTCCAGATGACTGTAGTAATCTGACACTAGGATATCTGAAGTGATAGATGTGACATTATACATCAGCATGAATTGTTTAGAAAATTCAGAGTTAGAGACAAAAAAGATACCTATGTCAAAACAGAAAATTATTTCAGTAGGCAACAGGTTACAACTTTATGTATTCATTTTCCCTACAGCATTGAGAGCCTGCTCTCTGATAGCCATAGGTTCAGTTGTGAAAGAGGATGAAAGAACTCAGAGGTGACTTTACTGCTGCCATCCATAGCAGTGCACATTTGCATTTACTGACCCAGCAGACCTCAGAACAGCTGACATCTAACCTGTAGACTATAAACTATAGACACTATCCCATACTGACAGCAGGTCCGGTTTTCTACACCCCATGGAATACAGATGGCATCATACTCTATTCATGAATGACTGCGGGGAGAGAAAGCCAATGATAACAAAACTAAACCAAAATTCACCACAAAAAACCTCACAGCACCACAAGCCAAGTAGAAGGATATACTTTCTTCTGTGTTCTTAAAAGAGGAGTTCATTGTAGGGAACCTACAACAGCAGTCACAACCATATCTATTTTTTTCCATGGAGAATAACTTCAGATGCCTTTGAGCTCTTGTTATATTGGTCACAGAGAAAGAAGACAGATTTAAGGCAAGGCTTAAAGTTTCAGTTTTTAACACTCTGAGTAGGTTCTCTTGGAACTCTCCTGTTACTGGGCTCTTAATACAGCCAACCAAAATCAGAAGATTAAAGCAGAAATAATTTTAATTTCACTGCCTCCTGAAGAGGTCTATTTCCCGGCCTACTTTAAAAATAAATACTGAAAGAGTGAAAATAGTAAATTTGTCACATTCTTCTGTGTTTTCAGCTATTGTTTCCAAGGAAACCTAAAACTAACCATCCAGGTGAATAATGTCTCACTCAGAGCTACCAGAATGCAACAAGGGACAGTTAACAGTGGCAAAAATAAAAGCAGCCTGTTTCACACAGAATATTCTGGGTGGGAGAAAAGCCTCGCCAAGACACAAAGGAAGGAGAACAGGAGGAGATAGGTGGAAGAACAGATGACTGAACCCAACAAGTGAGAAGACAAAGGAAATGACTTAATGTGAAAAATAGGGCTGGCACAGAGCTGAAACAAGAAGACTGATCCCAAATGACGATTGTATAACTGTTTCCACCTTACAGGAATTCCACAAATTTGCTGAAGGCAGGCAGGGGAATATTACAAAACCCTCTATTTTAAGATGAAATGCTGAGACATCCAATACTGCCTGTTGTATATGGAGGTCCATTGGTTGAGTATTTTCTTTTTCATGTTTAACTTTTCCATCCATCATGTGATTTTTTAAAATAGTTCCTGTAATTAGAAAACTTAAGAAAAACTTAAAAGCTGTGTAATATGCTTGGAAAAATATGTCAATTTTCCCCACAAAAGAGACATTACTCCCCTCATTCCAAGCATCACAAAGACGTATACCATTCCCTTTAATTTCTCAGGGGAAACAGAGGGTTACAGGTTTGACCACTACAGCAGAAATATTTTTTTCCCCCCTTATCATTAATTCTGGCTGACACCTATTTACAGCTCTACCAGACTGAGAACCAGCTGGCTCTGCACTTGTCTAAAGCAGAAAAAATTCTGTAATAGCTTCCAATTATCTGAGGGTGATTACTTACACAAGTTTTGGCCCTAGTACTTCATTCATCTTTGATAATATTCTTCTACCTAATTATTTTGCACTCATTTTCCAGTTTTCATGGCTATGCTCTATTTGTCCTTGAAGTGATAGAGCTGCATCAAAGAGTTAACTCTTACTGCAGGGATTTAAGATTTAAAATAATGAAATGTGTAGGAGGGAGCTGAAAAGAAAGGGAGTCTGGAACAGCAACATGACAAATGCTTTAGAAGATCTCCATGCATTTGATACCTAGAAATTATTAAAAATAGGTAGCAGACAACAACTTATTTGCATGGCGACTTTTTATAAGTATGTACAAAAATGGAAGGTTTTGTGTTATTTTTTTTAACTTACTTATTGAGTCACAGAGCCCCTCTAATAAATACTTTAGAACAAGCTAAAATAACAAAATAAATGAGTATTCACATGTGCTGGCAATTACGCAAGTTGGCTCTTCGTGCTATTATCTCCTACACAGAGATGAAGCAGAGGTGGTGAAAATTTCTGTTAAGGTTAAGAATGGAAAACATTGACAAAGTGGCAAAATGTTGAAGTTTCTGCATGCTGAGTATCACATTTTGGTGCCAACAATGTCACATCCCCATAGTCTCTCAACAGGGCATTGGCAGCATGGGAGCAGCATGCCCTGTTCAAGTGGGGCAATGTGATGAACCAAATTACTCTGAGGTAAAAGAGACTGGAAAAGGATATTTTTTTTTTGCCTTTTTTCCCCCCCTGTTCCTTTCTTTCTTTCTCAGAGAAGTTGAAAGCAAAGCTCAGCAAGAAACACACAAACCTACCAACCTACTGAAAATGGAGACAAAGCCACAGGCTGAGTCAGAACTACATTTGCAGTGTTACTTTTTCAGCTTGTGTGTCTTGCAGAGTAAAGTACACAGCAATAATTTCATTGGCATGAAAAAGGGACAAGTCATTAGAGAACTAAAGAAAAAAAAAAGACAGGACTCCAGTGCTTCATCTTACAAGTGGTACAAATTGTTTCATTTGCTATCTAAATAGCATAAAATGTACATGCAGTAATAATAATTCATTATTTACAGTCTCCTGTTTGGGGTTAACATTCCTACCCTTTGCCATGGCATTGGAGTAATAGATTTAAAGATGAGTTCCACACTGATAAAAACAGGATTGTGAAAAAGACTGGGTATAAATTGGAAAAGACAGAATAGAAATTCCAGGCCAAAAGAAAATTGAACCATTGTGTTATAAATCGACATTACTTTGCTGAAGGAGATGCACTTAGTCAACAGGGCTAAAATCCAGAGCCATGATAGGAAGTTTCTTAATTGAAAGCTTGACATGAGTAAAGCTAATACTTTACACAATTATACAGAGCACCCTTCACAGGAAGAGCAGATGAATATCCCTGCGAGTCCCTTGGTATGACATGTCTGGAGCCCAAAGGATGATAAGAAAACACTTGCTACTGGCAGACGAAGCAGCACTTCCTCACACATGCAAGGGTCCTAAGTTTAAGAATGCCTGGAAATAAGAGAGCAGAATATTGGTGAGACAAACATCCAAGGAAATGAGCTCTGGACACTGACAGGTGACGTGAGGTCATCATTTTACCTAATTGTACAGCCTCAGCCCTTCAGCTTCTTCCCTTTTTACCATCTCATCACTTTCTCCTGATATGCACAGGATCTTAAGAAGAAGTCCCTAAGGATATGAGGTAAAGCTATTCCTGGCATGAAACAAAAAGGAGGGATCTTATTTCCTCACTCACTTTAATAAGACCAAAACTAAACTTAGTTTACAATTAATAAAAAACTTATTTGATAAGACAATTGAAGTTCTCTGGTGATTAAGTTTAATGCTAGAGTTGTCATTGCATAAACCACTCTTGTGCAAAATTGCCAGCTATTATAGTTGTGCTCCAAATTCTATTGGGAGCTTTTATTTTTTACTTCAGCAGTTTTCATGATACACCCCAAATTACAATTTTTTCATAATCCATTAAATAAATCAGTTAAATCAGTTTTTCATAATCAGTTCCATAATCAGGTACATGAAAATATGGTTTAAAAAACTTTGTTGCTGTGTCTTGCAGTAGTAAGGAAGAGAAGAGAGAGGCGGCAGGCAGCATTCTAGCAGCAAGATTGGTTTATTTCATTATTTTACAACTCTTATAGACTTTTTGCTTCATGGTGTAATTGGTCAGAAGATCAGCCACCCCCTGGGGTGATTGGCTGAAGTCCTACAACATCCATTTGTCAAAACATTTTTCTGTTGTACTATAAACAAGTTCTAACAAGGTTACAGGTGCTCATAACTTACAAAACTCTACTGATAGCTTCTGTGAGAAAGAAAAGTCTCTCACAGGATTAGAGAAAAGCAAGAAAAGTTCTTACTAGCAGCATTTCTGTATCCACAAAACCTCAAAAATATTATTTTATTTATTAATACATTGTTTTATTATTAATTTATTTTAATATTAAAATATTTTATTATTGAATATACTACATATTTATTTTATTTAATAATATATTAATTATGTATTAAGAATGACAAAAATTTAAGGCAGCTGAAATTAATGCCTGGGCCAAAATAAGCATCACAATTATTTCATTACAGTGAATAACATTCAAATGGTTTATGTCTTGTATAACTAAAGCCAGTTGGTGAATGAGTTATTTATTTCAGAGAAATCTAAAATGCTGACAACAAAAAACTCAAAANCATTTTTCTGTTGTACTATAAACAAGTTCTAACAAGGTTACAGGTGCTCATAACTTACAAAACTCTACTGATAGCTTCTGTGAGAAAGAAAAGTCTCTCACAGGATTAGAGAAAAGCAAGAAAAGTTCTTACTAGCAGCATTTCTGTATCCACAAAACCTCAAAAATATTATTTTATTTATTAATACATTGTTTTATTATTAATTTATTTTAATATTAAAATATTTTATTATTGAATATACTACATATTTATTTTATTTAATAATATATTAATTATGTATTAAGAATGACAAAAATTTAAGGCAGCTGAAATTAATGCCTGGGCCAAAATAAGCATCACAATTATTTCATTACAGTGAATAACATTCAAATGGTTTATGTCTTGTATAACTAAAGCCAGTTGGTGAATGAGTTATTTATTTCAGAGAAATCTAAAATGCTGACAACAAAAAACTCAAAACAGGAAATAAAATTCCCACATCATGAAAACCTGTTAAGAGCATTCAGAATCTTATCAGATTGATGGGGACTACTCAGCTTAAAAATCCAGTGGAGTATGCACTGAAATATTTTAGAGTTAACGGAAGAGTTACATCAATCACCTCTTGTAATTTGTGTAATGGAGTACTCCAGGCAGAGAAATGAAATGATTGAATTTGGTTTCCTTCAACACTAATATTTACTACTGTTAAAAACCTTCAGCCTAAAAAGAAAATGCTCAAAGGTAAATTTGTACCCAGGAAGAAAAGTTGCTGTATTAACTGAAATTCACTGATTTACCCTTGCTGAAAAATGAAAATAGCAGTTATCAGATTGGAACAAAGAACAAAATGACATTTCTGAGACATTAATCTTTACAAGATCTTAAATTACTTGTAAAAATCTCAAGAAAAACAAAGGAATTAGTCAGAGTATCATTTTCTCAAGAAATGAGAGTGACTGAGCTAATTGGATCATATAACACTGAGGACATAATTCTTCAGTAAGTTTGGTGAGTTTAGTGAGGTTCAGTAAGGACAGCTGACTTGCCATGGACAAGCAATGAAAATGAAAATCAGAAGGTTTTTGTCACTTGTTAATTTTGTCCTTTTAATTTTCAACCTGATTTTAAGTAACACCTTGTGACCCTGAAGAGAATATTAATTGAACAATGTATAAACTTTTGGAGCCAGGGAAAAGTTTGACTGCGTAAACTTCAAGAAAAATCTCCCCAGTTATGTGGAAAATGGAAGCAGATAATTCCACCGACATTAAAAACGGATAAAAACTTGTGCCATCCTTATAAGGGTTATATCAGCTTTTGGGATAATCACTACACATAACCTAAATCCCACATAGTCAATGTCATTGTCTGTCTCTCTATCTAAACCTTAATTATTTAGAACATGCAAATTAAAGACTTTTAGAATCTTCACCCCACCACTATGAGCTGATTTTATTTTGCCGTTACAAAGAGATGACACACTTTTTAACTCTTTGAAAAGGTACCTAGTTTGTTACTACCCAAATGTACATTATAATTTTGAAACTGGCTTGTAATAATTTTCCAGGAGTCCTGTTCCAGTTTGCTGAATGTTGAACAACTTTTCTTGATTTTTTTTTTCAAGTGTTTGGGTAGCCTTTTCTCACTGGGTCTGTTTCGTTCCTTGAGACCTTTTGTTAAGAATTTTTGTCTTATAATGGTGTCACCCCTAGCCACAGCAGTGAGTTCTGTCTGAGAAGAAACTGGTGGCTTTAACAATGGACTGAAGAGAGGTAGAGAGGAGCAATTTTCTCAAGTGATCAAAATCCTTTATACAAGGAAACCTGAGCCAGCTGGTGAAGGTGCCCCTCTGCCCTGTTTCCCCCAGGCTGCTCTCCAGCAGAAGGTGCCAGCTGACAGCACAGCCATCCCTCCCAAGCACAGACACTTGGTGCCTTTTCCCAACCTTCCTTGCTCACTACTCTGCTCTGGCCCCCAGCCCCCCAGAGTTCTGTCATGCCAGCCTCCGTGGTGATTTCCAAAGAAAACTCCGTGCTCCAACTTGGACAATTTGTTAACACTTCAGAGACACAGATTATGTCTATACAGACCAAACACCAGCTCTCAAATTGCAGCTGCATCTAAAATTCTTTGTGCTTACATAGAAAATTCTTTGGCCCTTGAGAATAAAGCAGGCAGCCCTCAGGTCCAGCCAGGCACAGTTCACATTACAGTGCAGTTTAGCCATTATACAAGACCGTATAATTGTCACAACAGAAGAGAGGTGATGTCAGTCTCTTCAGTTAGAGAGGAAAATGTGCATGAGCAAGGTAGGATATTTATGAATCACATAAAACTCACATTCTAACTCTTGCATTTTAACCTCACACAGAGCAATAATTTACTGGCTGTATTTTCTTAGAAGTGTCTAGGATCTTACACTTTTCAGGGGAAAAAAATGTATTTTAAAAGGCATCTAAGCAGCTTTATTAACTAAAAACTACAGGTCCCAAGTGATTTTTAATACTGTTCCAAGATAGCAAGTTAACCAGTATGAATAGAAAAATCACACTTCCCGCTCTGAACTCTGGTCTGTTTAAGCAACATCCAACGTTTTTACCATCCACATCCCCTACCCACGGAAATGACCCACAAATGAGTACAATAAGCTTTAAAGTCCTGTTGGTTCCCACAATGCCCTCAGCCCACTTTATAGTAATTACCTATCATTACATCTGAAGTCACACTGATCTCCACTTCAACCACTGAAGAAGGTCTACAGGAGGCTCACCTCCACTTCTCTGCAGTGAGGAGCTGCAACTGATGCTTAAGCAAAACCAACTGGGTCCTCTCAGAGGCAAAGCACAGTAGCACAAAACCAATAAGCTGAGACCCTAAAGCACCTCCTTTTATCCGAGTCTCACAGCACTGCCATACAACCCCAATTATTCTGACAGCACAGTTACACCCAGTGCAAACAGAATTACCTGCAGGCATCTTCTTTGGCTACAACCACCTTCAGAGAGTGTAGGTAAAGTTGTGCAAATCCCTGTATACTTCTGCATTTTCAGATATTTTGTTCTTGCTGAAACCATTATTATGAATAAATACCAAACGACCTTTACTACATTTAATGACAGAATTAAAGTGGATCTAAACAAACAACAAAGCTTTTGTACTGACATGTAGATAGAAACAACTTGCAGGCAAGAGCACCCTTCTGTCAGAGTCAGTTCTGCCCCTCTACAGGGAGGCAGGGATTTCAGAGAACACGCTACAGCTCTTGGCTGTACTTCTTCCTCTTTGTATCACTTAACACTTCAGACAGGTTTTGCTTTAGCCACCTGCCAAAAGTACCGTCCACAGGTGTCATGATTGAAACACGGTTAACGAAGTTCAGAATCTGAACAGAAACACCTGATATTGTATTGGCAGGGCCCATACTGGCAGAAACCAAACCTACAGAAAGCAATCATGACTTATTGAACACAGCTGGCTTACAGGCAGAACTATCCTCCCTTCCCCACCGGCCAAAAGCTTTGATTTCAGTTTTTAGCCGTTTGTTCTTTTGCATTTAAATTCCTGTGACAGATAATGAAGAATTGTGAGAGGATAATACTCTTTGTGAAAACTCTGTATGTTTTAGCTAACTTGGTATTTCAGACTGTCACACTCCAAGAAAGCCTGTTGTTACTCCCAGCCTGGACTGCTTGCAATCAGAGTCAAAGGAACTACAAAATCAAGCAGGTTCGAAAGAACTCTTAACAGAAAACCACACTCAAAGTCAACTATGGATCCTCAAATCCTCCAAATCATCTACACTTCACACAGTTGTTTCAAGCCTACTTCTCAAGGAGAGCATTTGCTTCAAGTGCATCCCTACATTTTGTTTTTCTGAGCCAGTCTTTATACAAGGAAAGACATGAAGTGATTTGTCTGCTCAAACTCACCAAAAGGTGGTTCAGCACAACTTGGGCTTTCCACTTACAATTAAGTGAGAAAAAGCAAAACAAAACCCTCTGTTTAATATTTGGTTACATTCAAATGTTTTATGCTTTAACAGCACCATAACATTTACCTACATATTTATTTAAAAGTCTGCTAGTTGAAATGCAGATAAAGACAACGTATTGCATTTGTGAAAACCCAAAGATTCACACAAACTTAATGGAATTCTTAGTCAAGTATTCACTTCCACAACACTGAACACACAGCCCAATGCATCAGAAAAAGCAAAGTCTTTTCAACTGCTGCAGAAATAACTGTTCTTTAAAATGTTTACTTCAGTTCTTATGTAAGCAGAGCACTTTTTGAAGTGAAATAAAGTTTTACAAAACATAAGCTAAATAAAGATCAGAGAATCTGAACAATCTTTGGTATTTTTATCTCTTTCTGCACCACAAAAGATAAAGCCTACATCAGAAGTCTTCTCCAATAACCCCTCAGACAAACAGCAGAAACGCTTTATAGATGAGGAAAAGTCTTAACCTCTTGAGATTTGATAAAAGATGGAAAGAAGAAAATAAACCCCCAACTCTTACCTATCAGAGAACTGAAACTACATAATTTTGCTCAAAGTCTTCAGCAGGCAGAGTCCCAAACTTGTACTCAGTAGTCCAAACCAGCACCCGCTCCTCAAAGCCTTCCTTTTCCAACCACCACTGCCCCGTACTCTCTCATCACACATCCCCTCTCTGCAGCCCCAGACCACCTCTCTAGCTACTGCTTTCAGCTGTCCTTAATATATTTCAGATCAGGCGTGGTCACCAACACCTGAACAACTCCTCAGGCATCAAATTACCCCTGCAGAGATCCCTGTGAGCTCTCACACCTTGAATCGATTTACCTCAGTAAATAATTCTGCTGAGAGTCAACAAGTAGTAGCAGACCCTAGGTCTTGTATTTCCCTCTAGAAATCTGTGAAGTGAAAGGGACTTTTTCAACTTTATATGACTTTGTGCAGTCAAACATATAAGCAGAAAGACTCCAGTGTCACACCTAAATCTTTAAATGTGCTGCACTTTAGGCAGGCACCATGTCCAGGTCCGGTCACTCTGGAGCTAACTTCAGCTGCTCTTTCCTGAGTGTTCATGAGGCTCCTTTTTAAACTGAGCTGCAAATTCCTCTAGTCCTTGTTACTCCCACTCAGGGATTGCTGAGTAGGATTGTTTCTAAACATTTTCACATCACAGAACATCTTCTGTGGGTTTTTACCTCATCTTATGGAGTGCATGAAATGGCATCCTGTGCTGCTCTGTGGGGACATTGCAGGTAACAGGAACACAGCTGCTAACAGCCTTTGCCATTTCCTTGTTTCAGGTTTGAAGGGAACTGAGGCAAGAAGGGTCCATAAGGAGATCAGATTGACTGATCCCTTCTCAGTCCCAGATTTCTTTGAAATTGTTTAGAAGAGGTCAGAGTATTTAATTGAATCCACTAAGCTTAGGTTTTTTTGTTGAAACATCTTTTCCAGAAAGGCTTGAGCACACCAAGCAATGAGTTTACCTGTTCCTGGAGTGATATCTTAAGTGAAATGCTTAAGCCTCCTAAGTCTAAAAAGTGATGCGTATTTTCCCATTTGAATTGCCTTGATCTCTGTAGTCCTAAACATTTTTTCAGGTCCTGAACTTGTCATTAAAAACAACATAGTGGTGTTTGATCTGCAACCCTGCAAAGGTACTCGGAAACACCATATTCCAGAAGCATTCCTCTCTTCTGTAAGCATGACCTTGGATGCATTGCTGCTAGATGCTGAACTTCACATCTGTTTGCATTTAACACACATCTCAGCTGAATGGGCTCAGCTTACCCCTCTGATTCACCTCTCAACATAACAACACAAAACTGTAAAAGATTTCATATACCTTTGTCATATGTTTTTAATAGAACCCAGGGATGTTCCAGCACCGGTCTTTACAGCTTCATTGGAAATAGTGCTGGTTTATGACCACTTTTGTGGATCTGATGGTCCATACACCATTTCTCCTAGGTTTTGCTCTTACAGTGTTATTTATTTTTGTTTGATTGGCTGGGTTTGTTGTTTTGGTTTGGCTTTTGTGAAGTGACATGGTGAAGTCCTTAGATTCTGAGAAATTGCCGGGATGCCTTTGAGAAACATTACTGAGTAGCATCTCTAGCTATGTTTACAGTCCATAAGAGAAAGCCTCTTTATCAGAATGTTCTCTCGTGTAAATACATGTGGGTGTATTACGATGTTGCAAAATCCATAAATGTGGGCCATCTGTAAACTCCCTCACTGAAATATTCAGCAGCTCGGTGCTGCTACGTCTTGAACTGTCACTTAGGACTGAAATTATACTGCAAGTCCTACAAGCACTTTAACAAAGCAACTTTTACCCCATGATGATTTTGGCTTCATGACAAAGGAAAACTAACCAATGCACAAAGATTAATTTCTGTGCCTAACACACTAATCAGAAGTTAACCACCCTGGTCAGCAAGGATTACACGTGTATGGTGAGATCGGGCGGCCTTGAGGAAGGTCAGACTTTGGCACAGAGATTCTGAGCATGGAACCCAGTGCTGGAGCCGTGGCTACAGCAGACATCATGCTGCTCCATAAACAAGACAGGGCAGCTTCTCTTGGCACAACAACATGCTCTGGTACCAAACTCTGGTGAGACACATTTGGGGTGACTGTCTCTCAGCTGGAAACAGCAACTATTAGGCTGATCAGAGACTGAATTCAGGAATGATTTTTCCTCTACTTGGAGGACCTGCTTTGCAATTCTGTATCAGATGACGTCTGATATAAAGTGCCGAATGCTTCTGTAAATTGCCATGTTTCCCCAGGTTTGATAGGTTAAAGTGATAAAAAGTGTAATGCTAATTGGTTTACGTTACAGATACCCCCACAAAAGAGTTGATAATTCCTTGATGTTCAGGTCAGGGCCAGAGTGTGACTGATTTCTGTGCCCTCAGCTCTGCTCAAGGTGTTAGGGAAAGAAAACATATTCCTTCCTTGCCTGGAAAGGTGTAAGCAGCAAGCAGGATGACAGCCATTTCGGGAATTTCCTCACTGACAGGCAACGTTGTGCAGACTTTCTGTGCCCTTCAGAGAAAGATACACAGCAATGGGCTAAAACCCTCAAGGAATCTGTGTGGAAAATACAGAACAAAACCAACAGAATATGTCTTCTGCAAATCCAAAAGCACTCAAGAGACTGTTTGAAGAAGCAGCAGCAAAACCAATTTCACATAATGGAAAAAAATTCACTGTTTGTGCCTTCAAACAGCCATTCATTTTCATAAAAGATCTGTCTACTGTTCCTTGCATTTGTGTTTAGTTGGAATTGTACTTTGCCTGTTTAAATTGAACATGAGGGAAATTTCACTTAATTCTCTGATCCCCATTTCCAAAGTACCAAGACCCTGTCAGACATAGAGAAAACACTGACAAGAAAAATACAGTTTACACTAGAGCACCTTGGAGTGGATGAATTTTTTTCCTTTCCCTGCACATTTACACAGATATGTTTTACAATGACAAGATATTTAACCATCTTCTGTAATCTTTTCTGTCTAAACACTCCATGAGACAGCCTCCATAGTTAAGGCCCGCAGAATTCTGCATTGGAAATATCACATCAACATCTACCTTCTCACTCCTACAGGGGCCTTACTTCTGTGGCATGTTTAAATCTAATTGTTTTCCAGAAAAAGAACCAAAAACCTCAACACCTGTACCCGGAGCTGTTGATATAAAGCCAACTCAGCTTCAGGATTCTCAAATTCAGTGGTAAATAACGAAATATCATAAAATGGGAGTTCTAGATATTAAAAAAACCCAAAACCAACATAACACGAAACAGTGAGTTTGGAAAGAATCTATTATTTTCAAACCCTTTATGGAAATTTTTAACACATACTTAAAGCCCTTTTCTAACAATTTACATCTGATTTTGAGGTCAGGCTGCTTTTTCCTATCCTTCATGACTTAGAGGGGAATTCTCTAGAAGATCCAATTATACCATATAGTGTAGTAGCCATAATTAAATGAGCGGGAACTTGATCTGTGCTCAGTGACACTGGATTGTTTAAAGGATTTGTGAGTAATTGGCTTAACTGAGAACAGCTGTAAAATTATGCTAACAGATTAGACAGAGCAAAGATTTGGATACCATAATCGAATCTGGAGTTTAAAAGTCTTTTTTCTTTCCCCAGTGCACATGCACGTACATTTTAGTTAGGCTGTTGGGGCTTTTTTAATACTGAAACACTGAAAGGTAAAAAGGAATTCCATAAAATCTGAATTTAGAGAAAATTCCAATAAATCTTACCCAGAAACTGCCTCAGATTAACTCCTTTGGACACATAAACATTTTCCAAGAATCTTTTGTTGCACTCATTAACAAAAATCAGGATACTGAACTCTATGAAGGAGAAAGTTTTGCTGAGTATGGGGATGCTCCTAGATTTTTCAAAGATAGCCTTATGTGGATTTTTTTCTAGACATTTTAATTAAATAAAATACTAATACTGTCAAAGACAACAAATGATGCTAAATTACACCACATTCACTTCTTATCTATTTTTTGACCCAAAGATAGATTTTCTCCTATGTTTTTTACAAGTTTTCTAGGAGAAAAGTATTTTCCAAGGTGTATATCTCAGCACATATCAGATTATAAAGGAATAGGTAAATTCCTTGTGTGAAGACAGAGATGGCGTCAGCTGCCAATCCTTTCCCAGTGTAGGGCTTTGCATCATAATTTTGTGTATCACTTAAACCAAGCTGCTAAAAGGGAGGTCAAATGGGCTGAGGTGGAGGTAGAGCCGTATGATCTTTTGTTGGGTAGTTTTGTGTGCAGAGTTAAGAGAAGTGACCAAGGTCTACATTAGAGACAGCTGTGACCTGGGTGAGCACTGTTCCGCGGGCACTAAAATATTTGCCTTTCAAGTCCTCAGCCCACATAAACCAGCAACCATCAGTGTCTGGGGAGAGGGGACAGTCCTCGGCTTAACCTCTGAGTAAGGCCATAGCAAGGCACTTCAGTTGTCCTTTCCACACCACTAGCTAACAGCTGGTGCAATCAAGAAGAAGAAAAACCTGTAACCAGGTAGGAAAAGGCTTATATCTATCCCAAACCCTGTACGAAAGCAACCACTCATCCCAGCGTTATCAGGCACTATCAGCAAGAGCTTCCTTGCCTTGTTTATACTTCCAAGATACTCCAACTAAAGCAAACACTGCATTTGAAGGAAAGGCTTTCATTGCAGAATTTAGTGCAATTTCTCCCTCCTTTTGCATTGTTGTGGTGAAGGAAGCACAAGAGAAAGCTCTTGATTTATGGCCAGTATAAATCTAAGAAGGGACTAGGGATGAGCTGCACGGAAACTAATTTGTCTGGGAGCCCCAGAAGAGTTTGCTAAACACTAGAAGATTAGCAGTTCTCACTTACCCTAGAGACAAGAATGTGCTTTCAGCACTGATAAATATTCAGAGACTATCAGCTGCTGACTGCTTGCTGTGTTCTCACAGAACTGTTCAGATTATTTCTATAGGGAGGTTGAGAGGGACAGAAGCTTAAGCTGTATAAATTCTGAGATTTCAGCATGCTGCAGGGACTGAGCAAACCACAGGTTCAAGAATTCAGGGAGATTTCTCCCCAAAACAGGGTTATGAAGGGCAGTACAAATGCTGTACTTACACAGTAAACTGCCTGAAGCTATTCAGTGGTATCCTTTACCACAAACTCATTCTTTCATAGTTACATTCCTATGTTTATAATGTTTCTATAAACTTATCAATATATACGCGTTTACCTGAATATTGTAAGTATAGGTGCTCATGAGGACCTCCACCTCAGAAACAGTACTACAGTTCCAAGCACACCAGAAGTACATTAGCTCTTCAGAAACATTAATTTATTAACCATTTCTGCACTGAGAACTACTTTAACATCCTGTTAGAATTTTTTTCCATAATTCCAACTCTCTTCCCATAACACCAGAGGCACCAAGGGCACCACTAGCCATCTCCCAACCAAGAAATTAAGAGTGAAAAATTTTGTTGCCTTTTTTATTGTGAAATTGTTACTGAAATTCAAATGTGAGTCAATTCAGACATCTAAAGAGAGACATATACACAGAAAAAGAAACCCTGAAATTTAAATAAGCTAAGCAAAAGGTGAAAGGGCAGGGATAATGGGACAACCACATAATAACTGTCCAGAGCAATATTCTTCTGTTCATTATAGCATATTAAGAAAAGTCTGGTAACACTAGAGGGGTGTGTTGGTTTTTGCAGAAAACATGACTGGTACGGGGCAACCCCCGCATTCCTCCTCCCCTCTGGCTTTTTCATCCTCTTTGCATTTCACTCCATTTACTCCACCAGCAGACTGGATAAATTTGGCTGGATGTGCCTCTGGCTACAGCAGTCTCTGTGGAACCACAGCCTTAGTTAAAAAAGCAGAGCTCATTACTACCAGACCCTGGAAGACACCCTGACCCTCCCTCCCTGCATTCACTGTTGCTACCCCGTGTTCTCATATCATCTGTGGGCCCTTCACCACCTGACCCTACCCCCTAAATCAGCAGAAACCCACCCCTCATGCAGCAGTGCCCACAGCAGGCCATGAGATGAAACATCTCGAGTCTCAGGTGGGACAAACTAAGATTTGCTCTGGAGGAGCACTGCATCTGCTGAGAGACACCCATAGTTAGCTCACTCTGTCTTCTGTGTTTGAAAGCAGAAACAAGAAGCTTGTAATGCTGCTCCATCACTTGTCTTTAGCTGTTCGTTGGGGTGGAATCCTGCAGATAAAGACTTTAACATTAGTAAGACAAGTGACTGGGACTATAATTAATAGAATAACCTTGCTCTGTCCTAGAGGAGTCTGATGACAGCATTTCCTGAGAATTGATCTTTTTTTCTAATGAAAAGATTTACCTTAAGTTTCATGTGTTAACATGGGAAAACTACAGGTGGAGCACATCTTGCAACAATTCTTTTTTTTCTCTCTACTGAGTAAAATTATGCTCAAGTTTGCACAAAGTAAAAATTAATCTCCTGATAGAGAGAATTTTTATGATCATTTATGTATTTTATTTACTGTTACTTATCCCTGGAGAGCCTGAAATCTCATAGTTAAAAGCAGATGAAAATTACTTTGCTAGCTTTTTCCTTACAAGCACATAAATCTCATTACATATAGCAAATATTTGTCTCTAGAGAAAACATATTTAAACCTCCTCTGAGATTATAAAAGCTCCACTAAAGCAAGAAGCTACGCAGAGTCAAAATGACATCTAAGCCTACCCCAGTCCCCTGTGGCCAGTTCTTCTCACCCCTTCCAGGTTTGGCCAGTGCTCCTGTTGCACCACAGGGCAAGACATTGCCTCAGAGCCAAAGACCCTGACCCCACTCAGCCTTTCCAGCCCAGCGTGTCGGGCACAGGATTACAGTACCCTGGGAAGGAACCTGCTGGCACCACCTCCAAATCAATGTCCAGCAAGAGCCACGCAACAGCTGCTGAGGGAGGTGGAGCTGGGGCATAATGGTGACCAGGAGAACCCCCCGATATTGGGGATAACAAAAGGAGAGCACAGGGAATGAGCAGACATCTAGAAAACATGGCCTTTCAACATCAGAGAACACAAAAATGATCCTTTAATGCATTGAAGTAGTTATAAAGTTATATCCTGGGAGGACAGAACAAGGGATGATGAACTGATTGCAGCAAAGAGATCCAGAGGGCAAGGAAACATGAGGGAAAAGAGTTCTTGGACTAGATTTCCAGAGGGATCTGGACTCCAGCTCTGAAGGGCTTTGGTACTGGATGGGGCTTCTGTCTGTTATGGATGCAGAGAGACCTGATTCTTGAAAAACCTATCTGATCCAACCTTATTCCAGTCTCTTATTCCTATAGCTTTTTCTTTTTTTCTTTCCTTTCTTCAAGACATTTTGACTCCACTCAGTATCCTTTCCCTAAGTTTTTGTGGAGATAATCCACACTATTTTTCCCTTAATTTTCTGTTTCTAAGCTTACTGAAACAGTCAAAATACAAAAAAAGAAAACCAAAAAAACCCACCAAAACAAAACACAAAAAAACCCCCCTAAAAAACCATGAAAGGCATTTGAATTCAGCAAGATCAAAACAAATGTGAAATGTTTATGCCTGGATGTTTTCTGAAGTTTGTGTCATTTAAAACGGAAAAATAAATCTCACAGAGATATGCAATGCAGGGCATTTTCTAAGGATTGTTTCCCACAAAAGTTCACTGCAGCTACTGTTGAAATTAAGAATTAGCCTATTCCTTTCCAGAGATGTGCTATTCTTTCATGCTTTTGTTGTACCCCTCTATCAGAGACACCCACCACCTGACAGCCTGCAGACACTCCTAATCTCTATTACAGGAAAATTACATCACTGATTCTAGAAAGTGTTTTTCCTGATGGGCAACTTAGATAAATACCATCTCAGATTTATAGCCTCACATTCTTATCTTTCCTAGCTTCATGGATATATTCACAGCTTTCAGGGAGAGTTTTTGATGGAATAGAGAACAAACTGGGGAGAAGTGTGAATTCAGACCATGCTGGCCTTTGTTCTCACTAGCCAGTGATGGAGCTCTGTGAGGTTTCTCTGGTCCTAAAAGCACTGACACCATAACTGCATGCAAGAGAAGGCTGGTGCTAGATTGTGAAGACAGACTTGCAGAACTGTTTTTTGTCAAAGGTTTGTGGTGTTTGCTGAGGGCAGGAGGCTAAAAATGTGGCAGTTTTGCTTAATTCGTTTGCTTTTCATCCCTTCATTGTTTGGAGTTCTACAAAGAAGCACTGCAGAGACTAAGAATCCATCAATGAAAAACTATTTAAAATATCTGAACTAGTCTAAGCTTTATGCTTCTGCTGGTTTGAGGCTCTGCTCTTCATAGCAGCTGCCAACAGCTTCCCCAGCTCCCTGTTTAAAAGAAATCACTTTGCCAGCACTTGCCTGTCAATGAATCTCTCGTAACACCAGCAAGTAATTCAGTACTTTAGGAGTTTTTTTTGATCAGCATCCATGAAACAGTAACTTTTTGTTATTTTGGCATACACCAAGCCACACATTTCTTACTTTTCATTCAGAACTCACAGGATGTGTCTCCTAAAGTATTTTCCTCTTTCTACAGTCCCTCATGAAACCACAGGGATAAATTCTGCTTGCAGGCAAATGTCCACGGAAGCCAACCCAATCACATAAAATTGCACTGAGGGGCGGATTTTGGCACACTGTGAGCAGTCAGTCAGGGCAGCTGGAACAATATAGCAGCTAAAACAGACATTTTATTTACCACACAGGCAAATTGTTCCAATTTGATTTACAAATTAAATCAATTTCCAGGCTGGGAGAGGCTGTTCTAACAAAAAGAGATGTATGTTCCCAACACAATGATGTAGTCTCCTCTTTCTGCTTTAGTCTTTAGCGTACGTATGTTTGAATGGCAGCAGTGGAAAGCAAAGCTGTGAGGTATGAAAGAATGATTCCATTATCTAAAATTTTACAATTGCTGCATTCTCATATCAGTATTCTCTGCCAGCCCAGGGTGCTTGGCTGATATCCAAATACCTAGGACAGAACAAGAGGCAACAGGCAGAAACTGATGCACAGGTTGTTCCACCTGAATAGGAAAAAGAACTTTTTTACTGTGCAGGTGACCGTGTCCTGGAATAGATTGCCCAGGGAGGATGTGGAGTCTTCCTCACTGGAGATGCTCAAGAACAATCTGGACACAATCCTGTGCCATGTGCTCTGGGATAAGCGGGGAGGTTGGGCATAATGGATGGCCCACTGTGGTCCCTTCCAACCTGATCCATCCTGTGATTCTGCCATAACTGGTGGTCTGCAGAGTCTCAGTTCTGAATGTATTTTTAGTGGGTTATCCAACACTGCATCTATCATGACCTGTTCCCAACCATCTATAGTTAGTTTTAGTATTTCATGTGCCTTTAATTAATGCAAGAAAACCTGACAGCAACCAAGAGAAAAATATGTCAAAAGAAAGAACATGTAAAAGGTACTTTTGAAATTCTCTGCCTACTCTTTTAATTCAATTCAGTGTTGTGCATGTGGTAATAAATTAATCAGTATTCAGTCATTTGTGTGTTGACATTAAAAATACTGTTTAAGGGCTCATTTGAACAGGAACCCAGTTTTTGAATTAAACAATAAGATAATTTTTTAACTAATAGAATCTTCAAAATCTGAAAAATTAGATGTTAAAAAGATATGAGAGGTGTTATCGTGCTTTAGCAATAAGATGTCTCTCAGTAAAGTTAAAACAAAACCAAGACTGATATTTTGATTCTGCACGTAGGCTGGGAGAAAGGAGTGAAGTGAAATAATGTTAGATCAAAAGGGAACTGAAAATATTCAGCCCATTTCAACTGCAGTAAAATGAACCCTCAAGTGCTGTTTTACTGTAGATGATACTTTATTGAACTGTAAAATCAAAATATGATAAAGAACATAAGTCTTTATAAGAGAATGGATGAACAGTGGAATAACACAGTCTCTATTTCAAAAGCTGTGACATATTAGAAAATGAGCAAGAGAGGAAAAGAAGGAAGGGTAGAGAAGATACCCACTGAGACACTTGTTTACTCTCAAGATGGCACAACTTCAGCACTTTGTATGCACCTACAGAAGAATCTCAGCAGGGAGCGAGTCAGCCTCTGCAGCAATTTCAGGAGCCAGTCAGGAAACATTAGCCCAGGCTGAGATATGTGTGGGTGAGACACCTGCACCTGAAGCCACGGGACAGCTCTACAGAGGGGCGGCTCAGCCGTGTCACTGTTCAGCTCCGCCAGGCTCAGGGCACTGCTGCCACTCCGAGCACACAGGAGGAACTGCTTAGAGGCACAAGCTCCTCAGCACAGCCATAGCCTGGCTGAATGGGGACTGGCCCTTCTGATGCTCCAAAATCAGCCCTGTAACCTCACGAACCAAAAGCTGAGCTGGCAAAACTTCAGGTACTGACCATGCTGTAGCTGCTTTAATTTACATGTTTTCCCTAGCAGCTATAATGCTAAACAATAAGGAGGTGAGAAAGGTCATTTTACTCAGGTTTTTGAAACTTTCTTTGTAACTGAAAGTGAAATTTCAACGTCTTTGGGAATTAAATATTATAAATGTGTTTGAATCAAGCAGAACATTTAATTCCTGTAAATCACAAATGATAAGCAAATACAGCTTGTATGAAGCATGGCTTGCAAATCTTTTACTGGAACACAGATTTCTACCTCCCACAAGACTGAAATGTTTAAGTTACGAAGAACTTTGTATTTTGGCAATATCTGTATAACAGATATTTAAAAATGTAAATGTTTATAAATTTATTTAATATATGTTAATAATGTAATGTAAATAAAAATGTAAATCGATGTAATAAACATCGATTGTTTATTACATTGTAAACAGGAGTTATTCCTTAAGGGAAATTCATCTCCAGGATTTTCCTTTCAAAAGCTGTCACAAGAATCAAAGATACTGACGCTACTTGCTATTTAATTTTTTATTGTAATTTGCATCACTAGAATCTGACTATGTTTGGTAAACCTAATCTACAAGGAAGAGAGAACTTACTTTGTGTGAGACTGTCCAAGTGATTTCTTGCTGGGAACTCAGTGTTCCAGCTTTTCTTAAGCAGTGTCTGCTGGAGTCAGCATTTCAATGTGTGTTTTTTCATAAGCAAGAAGTTTAACAGTCAGTGTTAGTGATGAGAACATCTATCTGATCATCATCTTAGCATTATCAATAGATGCTAGTGACAATAAATACCATGTGGTATTTCACACATGGACATTATATGCTTAAAAAGATGACACAGATTAAGCTCAAAGCATTATCTCTTTTCTTTTTTTTCCAAACAGTTGAAATGGTTATTTGAAAAACAAGGATTATTCAAATTTATTATTTGGCTAATATGTTTTAACTGGCTAAACCGCTTGGAAAGAAAGACATCCAAAACATCTTGCACACAGAGTTTCCACAAAGCCTTCACTTCCCTAATTTCAAAATTATTCATTGAACCGCTTAAAACAAGCAGCCCAAAACTGTTTCTTGGTGGCTGCAGAAAGTCCAGGACTCTGGAATCTGAACGCTGGGTGATTTGCACTTCAGAGTGGGAAAACTTTAATGGGTGACTAAAATACAAATTCCTTCTCCTGACCTCTCATTACAATTAAGGAAAGACAGAAGCACTTTAACAAGTGAAGCATTTCCTGGGATGTTCAACAGGAACGCCTGTGTTCTTTTCCAAAGAGGAACGTATCTTATTCAAGCATCCACATGAGCATCACATATAATGCTATCAGATCAGGGCTAGTGACATTCTTCCCTGCCAAAAGAGGAACAAGTGACTTTTTCAAATACTTGTGAGCATAGAGGTGTCTCTGTAAAACCACTTTCCTCAGGAATTCAGTCACTGCCTCTATTTCAAAACCCAGAAATGCTCAATGAGATATATTCCTTCAAAGCCACTTTTCAAAGACTTCCCTATTACAGAAGCAGCATGCTTCTATAAAGGCATGGACCTTTTTATCTCTTCTCCAAATGTCTCTTCCTCATGAAGATCTTCAATCCCAGATACAAAGATAAAGATAAAACATGTCCAAATCATCACAGTGATAAAGCCAGAGCTTCTTGTGGAAGGAACAGAGCAAGTCAACCTGTGCAGCAGCATCTCAACTATCACTGAAACCTCCTTTCCCACAGATGATCATAAAAAGTTTCTTCCAATAAGGAAAGACTTACACTGTAATTGTAATATTTCTTTCAGAGAAGGAAGTTGTGACCTCATGTGTTGAGATCTCCAAAGCCTGAGACCTTCAGACTCTTCTTGCATTTAGATGTAAAATCTCAGTTCCACTGAAATCATGGTCTAAATAATTCATCAAAACCTGAAAAGTAACATCATGTTAAATGTTAAAAGGCTGATGTATCTGAAAGTAGATGCAGGTCATTTTATTCCACTTATCATAGGGCAATAGGGAGCTCAGAGACCTTGCAGAAATGACAAGCCAGCCAGTTTATCTGTTCCTCAGCAAGCTACAGTGCAGTGCCCATGGCCTGGCTCTGGATGAGAACACTGCAGCAGCCCAGAGCGCTGGAGAGAGAGGAGCCAGTACAACCATTTGCTAGGAACTTCTGCTAGCAAAAGAGCAGTGCTGAAATGAATTTTTGTAGTAATAATGTCTCTCTTGCCCTCATCACCTCACAAAGGCTTAGCCTTGATGGAACTCACTGACAACATGATGTCTCAAAAATTGCCAGTAACTTTGTATGATACCCTGTTGTCACAGCAGTTGAATGTCAGAGGGTGTCAAACTGATAGAACTGCTGTCTTAAATGTTTAATTACTCTTTTAAGTGGAGCAACTTCCCTACTGGTTGTGCATTATGAAAATGCACACAAATAAGTCTGAGAACCACCAAACACTGACCTCTTTTAAAAGGTCAATTTTGTATCAGCAGGGCACAAGTAAATACACTGGGGGGAGGGGGGAGGTGTTGTACAGTGGAAATGAGTGATGTTCTCATGCTGAAAGTGCTGTTTCAAAAAAAGTTCTTCAGTGATATAATTGTTGCGGTCCGGTTATTGCCTCCGAAAGCAGCCTCGGCTCATGGAAGAATTAGGGACACGGTGTTTTATAAGGTGTTAATCAGGTCTTTATTTCTGGGACCCAACCAGCATGGTCGGCCACTCGCACAGACTGACCCCGCTCCCCAGGGAAACCCCCCTCGCTCCCCGGGCGGGCCACACAAAACATCCAATCACAAACACAACTCGAGAACGTGTGACCTGAGAGCAGGGGTTCCAGGAGCCCCGTACTCTGCCGTGCGTCCCCCAGGCTCCCCTCCCACCCTGGGGGAGCGGGGGGGTGAGCCCCATCAAT
>VYXC01008041.1:676840-732008 GCA_013397175.1 Platysteira castanea
GTCAAAAAACATATCTCGAGTGACATTAAAGAAGTTTTTAAACAGCCATTCGAAAAACTTTTCCAGATGTCCTGGCATAAGCTCGGCGTTTTGCTGTGTTAGAATTTCTTTAACTTCGAGATACAGTTCTTTTTGTGGTTTCGATAGCCACATATCCCACTGTCCTTCCATGATCCCAGACGGAGCAGCCAAACCAGGAGAACAAGGAGAGAGAGTCAAGGAACTTTACCTCGCTGAGTTTCTCCTGAGTTCTTCGCTGCTCCTCGAAGCTGTTTCAGAGGTTCACGGGATCGTCAAATGTCCCTCGTGGGGCGCCATCTGTTGCGGTCTGGTATTGCCTCTGAGAGCAGCCTCGGCTCATGGAAGAATTAGGGACACGGTGTTTTATAAGGTGTTAATCAGGTCTTTATTTCTGGGACCCAACCAGCATGGTCGGCCACTCGCACAGACTGACCCCGCTCCCCGGGGAAACCCCCATCGCTCCCCGGGCGGGCCACACAAAACATCCAATCACAAACACAACTCGAGAACGTGTGACCTGAGAGCAGGGGTTCCAGGAGCCCCGTACTCTGCCGTGCGTCCCCCAGGCTCCCCTCCCACCCTGGGGGAGCGGGGGGGTGAGCCCCATCAATAATCACATATAAGTGTTTGATATAGGTGAAACTGAACTAGCACCTCTTGTTCTAGATTGTTCACTACTAGGCCTCTGCCTCCAGTGTCACATAGTCAATAACTTTCAGATTTCTAGAATGGAAAAATCAACTTAAGTAATTCACAGAGTGTAGTTAATCAGAGTCAGTTTCAATGGCCTTGTGATCACTTCAAGTTACAGTGTTTGGTTTTGCGATCTGGTCCTGAGTCACACTGCTGTCTACTGGAACAATTTGTCCAGGTCTCACTAACACTGGAAGGAGATAACAGCTGTTATCGGATTAGATTCTTTTTTTCTAGGTACTTTTGCCTCCCATGTTAGTATTATTTTTTTCACTTTTCAGGGCTATCCTGAAGTCCAAATCATAATAAGTAATATGGGATAGATGTAGCACACACCTTTCACAGTGGAATAAAACATTGATACATCCTCTTACAGTATTCAAACCAAACTTTTAAAACCTGTTTCTCGCAAAGTTCAAACAGTGTTATATTGTAATTGTTATATGTGGAACAGGTTAAAAAAAACCTGGTATGGCTAATTTCAAAGGCATCTACTTCTATAAATTCCTTGGTTTAGTACTTGTGTAGTAGCTGCCTGTCTCTCCTGGGAGCATGATTCTATGATCCCTCTCGAGATCAGGACTAACTTCCACATTGGAATCCACATGCAGAAGTGTCTGGTTAACACCAAGCAGTTGAACTTAAGAAGATATTTAAATATAAACATATAATTTCTCTTTTTTTTTCACCAATCCTTTTTCCCCAGAACACAAACCTCAACATCACAAGTCCACCAACATGGAAAAACTAATTTGTACAGCAACAAATACTGTGATTCTCTCTTCTTCAGAAAATGAAACAGTATCCTATTGCCAGCTGCTTTTAAGGCTCCTGTCAAACACTCTCAAGTAACTCGCTCATTTCAGCTTTCTTCCATGCTTCTATCCTTTAAGAAATTGAATCTGTAGGAGTTTGCATGAGGACATGTTGCCAGCCAAGAACCTTTCAACTGGCTCATCTGACTACAGCCAAAGTGTTAAAGGTCACTGAGGGGAGGATTAGTATTTGTTTTTTTGCACAGAGCCTGTGCAATCATCTTTGTTGTTGCTTTGAGGCAGTACAACGTGGCAGAGCAGAAATACTGTTTAAGGGATATTGACCAAACCCCGCTGGTGCCAGGGCTCTATGCTGACTGCTGTATGCATGGGGCAGGTGGGAGTGGGGAAAAAAGATCTGGAGGGCTAGGACTTGGGCAAGAGAATACAGACCTGCAAGGCCCCGCTCTGAACCTTTCATTGCGAAGCTCGGCTAAATGGGCTCAAAGGCGGTAGCTCAAAACACAGCGAACGCCGCAGCCCCTCCCGGCTGAGTGCCTGTGCCGCGGCTGGCAGTGTCCCGGCGCCTCCTCCCGGGGCTGCGCTCCTCGGCTCGGGAGCCGGCCTTGCACAGAGCGTGTGGCCGCCTTCGCTTAAAGCACTTCTAGTTTTCCTCTCTCACAGCACCAATCAGTTTCAACCACATTCAAATACTTGCATTTTCTACGGAAAGCTCATCTCAAAAATATTCTGCTCCCTTTTTCATTTTAACTCCAGGAAGTCACCCCCTTTTCATCAGCTGGCTGATCGAATGGTGCCACTGTTTCTCCTTTGTTTTCTTTTGCCAAAGATTAAGGCTTGACCTCTATGAAGTCCTCATATTTTCCTTCCAGAAGCCTTCACTTTGTCTGTAACTGGAATGCCATAAGGATGAAAAGAAAAAAATTCACCCAAAGAAGCATAAGTTGAGGCAAGCAACGTTTTCAATATTTTAAAAGAATTTAAGGATATACAATTCTCAATGTGTACTCATTTCTTTCCACTCAAAGTCAAGGTAGATAGGCTGTGTGAAAAAAAATTATTTAAACCATTCCACACAGGCATAGCTCTTACTGTACAGTAAGTTACTAACACTTTCAAAGACACTGTTCCTAGTAAACAAAAAAGAAGTTTCGCACACAAGCTTCCTTGAACTTCTCAATTTTAATAGAGTCAGAACAATTCTATACAACTATATATACAGATCTTGAAGCGTGACTAAATATCTATTGCTTCCTACATATAATAAGCAAGAATAATACAATGGGAATAGGTCCTGGCTAAGAAATATAAACACACTTTTGCAGGATTATTTTGCTATTCTTGTTCGCAGCCGTCGCTTGATGATTAGATGATCACTTTCTTTCTTCTTTTGTTCTACAAGGATCTGAAAAAGATGGATTAAAAGATGCTTATTCAGCATTTCTTCAGAGACAAATGACATTGACCTTCTAGACCTATGTGCCCAACAGCATAGTTTTTCCCAGAATCTGTTTCCAGAGTTTTACCTGAATCACTCCGGTGAAATTCACCTACTCACTGAGAGGGTGGTCAGTCAGTGAAACAGGCTGGCCAGGGAATTAGTGGAAAAATCATCCATCCCTAAAAGCATTCAAAAAATGTGTGGATGTGGCGGCCCTTGGGGTTATGGTTTTGTGGTGTTAACCCAGTGGTGCTGGGTTAATAGTCGGACTCAGTGGTCTTGGAGGTCTTTTCCAATCCTAACAATTCTATGATTCTATTACCTTTTAGTCTGAGGTCTCCAGGATAGAGAGACCATCCTAGTGCATCATAATAAACAACAAATTCCATAAACATTTTTGCATAGAAAATCCCATTTTTGCTGGAACAAATACTAAAGTCCAAAGAAAAAGAGTATCTGAATGCAGCTCTCACTTCTAGTCTCTAATATTCATTTTCTCATACAGGAAGTGCTCAGAAAACATTTTCAGCTTAAATTTCTCTAGCTTTATCTGACTTCCCTGAATCTGAAAGGATTCAGTCTTTCACCTTTTCATTTAATTCTAAGCTTTGTAGCTCGTTTTGCTCAGCATTTCTGCTATTTTCTTCTTCCTGCTGTGGAAAGCATTTTGGGTTCTGCTGCATCCATTCATAAAATTTACAGAAAATTCAATAGGCTACCTTAGTATGGGCTTACCACAGCATAGGGAAGAAAAGATTGAACAGAATGAAGATATGTACTTCCAACAGAGCAGGAGAATGCTCAGCAGTATAGTTACTGTCAAAGCCATGAAGTTGGATTTCAGACACAACACATCAAACCCGGCCTTTAAGACTGTTAAGATTGGTTTAGACAGAGCCACACAATTTAAACACATCCAGAAGGCTATTTAGACTGTGCTTTGAAAAGCATGGATGTGCCCACATATCAACTGGGCATAAATGGAATTGAAAAATACCTTTGGGGCTTACCTGTAAAGTTAATTGTACATGCAGACCTTTATTGTGTTTCAATCACATCATTCCAAATCCATGGAACCCTTACTGGTCTCTATTTGTATTCTCCCTTTATGCTACACTTAAATGAACTGCAACTACTGGAAAAACAAACTAAGAGTTCACTGCTGTAGCAGAGAAAAAGTAATCCTCCACACACCACAACTAAGATATCTGTGAATGCAGATGTGAAGATATCTCAGATTGCTGTATCACCTATACAGTCAGTCAGCAGTCAAAGAAAGACAGGTGAGAAAAAAAACATTAAGTAAAAGAGCAGAAAGAAAAGACCAAAAGGAATGGTTAGGTAGAATCAAGAAATAAGTTGGTATTTTCAAACCTCTTCTGCAACTCTATTAGACCTTCAGATTTTTCTTTTCCCCCTAATTGTTAATTTTAAGCTAAGATTACAGAAAAACATTACAGTGGGCAAAACAGGAATCTTAATCACTTACTGAAGAACCAGGGATATCCAGAGGGCAAGAAATATCAGTTGAATACAGCTTTCTCTTAGCTCGTTTTGGCTTGAGCTCATTTTCTTTGACATTTTCTGGTTCTGCTGACTTGGGAGAGCTTAGTGTCTCAATAAGCTTCTTTGCTAGAAGACAAATTTTATCATAAATACATGTCATGGCTTTGTGAGCATCAAAATTCATGAATAAAGCAGGCTTTATTAAAACAGTTTAAAAATTAAACCAGTGTTGTCCAAGGTCCAAATATAAAAATTCAGACCTGGTATTTGACCACAAGTTTTCTGTAGCTGGAAGCAGTTTTCTGTAGCTTCAGATGCAAACGCTTAAAGGACACATTTAAATAGCATATTAAAAATCAATTAGGATTCAGATCTCACTGAGATCTCACTTAAAGACTTCTAAGTTGAACAACAGGCTTAACTTCTTTGTGCCGACAGAAGCACCGTGTAGAGACAATTTTCTCTATACATTTTTATAGTTTTATCAAACTAGTACTAGCTCTATAAAGAAAAGAATATATGCACTAGACAAAAATAAGAAATATAAGAAATAAGCAATATTGTTATACAAGGAGGGAAACCATACAGGACACAGTAATAAAGGTGACAAAACAGAACTCATTTGCTCAAATTAAGTATTCAAATTAAGGATGAAATTTTAAGTAGTCTGACTTTCGTTTCCATTGATAATAATAAATACTGTGCTCATGGAAACAATATGACAAATGTAGAAATTTTAAGTTTTAGAGTTATTATCTAGACTGTATTATGCCAGATAAGATGCACTCTGTAGCAGGACAAGCTTTCAAGTTGGTGCAGGAGTTTATTTTAACTGTCCACCTTAAATAACGACTGACTTTGTTTTAAACAAACAAATACAAGTGTCTTTTAGAATTAAATACTGGTGATTCCCTGTGCCCTCTGCTAATTTTAATTGTTTTTTTTGTAAGAAGCACAGTAACTCAAAGATCATTCTTACTGTAGGAAAAAAGAAAAACATATCCTTCAACGGAAAGTCCTAGCAATTAATCTTCCCAAGGCTATACCTAAACTTAACCAAATCCATTAATTGCTCTATATTCAGTTTAATGAAGTCTTCCAAATATTTTCAGGAGTCACTGGCTTTTATCTTTCATAAAAATAACATACATCAAAAAAACATTAACAAAGTTTCCACAGCAACAAGGGATTGCTTATAAAACAGGGTAAGATTTAGAGTTTGGATTCAGCCTTTGATTTTGTTAGAGCAGCAGAGTGAGTTTCTAAAATTGCCTTTACCTGTAAATAAGTACAGAGTAACTCCCAACATTTTGGGCCTAACAGTTATCATTGCTTTTATGATAAATATGCACATATTTCACAATGCATCTTTCATTCCACCTGGTTTGTATTTCACACTTAACCTAAGTTTTAAAATTAAATGATCTTCACAACCAAGACAATCTTTTCTTCTCCGCCATTCTGCAACAGCCAGAGAATAGGGAATAACCCTTATTTATACTGTACAAACCTTTAGAGTGAAAAATAGTAGGAGAACTTTGGAGAAAATCACCAATTTTCTGTAGTGTCCCATCTTTCTTCTTAGCTGACTTTTTACTTAGAGTAGATTCTTGCCTTCTTAAGGGATATTCTTTTCTAAGAGGTTGTGCAGTAGACATCTGTACAGAAATACCAGATCATTGTTTAAGCTGAGAATTGACTTAATCTTCAAGTAATTTCATTTTATTTTACTTCAATGTTATTTTCAAGCTGACACATTGATCTTTGCTACTGACACCTTTGTTCATTTTCATAATTATATCACTACAGCAAGTAAAGTAAACAACCTCATTGTACACCTAGAAGAAAGAAAATTGCCAAAGTTTCACAGAATACACTTAAGAGCCTAAGTTGTATAGGAAACAGAGGCAGGGCAGATTCAAAGTTGTGGAGTATTTTATTAGACAAGGTGTTCTAATTATAAATAAAAGAATTGGATGGGGCAAATAAATCTCTCACCCTCTGAACCTGCCCAGGCTACGACTATGCCTTAAAATAACCTTTTTATAATTGCCATAAATATAGATAAACTTTAGTTTTACTTCAAAGACATTAGCTA
Organism: Platysteira castanea; assembly: GCA_013397175.1. Taxonomy (NCBI): domain Eukaryota; kingdom Metazoa; phylum Chordata; class Aves; order Passeriformes; genus Platysteira; species Platysteira castanea. The sequence continues at coordinate 683,376 of VYXC01008041.1, forward strand.
TAACATCACATTTTAATAGTATGCTCTATAGTCTTTTAAACTATTCAATATGCAACATCCTTCCCCTTTGAATCACTGCATGCTGCAGCTGCAACACTACACATTCTTGGCAAACACAGACCCTTTGGCCTATAGAGTTTTGTAGAAAGACAACATAAATGTTGAAGAATTCTACTGAAATACATTGATAAAGATAAGATACTGCTGGCATGAGAATATTTGCTCCTTTCACAAGTCTGTCTTTATAGAAAAGGCTAAACTAACTTCAAAAATGGAACAAAATCAAACCAATTTTTTGTTGCTTGTAGAAGGTGAATCATCCACAGCAGGTTTTGCATTTCTCTTGTTCTCACTTTTCACAAAGTCCTAAAGAAAATTAGAAGAAATTATAATTGATACCAGTGATTGCCTAAACCAAAAGAAACAATTTGATAGGACTGATCTGTAATCCCACAGATCAGAGCTGGAGACAGGAACAAATGGCACTGTCTGGGAGAGAGAAACGTAAAACGTGAAGTACAAATCAGGCACAAGGGGCCAGAATTTGGATCAGTCGAAGTCTATAACCTTATTCAACACAGGCCAGAGATTCACCCCTTGGGGGATATGGGGTTTAAATAACACCCTACTTATATCCCTGGGATCTCAGCAGAAAATCAGAAGTTAAGGGTTTTAACAAATGATCAGAGTAATAAACTGAAAAGCTGCACAGCAGATTTTGTCAGTTGGTTTAGTTCACACCTCATTCATCTCTACACTCTTCCTTTTCCTTCTTGGCTTGAGCATTTTAACTGTAACTGGTGAGGTGCTGCCGTGGTGCTTCACCTCCATCTTATTGGGTTGCAGAGGTGTGAACTGGATTTCCATCTCTGGTTTTGGGAACCGACTAGTTTTTCCATCCTCCGTGGACACTTCTGTAGAGTCAAGGACAATTTCGGAATGGTCCTGCAAGTATACAGAAATTGTAAGAAAAAAAGTTTTAAACCGACTATGAGTTAAACACTATATAATATATATTACATGCCCCGCCAGTGGATTGCAAAGTAGGTGTTCTATTTTCCAGTTGTTAGCTTTCAGAACACTTACAACAGAAGTCAAGAAATCTGCTTCAACTACAGCAGAGTTTAACCCTTATTACCTAAAACTTTTTTTGTTAAATTTTGGACTTATTAGTATCTCTGACCACAGAACTTGCCTTGCTGAACTCACCCTGATAATTTGTTTCCAAGTCATTTTTCCTCAAGGGTACAGACCCTTAGTGACTGTCTCCATCTTAACTCTGCTGCTCCTTAGAAAAGTATATTTCTCTAACTTATCTTTAGGGATTTCTCTTCCCCTCCCTACATTAGAGAATTCCTGCTGTTCCTCTTTACATTGGTTCACCCTGAAGGGTACCTCCTTCCTCTTATAAAGGAAAATGATAAAAGCTCATAGAAAGCTGAAAGGTTGTTCTCCAACAGGCTCTGCTGGGATTCTGAGAGGGAATCCCACTCAGAATCCCAGCAGGACTGCATTGCCAAGAATGGACCAGACTAATAAAGTTGCCCAGGAATGGTTAGTGTCATTAGCTAACAAAGCTACACAGAGGATTCCTACAGTGGAAGAAAGCAAACCCCAGTCTGCCCTGCTATTGGTCATCCATTTAAAAAGGTTTATATTTTTTTCCCAGATGACTTATGTAATAATCAGCCACTTCATATGCATCACTGAGAGGCAAGTTTTCAAGACAACACAGCTGAAGTCAGATATAATTATTCACATGATTATATTATACAGCTTTTATTTCTACCTTTGTCTACACTTCAAATATTGGTTTGGTTTGAAGTAGTTTGCAAGATACTGTTTTGTTCTTATGAATCTCCACATGCGCTGGTTAATTATAGCATCATCTCACTACATGATAGGTGACATCATGAAAGTTGTTTGAGTTGAAATCCCCTTAACACTGACATAATCCAACTGAGATGACACTACAAATACCATGTCTCCACACCTCTAGAACCTGGATTAGTTAACTAGTTTTTGCCTCAGGTGTAATGGGGTCTATAATATATAGAGGGGTAATACTAGATTAACTAAAGTACTTACTTTTGAGACTGAGTGTGAAAGAATGAATAAGAGCTCAGAACTCAAGATACAGGTAAAGTACAAAGAAGTTTTAGGAGATTTCCAGAACTATATATAGAAATATATACTGAAAAAAACCAACAGAATTATTAACATATCAGTAGTACATAAACAAACATACCTCTTTGTTTACAGACTGGTCAATTTTATCTTGTCCTTCTTCAGGTAAAGGTACTTCTGCCAAAGACTGAAGATTTTCACGGTTAATCTGCTGTTTCATTTCCTTTATATAATTATCTTTCTCTGCCAGCTGCTTCCTTAGATCTTCTATGTCAGTTTCCTTTTCCTAATAAACATAGCAAAAATTGCCACAAATTTCAGGACTTCCAAAAGACAGTAATATATATCATGAACATTGTTATGATTACTTGGTCATATCAGTTTTATAACTGCAGGCTAAACTAGTCAGGTATCCAATACAAAGTCATTAATTTAATGCGTTTATGTAAAGTGAAGAAAAGTCTTGAAAGAGTCTGAGGAAACCTAATGAAAAACCTTTTATTTTACTATACTTATTTAGAATTCTAAGTTCACCTCCCATGTGCAGTGAAAAAGACAACAAATGGGAGAGTTGTTTTATATATCCAGTCCAAATTCACAATTGGAGTGTTTACCTGTTCTACTAAATATTTTCAAACTCCAATTACTGTTACAAATTCAGTTTCAAACAAACATAAAACTTTTCTTTTAAAATTAGCTGCAAATGGTTTCAATATGACAGTGTTTAAGAACAAAAAATAGAGCCAGAATGCAAAGAGCAACTATAGTATTTTGCAGAACTAATGAGTAACCCCAAAAAAATCACATAGAAATAAGAAAGAGAATTGACCTTTTCTGAAGCCATTAGTGCAGCCTGTTTCAGCTCTTCTATTTCTTTATCTTTTTGTGCGGTGCTAGAAGCCAAAGTCTTGAGCTGTACTTCCAAAGCTTCTACTAGTTCATCTCTTTCTTCACGCCACTTTTGAAGATTGCTGTCCTTCTCTACCAGCTGTGCAGTGAGTCTTTCCTAAATATTAAAAAAGGGAGGTTAGACTAGAACACCAGTTCTAGGCAGTATCTAGGAATCTAGGAAGTAACTCTTCTGTTAGTTCTGTTTTGCACAGTTAGCACTATTTAATGGCTTTAGTCAGCTTAAGAGCCTATGCAGATCTTATAAAGCTCACATAGAACTAGTTTCAGTACAAATATGCAAACGTAAGCCATGTTTCAATTAGAAAGTCTGTACTTATACTCTTTGTGAAGAGAATTTTCTTTTTTGAGAATCATGTGTCCTGTTTGCTTGCTTGAAGATTCCATTAATAACAATTCTCAGGCAAGAAAAGTCACAGATATAGTAAAAGTAGCTGTAAGCTCCTAACATCCTCCTATACTGATTGCAGATCCACAAAGGCATTGTAACTACGTCTAGATGCAAATGCAGTTTTAGATTGCAGAAATTCGTATCATTTCATCTGATTAAAAAATTACACCCTTGATGCAGTTCAGTGAACAAGTGAGGTGCCTTAGTTAATAACTATCAGTCTCTGCAGTGCTAGCATACACTACCACAGCATACTGACCAAGTATTTTCCAAAGTAAGTTTTCTTTGCTTTTGAGAGGCGATTCATTTAAGTCTAGGTTATTTATTGGTGTTTTACACACAATATGAAATCCGAAGACTTCATCGCAAGGTGGTAGTGATGGGACAGGAAGGAACAGGCATGTTAACTTCCATTATGTACCAAGTTTTTTCATTTTATGATCTTTTTATTCTTCCTTTTTTGTATTGAGAATATCTCATTTGTGCTTTGTCATGTGAGAAAGTCAGGAAACTGACCAAGGCCAGCTACTTTCAAGTGCCCCCACCGTTGAACACTTGACATGTGATTTACTCTGTACTAAAGACACTATAGGACACTGCTGAGTCAAAGTCACTTACAATTTCTGCTTGTTGCTTTACATGATGTTCTCTATCCTCCACAAACTTTCTCATTTCCCTGTTGCGATGGTTCTCAGCTTCTTTTACTTGATTTATGAGTCCCATTTTTTCCTCGAGCCACCTTTTTCTATCAGTTTGATACTTCGCCTCATTTTCCTAATTTGATGAAACCAGAAATAAAGCCATAAGTAGAAAGAGAAAAAAAGGACTTAGAATTCAGAATACCATTGAAAAGATTAATTTCAAAAATATAACAGAAATACTAGCACAGTTTTACTCTAGCATTCTCCCAGGTACAAGTATTATACTCTCATTTGTTCTTCTCTATTGAAAAAAATTACCAATTTTCAGCACTTCTTATTCAGACTGGCACATCTTCATGGAACAGTTTTTTCCTCAAAGCATTCTGGGTGAATCACAGACACTATAAAACTTACACCAAAAGTAAAGGTAAAGAGATACTTCTACCTTACAAACCCCCAATCTTTTATGCTACCTAAAAGGACATGTTACAAAACTAACCTGTTTCAAGACTGAAAGGGAAACAATGCAGTACAGTTTGAATGGTAGGCAGATAGCATGTACCTAAGAATGTCACTTCAATCCACAGCAGTTTTGTCTCCTTTTCTATCACAATCAAACCTCTTGTCAGACATTCTACCATATAAGACAGGAAGCAGCTGTAAAGTTGCTTAGAAAACAAGTCTACTTTCTAATCCAAGGAGAGTTAGAGAAAAGTCCTCAGCCTTACAGGAAGAGCTTACAGGTCATGCAGCAAGCACAAGGTCTTGAGAGTGTTTGATTTAGCAACTGACAGGAAAGATCTCTGGAACTGATATTAGGAGTTGGATAAAGACAACTGTAAGAGGAGAGCAGCTACAGAAGCACTGTGCATGGCAGTAGCATAACGCAGGGCAGGGTGCACTACATTATGGGGCATCAGAGACGCTGTACGAAAAAGATGCTTCAGAGGAGGTTTCTTTTACCAGTGTAATAATTTGCCATATCATGTGCTAGGCTCTTGAAGACAATGACACCAAAAAAAATTTATTGGGAGTTATGGCCTTAGATTTAAGTATGAATTATATCATTCTGTTTTACCTTCAGTTCTTTTTGCAGCTTTATTAATTCCTCATTTTCGTTTATGGTTTTCTCCTCATTTTTGCTCATCTTTTGCTGCCAGTCACTATTGCACTGGTTATTCAGCTCTCTATATTTCTGCTTCCATGCTTCCAGTTCTAGTCAGAACACAAAATGAGTTCACCTAATGTATCATTTTAAACATGTATTTGAACATGTTCTCATCCTTCTACTAAAGTTGCTTGGGTTTATCAGCTATGATCACAGACAACAGAAGCCTTTTAGGAAACTGCTATTTGTTACGTAAAAGTAATACCTAAATAACAATTGACAAGTAAAACCAGAACTGTAAAGCAGCTATCACAAAACACATTCAAAACAATTTTGCTTTCCTGCTTCCTTTCCATGGAGAGATTACCCAAAACTAATCTGTTGGTCTCTTCTAATTTGGCTTCAAGCACTTGATCTTGTTCAATCTGAGTCTGTTCTTGTTCTTCTAATGTCATCCGCATATCTTCAATTATTTTTTCCTTTGCACACAGATCTGAAAATTTGAAAATAAATTTAGAGATGAGCCTCCTAGCTGCCACCATTTGCTCCCCAAGTGCCTTACTTACAAGTCATTTCTTCATTGCCTGAGATCAAAAACACTATTAGAAGGAAATAGAGCATCTGTACTGAACTATCCACATCATCCCAAATTCTTAAGTGATTCTATTCTCATCAACTTAGATGTGCGTTTTGGTGTTAAATGTCAGACTCTGGCTTGTATGGCTATGAGAAACTAACTACTGTTCAACTGCTAAATCCTTATCAAATTTGCAGAAACTTCATGCTAGCATGCACAATATTGTGCTATTTCATGTTTTTGTTAAAATGGGCAACTAAAATAGCAAGTAAATCCCAATATTTAATAAGTTAACACTAACACTTTCTTCGAGGCTTATGTTTCTTAATCTCAGACTGTTTCTTTGCTTACAAATACATCTAATAACAATTCAATAAAAATTACTTTCTGTGATATTTTAATGTCCAGGTTGGAGTGTCTTGGTACTCTAAAATATAAACATACAAGACTCTCCAAATTTGTTATTGACATGATCACTCCATGTTGTCACTGCACACACAGAGAAAAATTGGAACAATAATGGTTCTTTCTGACCTTTATGTGTTTTCTCGTATTGTTTGAAGATTTCTTCCAGCTTTTCTTTATTCAACTGCTCCTAAATATCACATTGAAAGCAAATTAAAGAAGTTAAAACATGCCAAAAAAACCAAATATATATGCTAGAAATTAATAGCTTTTCATTTTGAATTTAATAAATAGTGAAAAAAGTATTCAAGACAAATAGTCCCAAAGAACAAGTTCTTCATCTAGTATAAAGTAGCATTCCAGCTGTTTAAAAAATAGAGACATTACTACTAATGTATCTAAGTGTCCCTAATCAGAAACCCTGCAGTTATTAAGTGCTTACTACTAGACATTTTGTCAAATTGTTTTAAACAGTGTCCTGCACAAGAATTTCTTTAAACTTTTTTCATTCATCAGTTAAAACTCATTTCAGGTGGCTACTTTTATTTTTACCCCAGCTCCTGTAAGCTTTCTCCAGCTGCTTGGAAAACTTGCCTCATTAGTAGATTAGTTGGAAAATTAAGAGCGGGTAAAATTTTAGAAAACAAAATACCTTTCTGAGTTGCAGGATTGTGCGCTGTTTGAACTCTAATTCTTCACTAAACTGCTTTTTAATTTTCTCAAGTTCATTAACTTGTTTCCTCAGGGATTTCTCTTGTGTTTGCATTGTACACACCTGCAAAAAGACAGCAAGCAAAACCTATATTTGTTACAGGCCTTTTACAATCTCTATAAGTTATCTAGATAACCAACAACTTTAATTAGAGTCAAATTTTTGCAAGCATCTTCACTAAATTTCAGGGGCTGGTAGTGCACAAGCAAAGATACTCTAAATGTATCACTCAAAATAGCCTTATTATGAGTCTCTTTTAACATTCATAGATTGAGATTTGTGAAAACAGGTTTTAATAACAAAAGCCCAAAAAAAAACATTGCAGAAAAATATTTTGCCTATGGTTACCAACCTCTTTTTGTACTTGCTGAATTTGTTTCTTGGCATCAGAAATTTTCTCTTTCAAATCTGTGCATTCTTCCTCTTTCCTCTGCAAATCTTTTTTCAAACTTTGTACAAGGGCAGAGCTCTCAGAAAGATCTTTATGTAGCCTTGGGTTAGAAATTAAGAGACATAAGTAGTCTTACATATTAACTCAGGCTCTTTGCTGGTTTTATTTGCAAATAGAATCTCAGCTCTATCAGATCAGAGACAAGCTTTATAATTTTATGTTTGGATTTCCATTTCTTATTATATGAGCTTGCAGTAACAAACTGCTCAGATTTACTTCTGAACATTCAATTTTTTAAAAAATTATTTTTAAGCACAGTAGAGAAACCATTTTTATCATTAGGTGACCTTACAAATTAGAAAAACCCAAGGTTAATATCAAATAAGTTCAATGTTGATAACTACATCCCAGTTCTTGTAAGTATCAAGATGAATAAAAAGAAAAATGGAAAAACCCAATAACATTGCAATAAATCCTGCCATCACAAGTTCTGCACAGTAAACAATAAGTTTGATGGGTTTATTTTTAAATGTTCACATTTATTTCAAAGAGTTTCCAGGAAGACATCTTGGACTTTTAAACTAACTAAAGGTTTTTTAGGTCCTATAAATGACAATACAATACAAGGCCTCACAAAAAGAAATTCTTTCAAAGTTTCACCAGCACAGGTTGGGAATTATCAGACCTTCATGCTGAATTGTACTTTGGAGTATGTGCAGTACGCACAGATATGGCACTAAAGAAACCATAGTCAGGAGAAGGGCTACATAGCACCTTAAAGCTATTTTTACATAATTGCAATTTCCTTACCATATAGCAAATATAATCTCTCAGGTTCATGTAATCTCCTATTTCTTAGATTTTAAAAGTAGAGGGTGCTGGGCAATGTTCGACCCTCTACACCCATTATTCCTTCGAGTCTTACAGTAGAAAAGCTATTACCATCTGCTTTCCCACCCTCCCTTCCTCCTTTCCTTTCACCATTCAGACCTTTCCAAAGAAAACATATCCTGCTTTTATACACATTATAGGGTATAACACTATACTATGTAATTTGCTTCAGAAAGTATCTGCAACAAAACTACTAGAAATCCTCAAGTAATTAAATTTCATTGTATGCTCCTACTTCTCTGCACAATAGTTCCACATGATTTAGATGTATATTTTTGAAAGAATATACAAACAGGTGAGGAAAACATAGCCAGCAGAATATGCAAGTATAAAATTCAAGTAGTATACTGAAACTTCTCAAAGAAGCAGTTTGGTTAATCAAGTTTATAAATAGGCAAACGTGTTATGTCAAAATAAACTGATGTTGACATAAGGGAGTTTTAACTTAATTTTATTCTCAAAGGATTAGGAGTAATCTCATTATTTACTTACAGTTCTATAGACTGTATTTGCTGATACTCATTTTTCTCCTTTTCCTGAAGAATGTGTTTCATGGTTTCCAAACTGTTCATCAACTGCACAACTTCATCCTTCAGATTTGCTTCTCGATCATTGAGTTCTTTCAGTTTTTTGTCTAAACTGCCACATTTCTCCTGCAGAGCTACTGTATTACTTCCTAGATTCAAAATAGTAGATTCTTTTTCTTTTAGTTTTTCTTCTAACTCTTTCATGCTGTCATCTTTCATCTTAAAAGCCTCCAACAGGCCTTCAAGATCTCTTATTTTTCCCTCATAGCTGGTAACTTTCTCCTGAAACTGTGCAATTATTCTATGATCTTCTGCAGCCTGGTTTTCAAAATCCTGAGTTTTCTTCTGGATTTGCTCTTGTAACTGATTCATAAGATCTTTTTCTTTTACAGACTGATGATCTTGATTTGTAATCTCATTTAATTTTATTTTTAGTTGATTATTGTAATTCTCACTATCATGAAGTCTCTTCTCTAAGTTTTCAACTTGTTGAAGCAGTTGTTGAATCTGATGACTTTTTTGTGAGGAAGCCTTAATCATAATTTTGCATTCTTCCCAAATGGTTTCAATACTGTGGTGAAAGGAGCTGTCCTGTCTCAGATCTGCTGTAGAAGCTGGTTGGAACTGCATGGATAGAGGACTCATTTGGGCTGTCTCTGGTTCATCTTTTTGAGGGTCTAAGGAATCCTTTAGGTTAGCTGAATCTATATCCACAGCAGAAGATTCTGACTGACATTTATGCAATTCATCTATCTGGGACTGCATTGTTTTAATTTGTGACACTTTATCAATTATATTTTGTTTAGCACCTTTTACTTCATTATTTAGCTGAATAATCTTCTCTTCTTGTTCCTTATTTATAGTTTTCTGTTTGTCCAATTCAGAAACAGTCTCCCAGTATTCAGCTCGACATTGCTGAAGTTCTCCACTTAAGCCAAAAGCCCTTTCTTCAGAAGCAGAGAGCTTGAGATGCAAGCTTGCTATCTGCTGATTTAACTCCTCTTTTTCCCTTTTTTCTCTTTGGCATTGTTCTTCCAGTGCAGCCATCTGACCTTCCAAGGTTTCAGTTCTTTCCTTCAGTGCTAGTATTTCCACATAGGTCTCAGAATTATTAGTTCTCTTTAGATCAAGAGAGTAATTTTCCCAACTTCCTCTCTTATCTCCTAAAAACAAAATCAAAACAACATCAAGAACAAATAAATTGCCATATAGCTGAGGTTAATTAAAATCAACAAGTCACTAGCAAGACTAAATTGTAATTGCTATGTAGAAAATTAGCATCACCTAAAAGCCAGACTCTCAGAGCATTTTAGAAACTGGAAATCATTAGAGGCCTCTGAGATGTTTTACATGCAATAAAATGCCTCTTGGGCTTCTAGGCATAATTTGCAGAAAGAGGTGTTCAGAAGACTTAAAGTTTGCTACAGTTCTATTCCAACCTTCTACCCCACTAGCAGAAACATCTAGCTAATTTTACTAATATTTGCAACACCTATGAGCTAGGTAACATTCACAGTGATATCCAGTTTCTACCTCCACTGATTCAACAATCCCTTTAAATAGAGCCAGCAATTACCCATCCTCCATTTAGGGAAGCAGTGGTGTCAGACACTTTTCTGAGAAGTTTCATGCACACTCTGTATCACCTTACTTTTAAAACAAAGCTAAAAATCCAGCACAAGTGTTTTTTTGCTTTGTGTTTGGAACCTTGGTCTCTTATGTATTCAATAGGCTTCTAAACTAGACAAAAGGAAAACTATTAATGCCCACACCTAATATGTTGCACATAAAGTTCTCCAAGAAAGATTTTAATGTTATCCCAACCCAAAATTTCCATATTTTTTAAGACTATTTTCACAAAATAATGAGCCATTCTAACTAAAACCACATGTATTTCATCACCTTCAAAACTGACTCCAGCTGTATTTCACACAAGTATTTCACTAAAGTATTTCATGGATCCAGGCGTGTCCCTTTAGTAACATGCATGCTATATTTTACTATTAAATCAAGCCTGACTATCTCTAAGGATTAGGCCATCACAGCTATGTACTACAGGGAGCTGCTATGGATTCATGTGAGTACTGCACCTACAGTGAGGTAAGGTTAGGCAGTCAGCTCCCTTTGGGACCATTAAGCACATGTATACTGCATGGGAATATCCTCTGAACAGAGCCAACAAGCTGTATAGTCACTAAATTTGAGTCACTAACAAAAGGTCATTCTGAAACATCAGCAATAGTGTTTTGGTTTCTGAATAATCAAAGTCAACAGGACACTTTCCTCCTGCTTGTCCACAGTTTTCCTATTTTAATAAGATACATTAAGGGCTTCTGCTAGCTCAGCCACAACAGCAGGTTTACTGTAGCATATAAGGTCATATTTTTAAATCCTACAAGATTGAAAATTTTGGATTTTGAAATGGTTTTCTTTGAAAGTCCAGTTGTATAGTCCTAAGAAAACATATCAGACAAAATATTACATATTCCTCTCCCTGGACTGGAGTTTTGCAAACTGCACTAAGAGGGAGAAGTGCTGAGGTGTCTTAATACATGGTTTACCAAAGTCACTAGTCTTGGCTTCAAATGATACTTACTTGAAGTTGTACAAACAGCAGAAATGCCCTACTGGATCCCACAGCATCAGTGGACCTAGACGAATATTTTTACCTCTTTCTGCTACTGCTGGCAGGCCTAGCCATTTTCTATGGACCTTTCTTGACACTGGAGAATTGAGACTATACAACCCTGCTTAACTCTTTCAGTATCTATATATGAACCTGTTGGCTGTTTCCTTGTCTTACTATGCCTACAATCTGAGAATTACCTGTCTCTCCCTCCCACCTTCTAGGGCAGCAAACATCAGAGGTTCAACTCTCCATGAAGTATTTTGTTAATGGAATCCTAGAAGATCCTGAGTTGAAAGGGACCTTCAAGAATCATCAAGAGCAGGACTGCTCTCCAGCCTCTCACTGCCCAGTCTGTACTTAGAGCTAGGGTTACCCTGCCCCACGTGCAGAATCAGGCACTTGTCTTTGTTAACTTCATTGGTGATTGCCCAGCTCTATAATTTGTCTAGATCTCTCTGCAGGGCCTCCCTGCCTTCAAGGGAGTCAACAGCTACCACTGGCAAACTTAGGATAGCTTTGGGTTCTGCATCCACGTTGTTTATGAAGATGTTGAAGAGAACTGGGCCCATTATGGAGCTCTGGTGAGCCCAATTAGTGCCTGGACATCAGCCTGGTGTTACTCCATTGACTAGAACTCTTTGCACCATAAACTAAAGACTGATCTACTACAGTGAGTGCTCCCTTGTTCTTTCACTGCACAATGGAATGAATGAAAGTCCAACATTCAGTTTATTCACTGTATCCTTATTTTTCTGTGAGTATGTGAATTTGACAATTGTCCTTTTAGAGAAAGGAAAGGCCTTTCACCTTCCTTTTGCATATGCTTTCCATAGTTCTATGAGAAACTGAAGCCAAGCTGGGTCCTAAAGTCAAGTTAGAGGCAGACAGCTCTTACAAATACCATTTTGCACAAGCCCCATATAGCCCACTTATTAAGAGACTTTATTCACCTGATAAGTTGACAGATAAAGCAAGAAAAGCAAAAAGACTGAAAGTGCAAGCATGAGAGCTGTACAAAATATGCCATTTTGGACTTAAGTTTTCCACCTGAATGGAAGTAAAATTAATTTTTCTCCTTTACCAGCACCTTGACCAGAGCTAGTGTGTTCACAGCATGCACACAGAATGAAACATCAAGGTTCACACCACATACTGTATTATTGAACAATCAGTATGTCATTGACACCTTTGATGCTTGCTTAGGCAATTTTCAAAAACTTGAGCAGGAGTTGCTACTTTCTCAGAAGTCCAGCAACAGAAAATTTAGTACAACAACAACTGTTAAGAAATTGCCTAAGAACTACAGCTGGGTATGCAGGTACATACACAGATAAGAAAAAGCATCAGAAAGGAAAGAGTCTAAAAACTAACTTTTATTTAAAGCATTTAGGAGTAAACGATATAGGGCCCTCTGCAAAAGAGATTACATTTACAGAACAGTTACTTCCTTTTACAGTTTAACATAGCAGGTTTCCGCCTCAGAGCATAATGTTTACACTTCCCAGCTTTTTGCTTCTGTTCTGGAATAGTAATCAAGCTTTTTTTGAAGACCCCCTGTCGAGTGATGGTAGGAAATGTACCTTTCTTTGTAGGTGGCTCTTCTTCTGCAGTAAACTTGTTTTCCAAGCAACGTTTTCTTCCCACTTCCAGTACAGTTTCCTCACAAACCTTGAATTGGCTGCTTTCAATCACTTCGTTAGAGTTCTTTTCTGCTAATTTTTTCTTAATGGTAGTCAAAGTGTTCTCCTGTGTTAAAATAAGATCAATTGCTTTGAAGCTGTACAAATTGAGCAGTGAAAAGGCTGAGTAGCTCTTTATTTACAAATATTTTTACAAAACTTCATAGGTCAGGTGCACAGGGGTTGTCAGAGGAAAAAAGTCAGTGACAGATCAGTTAGTTAAACTAAGAGCTGATGCACCTTCAGATACTAAGAAACACAATACTTTGCATTGTACAGGAATCAGTTTACCATCTGAAAACAATTCCCAGTGTCAAAAGAGTTGATGAAATTCCCAATTTGTTAAAACGGCACACAGTGAACTCTACAAATTCATCACTTTCTGATCATGGTTGGTTGAGTTGGGAGCTTTAATAGCCTTCAGCAAAGCCACAAATCATTTGTGTCATGACATTTGATGCGATTTGAAAGCCTAGTCAGTTCTGCCATACATACTTTCTATATTTATTTGACTAAGAAAAAAGTTGTTTACTTGAAAGATGATACAAGTGGCAAGGCATGTGGTTGTCAAGGACAACAATTCGTCTACAATTACTTCATTTAAAAAAACCACAATATAGTATACAATAGACTTGAGGTTTGTTGTCATGTTTAAAATTTCATGCCACACAGCCTCATAGAAACACTGGACAGTTAAAGCCTTGCTTTGAAAGGAGCAGGAATAGTAAGCCACCACAACTCCACTCACTCTTGCAGCATTCATGCTATTGACAAGTTAAGCAGCTCTTGGGCAGAGAGAGAAAACACAAGATTAGGTATGGCCAAAGCTTTGAGTTTACAGTATAAGAGAAATGGATCAGAGTGCTGACTAAGTTCCACTTAAAATGTTCCCAAAACCATGTCAGGTTACTGGGCATCAGACTCAAAAAAAAAAAAACCAAAAACTTCTTAACTGCATGTTTTGATTTTTTTTTTAACTGTATGCATTTAGCCAAGCTAGTCTTCTGGCATTCAGCACACATCACTAGACTAGACAATTTCAGTTTTATTAATCACATCAAAAGCAGAAATACCTATGTCATACCTTCTTAATTCAAACTCTGCTCAATACATTCATATTAACACTCTTCCCTTGAAAGTGTGTGAGCATGGTGGTGGTGGTGGAATATACTTTTTTCCCCCACCAATTTAGAAAATTGTCTTTAACATTATTAGATTCTAACTTCAACTAAAATTGACCTATTGCTGCAAGAAAACCTCCTTTTCTTCCTCTTTCATTCAGGCAGAAAATAGAGACAGTAATGAACTTCCTCTGTTCCCACTGTTTAAGTCCTCTCAGTTTGAGGTCTTCTTATTTTTTTAATGGCTCTTCAGAGTCTCACCTAGAGTCCTCCAATAATAACTTCAGCTCACTTCTTCTGAAATTCCCATTATTATTATTTATTAATATAAATAATATTATATATAAAAAGAAAATATTATTATTTACACACACTCCTGCAAGCATTTTGCTGTCGCTTTAGTTTCAATGCCAACTGACCTACTATCATTTCAATAGCAATTATTTAAAGAAAACTCCAATTTTCCAAAGTGATGCCCATTATAAGCACATATTAATGTTTTTTTTGTATAAAGACAATTGAGATGTTTAAGACTTACATAGTCTTTTATGATTTCTTCTGAACTGGTTATCTGACCTTGTAGTCTCATAATAGCTTCATCTTTTTGCTTCACAATGTCAATTAGTTCTTGAATCCTGTCATTTTGCATATTCATTTTCTTGAAAAAGGAAGAAAAAATAGTTCAGTGTTAAATTGAACTCTACCATGCTTTTAGAACCCAGATCAGCCAAAATATGTTTAATATAAAAAAAAGGCTAGAAGCGTAGTGTAACAGCATTTTAAGTTATTGGAATTTAGAATTAAAGCAAATAATTTTGCACAAGTGTTTTTTGAGAAAATTACCTCAGTTGCTTCTTTAAGCTGCTCAGCAGACTCATCTAATTTAATCCTCTGTTCTTCAAAACCTGGAACAGGAAAAAAGCTTACATCATGTAATCAGCCATCACAGTTTACTCAGTAATCCATTTCTTTGTGTTTTCTGGTACTTCACTAGTTTTTGAATACACTTATTTTCAAGTTGACTTCTACTTATAGGACATTTCAAAAGTTGTTTACATTTTCTGAGCTGGACAATTGGGCCTTGCAACCCATACAAAATATAGATCATATCAGAAGACCTCTGCTGAGATCATTATGAGGTACAGCTAGTTTTTCCTCCACATGATGCCTGAAAACACAGCATCAGTAAAACATGAAGAAGTACAGGGATTACAATACAACAAGGAAATCAATAACTTTGATGTTTTACCCCACAATTCCTAAGTCTGCAATTGACAATTTTAAGTTTCATCTTAAAAATGAAATAAGCAAGGCCTGTAGAACTGTTTAACCTGAACATACACAAAACAATGGATTATCACCATAATACATATGATTTGGTTACACAATCCTGCTCAGCAAGATCATTATTCCTATTTTACAGTCCTCAGTCATTTCTTTTTTTGTGTCTTTAACATCTCACTTAGACTCAGCTTACCTTTGGTTTTCTTTTCCAGCTCTTCCTTGGTGTCAACTAGTTCAGCAGTTATTTTTGCCAGCTGTTTTTCAAGACAACCTATCGTTTCCTGTGGGTCTTCTAGGGACACAATGTATTGGTGTGCTGCTTCTGCCTGATTTTTGATATCAGTGATATCATGTTGCAGAGAATCAATAACACCCTCAAAATCAATGTAGGCAGCTGTGTCTGTGCTGCTTTCTTCATTCTGAAAGAATTTATATTCATTTAGAAATGGAAAATAATTACACAAAAGCCATTATTTCTACAGAAAATAAAGAAGATTGTTAGGAATTCTAATACATAAGTACAGTTACTTCTGACTTTAAAACCATCTCGTGGGTTCATATGCATTGATTGCCAGTTTCTGTCTACCTCCACACACCAGTCTCCAGTATCAAGTTAGAGCTGCTTTTTTTTAATAACATTTAATGACCCATCACTACACCCCCCCTGTATCTCCACAAAAACATCCCCTCCAAGTTTACTATAAAAGTCAGCAAATTTTAAACCAATGAGAATATTGAATGAATAGAGTAAGCAAACAGTTTTAGAAGGAATACATCTGAAATTTTTATGTAACAGGAAAAGTTTGTGAGGTCAAATAAGTCTGTGGTAACTTATCATACTAAGTTACAACCAAAAGACTAACTTTATATCTTCTCTCTCTGTTTTTTAAAAACAAAGGGTTACAAACTCTCAGGAGACAGACTCAAGTCAAGAGTCTAGGTATGACTTAAGTGGATGAATAATTCCCATTGCTTCAGTTGTAGCTACTACTGCCCTGAGAGAAGTCTCTGTGACTACTCTAGCACAGTCCATATATGGGGCCTAAGAAGTCAGCCTCAGAGATTTTAAATAGGCACTAAATGCAATGGATTTTATATAATAAAAAATTATTTTCCCCCATTTCTTTGTATAGAATAATTGTCACTTTGTGCTGGAACAATGCAGAAAACCCCAAAAACTCCTGAATCCCAAGGCTCAGCAACCTCATCTATTAAATAAGATAAATATCTCTTGCTGAGGACACAGTTACATTGTGTGCAATTCCTTGAAACCATCCTTCTAACTCTTGAGAAATACCATGACCACAACAGGTAGTTAGTAAAAGGGACATGGGGGGCAGACAGATAAAAATACCAGAGGTCCAGCTTGCTCACTGCAAGGCTGATCTTGCAATTTACTTTTTCCATCTGCATCTTTAGTATAACTATTTACAAGTTCCTTGAAGATCTCCAGTCGCTTTTCAGAATCTTCTTCAAGCTGTGCTCGTTCGTGAGAAAGGCACTTTCTAGAGCAGAAAAAAAATAAGTCAGCTAAAAGCTGGCTTTGAGAGGCTAAAATTTATTAGCACAGTTGCCTATAAACAAAGATGCTTTCTTCTTTATTTTGGCACAACAAAACAGTGCTGCCTACCCTAAACTCGAAGTATATTTCACACAGAAGAACAAGAGGGAAACAAATACACAGATTATGGATAGCACTTAACAACAAGCATTTTTTCTAAGCTGCTTGAGACAGAGTATGTTTGGAGTATCACTAAAACAAAAAGGAACCAAAGAATTTGCAAACGTCACTCTTTCTACAGACAACTTATCAAAGCAGCTCTTCCCTTAGAAAGAGTTCTACAGCAACAAACACAAATTATACACACACATTCCTACTCATCCCACAGAAAAAAAATCAAAGCCTTTTCTACAGAGCCTTTTTCTTGGGCTCATAATCCAAACAGAAACCAGCACATTAACTGATGCAGTAGAAGATCAGATCTAAGATTGTGGTCTCTTACAACCAAGAAACCAAGAGAGATTTAAGAAATAAGTAAATTTACTTTCACTTTCTTAAAAAACAACTTGAAAACCACTTAAAACCAGCTTACTTGAAATCTATTTCCCGCCCAGCAAAATAATGGGTAAATTCTTGTATCACTTCTTCACGGATTTTTATTTCCAACAGTAACTTATTTTTCTTTTCAGTAATAAGTTTGTTCCTCAGCTCTTCTACCAGACTCACCAGCATCTAGAATTACAATTAGTGTTATGCTTTTCATAAACAAATACTTTCCCACAAGTGATATTTTTTCCATTCCTCAAACATTACAACACTTCACTCTGCAGCTGCCAAAAGTTTTTCCATTTCTTTTATTAGTTTATTCATAAACAGGAGGATTTATGAGTAGATTGAACTACCTGTTTGGTACTAACACAGCAAAATTTAGGTCTGCACGGAGTGGGTATTTCCAAAGAACATCAAGTTTATAACAAAAATTCTTGAAGTTACCTTTAAAGATAGGCTTAAAAGTCACAGAATTTGGCCTTTTTTTTCCAGATGCCCTTTTTAGGTATTAATGAAACTTCCACAAAATGGTCTCTACCCCTCTGTTCCCTAGTCCTTGTTTTCTGCAGAAGTGACTAAAATTGCTGTTTCCTTTAAGAAAAGTGTCCAGAGTTTCCTTGTGCATAAAATAACAAAGGAACAATGTTGTGTTGCTAAAAAAAAGGGTAATATTTTCTGTGTATTGACCATAAGATACCAAAAGAAGAAAAAGCCAAATCTGCAATTCTTACTGCTCAGTTTGTACTTTGACTCATTTCAGTTTTCCCACAATAAGCACCAAGTCATAAGTAATCCCACTTGTAGTTATAAACACTGGATTTAGGTAGAATAAGGTGATGAGGAGGGGAACAAAAAAAAAAAAGAAAAAAGGGTGAGATGGAGGAAACCAAAAGAATACATTGCTTCAAGGCTCCATGCTATACTAATTCTTAAAATAGCCCTGGCACACACCATATATTTTTCTTCTGCAATAACAACTTCATTTCCTTCATTTTCCTGCACTGCTTCTTCTCTTGACATACTGGGCTGTTCCTCCATCTCATCATCATCATCTTCAAACACATCTTCCAAGGTTCTGTCCCACAGGATGGTAGCTCTTTTCCTTGGGATTGGCGTTCTAGTGACATTAAGCAGTGACGATTCTCCTGCCAATTTCTGGCCAAATGACTGATCTTGGGGAAGAATAGATGTGTCCATAACTAAAACCTAGCCGGAAAAATCAAGAACAAAAAGTTAATGGTATTTTTTAAAACTCCATTCGCACTTTGAAGACTTGCTGCACTCTCCTATAGGTCTTCTGAGCAGACTATTCTCCCAGCTTATCCTCTGTTCAAGAGTCACTACTTAGGCCAGTTTCCAGCTAAAGTTGTCACTTTATAGCCTTCTTTTGATCCTAGGAACACCAACTTTCACTAGCTGGATAACCTACAAGAGACAGCAACACATTGTCCATCTCCTGCACTTTGAGTTTCCAATTGCATTACACGAATGCCATCCTACAAAATCTATTTCTTTAACAGCTCTATAACTCCTACAGTCTGCACCTTCTGGTATTGTCCTTAACCTGCCCAGATTCCAAAGGCATGGACTTAAATCTCACCAAAACATTTCCATGGCTTCCAGCACTGACCCCCCCACACTTTCATCCTCCAACTTCGGCAAAGTTACATGACTGCATTTATTCCTACTGGCTCTCCTTCCACCTTCCCACAGAAGCCTCTGTGAACATAAAGATGACCTTTCACACTCTTTGATGCTCAATGTATTTTATCATTTTAATATTCCAAACGAGCAATATTCCAAGTTAAGAAAGCAGTAGTATATGCAACAGCTAGAAGGGAGAGCATGTTGTATCTGCAGAAGAAATTTACCTAGATCTCAGGGAAATTCTTCCAAATATAGTAAGTTTCTTTTTAGGCTGGATGTTTCATAGGAATTACAAGTTTTCAGTAGATGCTTCCACCCTCACACTCCAAAGGAAAAAAAATGTCCCAATAAAGCCTTTTTAAAAGCTCTAGGAGATAAAGCTCAACCGGTGTAATTACAAATACGATTGCAACATGAGACCAAAAAATCCAGTAATTAAGTAAAAGTGAGAGAACCTGCTCTTTAAAGCAAATCAAAGTTACTGATCAACAAGATAGACTACAACACACTTACTTTTTGTGCAATGGCTGAGAACTTTAGCACATTGAGTGTTTCCTCGTATGCTGAAGCACATTTACTTATGTTTACTATCATGTACACCTTCCCCTTTCCACTGAAGAATCCTTGAAGGAAATGAGTTAACTTACTTTCCCGAAAGGGTATGTGCTGCTGCAACCTTTAAAAGACAGAAGAACGGATGCTCAGAAGTTTAGTAAATTCCAGTCAGTGTAAGAGCTATCCTGTCTGAAGACTTGAAAATTTCACTCTTACTATGACACTAGTGACAAGGATGTTTTAAATTTAAATTTCAAATTTAAATTTATTCCAAAGTTTCTTTGATAAGCCAAGCTCAGAACAAGTAAGTAAAATTGCTAACATCTAGGATAGCATGTTTAAAGGATGTTAAAATTTAAATGATTTAACCGAAAAACAAAAGAAGGCAAGTTTAAAGATATCTCTGGTACATCAACAAGACTACGGTATAGACTTCAGTAACGTATACATTTTTTCAACCAAAAATTTAGGTGTTACTATTGTACATTTTA
Source organism: Platysteira castanea (assembly GCA_013397175.1). Taxonomy (NCBI): domain Eukaryota; kingdom Metazoa; phylum Chordata; class Aves; order Passeriformes; genus Platysteira; species Platysteira castanea. The sequence continues at coordinate 703,511 of VYXC01008041.1, forward strand.
AACACTGTAGGAAATACCTAAAAACCACAACCAACACAACAGTTGGCAATTCATAAAAGGACTTACTTTGACTGTTGACAGTTCTTGAGTGCATTAATACACTTGCCTAGAGTCAGGAGAGAGGTATTTATATTTCCACTCTCTTTCAATCTGTCACCCTCATTGCGGGTCTTGGTATATCTTTCAGAACCAGCAAGATCACACAATGACAATCTGAAAGCAGACAAGGAAAAAAAATACCACTATTTACCTTAAAGACGCACAAACTATCCACTTTTAAAAATGATCACTTTTCTTCATTCTTCTGAAGTTTGCTTCCCTAATCAAATTTCCCACTATTTCCTGCTAAATATTTGCCTAACGTATTTCCTATTCTACCCCATCCACCTCTTCATCCTCTTCCTTCTGGGGACTTGCATGAGTTCAGGAGTAAAGAAGTCTGGCAGAACCTTGTGCTGGATGGAGGTGACAAGACAGAACAGCATTGCAACCTGATGGCTTCAGGGAGAGGGCCAAGTACTGTACAAGGGCAGAAGTGGGGAGTCACCATACATGCAGGAGGCTCTGCCAGTGAGTGCTGGTGCAGTACCAATACATCAACACGGAAGATAATTAACAACTGCATCACAAAAGACTGTTCTGAACTTACTCATTGACTCGGGTCACCCTTGGTGTTCCTGAATCTTCAATTTTTAGTACTTTAACTGTGAATATGCTGTGACTAAAAGGAGAAATTGAAATCAGCAGAGAAGCGATAAACTAGACCAATACTTTCAAAATATTTTTAGCCTCCACAACATCTGTTCAAAATGCTGTTCCATCTGTCAACATATCTATGCATATACAACCAATACAAACTTTTAAAGAGACATTTATGTAGCACATATGTATTTTGCTTTTTCCTCAAATATTTTATGGCATGAAGTTACGTGCTTTTGTATAGTATTTGATAAAATACTGTGAGCTTTAGTACACGTTCATCTTAGTGAAAGATTGAATCCCTTTGGCATCAAGCGTTGTGTCACATACTGCTAAAGGACACTAAAACTGAAACCTAGAAATCCAGACCTTGTTAAAGCCTCTTCCCTTCCCAAAAACCACAAGCCATATTTTAGTTTCTCCTTCCTCCCACACACCATCCTATGCCCAATGCTATTCAAAATGTTTCTTACCTTCTGCTGGAGCAATTATTTAGTTTTGTGCTTGCAATACTCTGGTGTTTCAAGCCCAGTTTTAGAAGTCTAAAAGCTTCTTTAGAGTCAGAAATCTGAATCCACTGCAGGTCTTCAGCAAGAAAAAATATGACAATTTTTTAGATAATGTTACCAAAATAAGTATTATGAGGATAATGTATGCACAACAAGGACACTACATTTAGGCATGGAAACATTTTACTACACCTGCTTCAGACAGAAGTTATATGATGACAAATCAAAAAAATGCCTCATCTCATAGGAAATGAAGGGCAAGTACATCACATCATTTCATCATTCTGTTACCACATTAAATATGTTCCATTCAAATTAAGTGAGCAATCTTAGCCTGAGCACAGACAAGTCAAAAAAGCAAGGTCTTTTTAATGAGTAGAAGTGAGTAATATGAGTAGAAAACCCTATAGTCATATTCAGCAAGGCAGAACTCTATCTGACCAGCTTCTTTATTCTATACCACAGTCAGGTGGGGAGGGAAATGGGAGGAAGTGGAAGTCATATGGTTATCTTTCAGGGCCATCAACTTAACTGAAAAAGACCAGAACAATTTTGTCTGCAATATGTTGACTATATGGCTGAAGTCTACTTCTCTACAGAGAATACTGAAAAAAGCCCAGAAACAAAAATGTAAAAAACTGTTCAGCCAATTATAAATACAGTTAAGAACTACTGGCATATTTTTTTAACAAAAGGGAAAAAAGCAAACCACTAAAAAAATCTGTCAATTGTTTGCACTATTTCTCCCATTTCAAAGAAATATCAAGGCAGTGGAGTGCAGAGGCTTTTAAAAGTTACAGTCCAGAGTAAAGACAAAACAGTATTAAAGGTATAGATATCTCTATGTATGTAGATTGTAATAATTTTGTTATTATTTTGAGTTTTCTAATCTAAACATCATTACAGGTAGACCAACTTTTCAAATTACATTTGGCAATTTGCAATGTATTCTATTCACCTTTCACAAAGGAACATCCCTTGATGTCTTGAGCAAGGCGTAGTGTTTTTCTTTTCTTGTCATTTGATATAGGGATCAGTAGATCATAAAAACATTCATTGTAAATCTCGAAAAATGAAACCCAAACAGAAAACTTGATGTAATTTCTTGCAGTTGTGATAGATTGTTCCGAGTCTTTTGAGATATAGTCCAAATCTGCCAATTAAAAAGTCAAGTGACTTATTACAAGTCACTATAGACCTAGTAAAGTGAGTTTCATTACAAAATTAATAAGTAAAAATTGATTCTACAGCAACCTTCTAAAAAAACACTTAACCCATTCAAAATCTATTCACGTTCCCACACCCTGTCTTAAATATCTGGAAGTCACATGCTTAACTTACATATTTGCAGGAGACACCTACTCTACTGCTTCCTTTTCTGCTTTCAAATTCTATCAAACATGTACACCTTGGTTAAAATTAGCCAAGTCTCTTCAATATCTTTAGAAGACAGAATTAAACTGACAAGACACTTCATTTTGACTTTTTAAAGCAAACTTAGTATTTAGGTAGTTTTTTAAATGCTGGAATTAAGTTAATATAATTACATATAGGTACTCTAAAAACCTGCCAGGGTACTACTTTCCTTTGCTATAACTACAGCTTATTTAATGCCTGTTCAGGTATTCTTTTAACCATTTTATCCTTGGGTTTTCTGCCCAAATTATTTGCTTGCTATCCAATTCACAGGCATATAAAACTGACAAGTAGTCATTTTATTAACATAGGCCACAAGTCAGATATTGACCTTAGAAAAGCTTCTTCGTCAGCTTTAATTGCAAACCTTTTATATAAAACATACCCTTAGAATCCATAGGTGCTTTGTTGTTGGTGTTAATCTGGTGGTCTGCCTACAAAAAGAACACAAACTTAGAAATACACTATTGACAGTACAAGTTCTTTCCAGCAGCTCTGTTGTATAACTAGATGGGAATATAGTATGGTTGCAATATGTCAGTGGAAAGATCCTGGCACACATCAGGTCTAGTTCAATGCACCTGTACACTGCTATTGACAGGGCTGTTCTTACCTCAATACCCACCCCTGCCACTTCTCTTATATCAGTATATGGCATTTCAGCTTGCTGAATTGGAAGCGGTCTAGCCACAGAAAACTTAGAGGGGTAGGAACCCACACAGAAACAGGGAGATTCAACAGGAATCCAGTTGCAGGAGTCCAGTTGCAGTTTCTACATTAGTTTTAACCTGGTAAATCCAGTGAACTTTGAATTTTTATATTATTGGTATTTTGCTAATATCGGACTTCATATTTTTACAGCTTACTAGGCCAACCCTCAGAAACAGAGGTAAATGTAGAATACTCATTCACTTTAAAACTGAAATGAGCAACTTACTGCTTCGTGATACATGCTTGAAATAAATGATACAATTGAAATAAAGTCCAGGTTTTAGTAAGAGGAAGACATTTTTCTTTTGCTGAACTAGTAAAACAAAAAGTAAACCAAATACCTATAGCTAGAGCTTAGGAGCTTCATACATACACTCCCTTCCCAGTCTTAGTTTTGGTTAGTTAGGTTTTTCAGACACAGAACTGCCTAAAAGAAGTTAAAGTGACTAGAGAAATGAAATCCATCTACTGAAGAAAGCATGCTCAAGAGAACTAACATGAAATAAAAAACAGGTATGGTTTGGTTTGGGTCATTTTAGTGTTTTGTCAAGAGTAGATTTCATAATAAATTTTTCAAATAAAAATTTTAGGTATTAGGCTTTACACATATAAAACACCCACCCAAACCTCTCTTGCAGCAGACACAAACTTTGCCAGCAAATTTGTAGGTTTAAATGTTATTCTTATGAAGAGTTTCAGAAACTAGAAGGTGCATTCAAACACACATCAAAGGTTTTTCTCAAGTCCCTTCTGAAGGCTGACAGAGCTAGATTTGACTTACTCCTGTGCTTCGGAAGTCACAGAATTTTGCTGCCACCTACCTTCCACACCAGCCCCCAGTAAACTAACGGATAAAAATCAAGGCAACAGATACGTCCATTCCTTTCAATACTAGCTATTACAACCTAGCATACCACAAGGGAAATGCTTAATTCTTTTTGTTAAAAACAATTTAAAAAACCCCAAAAAACCAACCAAACAAAAATCAAAATAGAACCTTTCTAGTTCCAAATCTTAATGTATGCTCAGTTTTATTTTATATTATACACTCATTTCACTCAAAGACACTGAGAAAAAGGTATGGTTATACAAAATACAAATCCTCCATAATTGTAATTGGACTAAACAGCTTTAGAATTTCAGTCAGCTCCTAAAACTGGAGTGTATTTCTGGACTGCTCAACAGTGAACTGTAAGAAAAAAGTCCAGCAGAAACCCATCTTTTATTCAAACCTTTAAGTCCACTAGCTTTATAGCTCTGCTGTTTCAAACATATTTTTGCTTCCTTTAAGGCTATTTGTCCAACTGAAAGGGCAACAACCTCAAAACTATTAATTTCTTGCAAGTATCCTGAAAGACAGTATGTTCTTTAAAGGATCAGACCTACTACCATCCCCATAAACAGAGAGGGGACTATTTATATTCAGTTCTTATTAAACACCAGTAATCCCAGAGGATAAATTATCAGGTGTCCAAGCTACAGGAAAAAGGGAAAAAAAGATTAGAGTTTACATGCCCATGAAGTATTCAGCCACAAGACAAAAATCCCAAGGAGAACAGGGTTCATCAGATCTACTGCTCACTTTACTGCTAATATGAACAGCTGCCTGCCAGCAAACAGACATGTCCATGGTTAAATACAGCCAGTCCCTTCCCACTGGACATGAAGAACACAGAGCTATCTAAAGATGCATGTACTCATCAACATAGAAAGAAGCGCTCCTCTACCTCTTTTATTGCACGAAGTAGTGAATTTTTAATAGCAGTTTCTTCTCTCACTTGGTTTTCAGTCAGCTTTATATAATCTCTACACCGATATGGTTTGAGATCCATTGCTGTGTACAGCTTTCCTTGAATACTTTTAAACAACATATCCATAGTCCTTGGCAGAATACCCACATCGTCTTCTGTCCCTGAAAGGACACACAAAAGAAAAATCCAACCATTATAAGGTATACAGATAAATGAGGACAGAAAGTAAATATAAATCTCAAGGCATACATGAGGAATTTGGAGACAACAGCATGAAGGAGTTTTCTTTGTATTCAAGATAACAAAAATATCATTACAGAGTTTTGAAAAGTATTTGGCTTTCAGGAACAGTTCACGCTCTGTATCAGTAATGGGTACAACATTACACAAAAACTGCTGGAGTATTTTGCATAAGCTTAGTCTTAAGAGAAAACAAATTAAAAAAAAACCCCCACGACCAAAAGAAATGTGATAAAGATTTGCAATTTTTCAACTGTATTCATAAGCTACCTTCACTCCCTCAAAGAAGTAATCTTGAAATAAAACTCATGAATGATCTCTTAGCTGCAGTCCTGTGCTAATTCCACAGAACCTCCAAAACAGTTTCTAGAACCCTTCATAGACTCATTCCTTTCCCTGTCCCAGACCCTTTTCTCTGAATATACTACTTTTGTACCTAAAAGACAAAGAGTCAAATAAAAGCCTCAGTGTACACTTGATCTTTCTGAATCCAAATGCAAGTTTAAAAAGGGTTCACTTATATTTGATTTCTAAACCAGAGAAAAGGGAAGAGTGGAAAAGGAAGTACTGTCCTGTCTCAGGGTGATAATTTCTCCCACTTTTGAGAGAGATGGACATTTAATAGTTACAGTCCTATCTGTGCCACCTAAGTCAGAACTTAGATAAAATTTGGTTGGCACTCAAACCCCCAGCTAGTAGCCAAATACCACATCAAATTCAAGTACTCTTGCATCATCTTTGTTTCTCCTCATCTCCTCTCTAATTTTTTTGTATATGGCAATGCCAGTTGTAATTCAACCTGACATGAACAAAGGAACAGTCACTGGTGAATGAGGAAAAGTCCTGAAAACCTGCTTGATTCTTCACTTAGGTCCTTTGCCACTGACTGAATATGGTTCCAATGTTAAAGTGCAATAACAGAAGAGTAAATCATGGCACCCAGTAAGCAACACTCTGCCCTGCCAATTTTTATCAAAGTCCTAAAAATATAATACCATGAAAAAGCTTCTAGTCTAAAAAGATGTCAATCAAAAATTCTTGAAACCCCACGCAATATACCTCAAACTGTTCAAGCACAGGGGACTGTACACATGAGGAGTTGTTGGGGTTTTTGTTACTTACCTTTTATTAGGGCTGATAATTTTATTAGGACATAAAAGAAAGAACATCCCATTATTGCTCCAGACAAATGATAACTGAAAGTACTGGCAGTGGTCTTTAACTATAATCCAGCTAACAGAAGATTGCTTAGAAAATAATGTCACTTCAATCAAGATCAGTTTCATGTGACACAACTCACTGTCCTTCTACTATTTCTTTGTATAAAATAAGTGGTATGGCATCCAGGTCTGCCATTTCATCATAGAAGAAACTGCTTTCATGTGAGTCAAATCACCTCGTTTGTTAAAATGCTTTGAAAAATAACTGAAGAATGACATCTTCTGACCAGAAAGGATATAGAGCTTTAACAGAACATAAGTAGTGCACCAGGAGGCAAGGCTTCCTAGGATATTATTAAGCTTGGGAACTCAAGCCACGACAGAAATACATGAAAATAATCAAATACATTTCAAAACATTTATTCTCTGCCTCTAGTAATTGAAACACTCAAATACTATTTCTTATTTGTGCATATAACCTTTATAATAAAACTCAAGAAAATGCTAGTCTGGTATAGAGTGACATACACTTTTCAAATCCTGTTGTACAGAACACGTATTTTTTCCAACTCCTCCTCATCCCTGGCATACTAGATACTCGGAGGAAAATAGAAAGATCACACATACCTGGTTGAAATTACAGAACCTCACAAAGTAATATGACTACATGTTTACATTAACTCTGGTAGTGACTGTCTGTTGGCAGTTAAATTTGATATAAAAGGAGACTTTCAAAGACTATTAATATTCAAGAGAAGTAAAGGTATAGAGATTACAATTTAAATGAAGGAAAAGTTATAATGTTTCTGATAGAAGTAATCCTTACTAAAAAAAAAAGGGCTCTCAAGAAGAACTTGTTTCTACTCATACCTTGGAAAGTGTAGGTTTTCCCAGCATTTGTAACACCATATGTAAAGACAAGACGATTATATCCATCTAGGAACTCTTGCACTGGTTGCTTCATGGTACCTTCAAAGAATTCTTCTTGGGTTGTTTCAGGTCCAAACACCTAAGTATTACCAAGAAATATTTTATACTTTGAGCAATTATTAGAGACTTCTAAAGAATCTTTTAAATTCAGTTTGTTTATAATCTTAAAGACTATGAAGTTAAAAAATAGTTTGCTTGGTATTCAATAATGTAAGTTAAAACAATCTGTACCAGAAATGTGTCTGGGGAGACACAATAAAGACGCTCTTACACCTGCTAGGTTCAGCAGAAAGGAGGAAATGGAGTGGATTTATTAACATTATCTCATTCTTATACACGTCCCAATTCCACAAGGGATTGGAGAGCATGTCACTTCCTTCTCACTCCCACTGGAGAAGAAAGGTGCTCATCAAAGTTGTCATATCACAAAAGGAATGAAAAACAAAAAATACCGTTAAGTAAACACTGGCTATTATTTACATGAATCTGTGTGAAAAGAATCTGACTCCAAGGTTAAAAACAGAAGGCTTACAAACCAGGGCAACACAGAAATAAATCCAAAAACTTTTAAAGACCACTCATTTACTTGTGAAAAAGTGAACTTCTGTAACATCTGTCCTGCAGTTTTTTCACTTAGTCGACTTAAATAGTGTTGGGGGGGCTTCAGTATGATATTTGTTGAGTCTTCAAGTGAAACACAGTCCTGTTAAAAGGAAACAAGCAATGCAGGCATGAAGAGACTATAAAGAGCTCAGCTTACATGGAATACAAACAATAAAGCCCCACAAAACAAATTTTAAATGTTTTTAAACTAAATAAATGTCATACCTGCGATCCATTTTCTCTTTCCAGTGATGTAAATGGCCTGATACGCAGGCAGACTTGTATGTGTCCCTTGGATGCCAAACTGCTCCTCTTAAAAAAAAAAAAAAATTAAAACAGCTAGAAATTTGGTTCTTTTCTTGATAATTAGCATGTTAAAGGAGTTTTATTTAATCAGACTGTTTTGAACAAATTTATTTAAAAACATGGGAATCAAATACTTCACTACATCAGTTTTTACAAGTGCTTAGGCTCCTGCAGAAGTTTGATGCGGTAAATTAATCTTGCAGCTCATATATGTAAACACTGCACTCAGGCCAACAAAACCATTCTATGAACTGGCAATCAGCCTCATTCACAGAAAATGGACGTGCCCAATAGGGCATCAACAAGTGCCACACAACTTAGTCTAAATCCTATGCATCTCTTTCAAACTAAAAAATAACAAAGAACCTTTTCATCTTCTCTGTAAAATTCTGACTACTCTTATGTGTGAAAGGACCAAGGTTGTGTTTTAAAAAATAAATATCCAAACAGTAAAGTTTTCTTACCTGGCTTGTGTCCGAGCTTGAAGAAACCAAAGAAAATTCAGAGGAGAGATCTGTTCTAATATCTTCTACACTTACTGGTCCTACTTTTGGGGATGGCTCAATGCTAGCAATATAGGATGGTCTGTAAAACTTCTCATTATCCAAAGTCGGTTCCATTCTGCAAGATAAAATAAAACTATTTTGTGCTCTCTGATCATAAAACCTAGAGCTCCTGAAGTCCCTTAGAAGACAGGTCAATGTGAAACTGGTAATTGCAATTTTTTTAAGGAGAAGGTTTTCTTCATCCTATTCATAATTTACATAGCAACTTTCTAATGACCTGCAGAGTGTTTGCATCGTGAATCGAAAACAGCCACTCTTCTTTAAATGGAAAGCAAATGTTTACCAGGGAAAAGCCTTACATACCACAAACTTGCTAAAAACCATGTCTGACAAGAAAGATAAAACTTAAAAAAAAGCCTAATTCCACATCAACTTCATCATCCCATTATAGTGTCCATTTAGAATGCCACGGTTATCTCTGCAAGACCTGACAAATACTTGGCAATATAAAGATCCCACAATGTAGCTTAATACAAGACACAGTTCAGAAACATTCCAAAGACTAATTGATAATTTTAAGCTATTAAAGGGGCACAAGTAAATTAGAAAACCTCATGCCAAAGTACAGTTAAAGTATTGCTTTTGAGTAACTTTACAGCAATGAATTTATTAATCTATAATTTACTTATTTTTGTGCATTTCACAATTTAAGTAGTGAAAATTTGCTATAGATAATAAAAGTAAAAGATTCAGTGTTGATAGTTGACAGGCAAATGTCAAAATAACCTTTAAAAAGGGCATTTTATTTTAAAATATTAACTTTTTTTTCTGCTCTTTACTCTCCTATTGATTTTTCCTGTGATATTACAGATGCGATGTGGCAGCTTTTCTGTACAGATCAAGTTTAAAATAACCCACTGGGCAATTACTAATAGACTATGGCAGCAAGGGATCCAGCAATCAGACACCTACCACACAACCACCTACATTTTGAAGCTTTGGACATAACAATTCAATGGTCTTTCAGTGCTACATTGCCATGTCTAAGCTACAGCAAAGCATATAAACTGTTTTACTAAATACTAATGGAGAACATGCAGTGTTCACTAAAGCGATGGACAGAGTAGGGCTGGTTCAAAACCCTTTTGCTCAGAAAGAATGTTGGCTTCCTGCCTATAATGCAGCTCTTTTATAGTTCCCCCCAGTATAAGACCTGAGATATGTCTGCACTTCAGTGTCAAAACACTTTAAGGGGTCAGTCTTCTTCTTCAGTGTCAAAACACCAAATGGGCTCAGTCTTCCTATCTAGGCTGTAAAAGCCAGACACCACTTTAAGCAGTTAGACAAATGCCACCGGACTGCAAATGAGATAAAGCTATACATAAACTAAGCACCAATGTTTACTTTGTTCCTTCTAATCTATTGGTTTTTTTGGCCAGGCATCTGTATGAATAACTTGGCCTGAAATATCATCATGCCTTGAACAAAGACTGACCTGTGAGTAAGCTACTGTTGGAGAGAAACATACCTGTGCTGTTCCGATCTGGAAGTCTTATTCATCAGCTACACAAAGCCACACTGCAAAACTCTTATCAATCCTTTACAGGAAACATTTGTTAGATGACATATAACTGCTTTAAGTCTAAGCTTAAAGCGTGATTTGTCAAGATTATGCTCTCATTCTGTATCTTCTTTCTTAAGGAGCAAAAGACAAACGTTAAGCTGTGTATACAAAGCCAGAACTAAAAGTATTCGCACAGCTCAATGGCCAGAACAGTGAGGTTCAAGCCCTTGGAGAGCGCAAAGCCCAAGGTGCGGACTATTGCCTCCACCTTGAGTCACACAGCACTGTAAATACTTCAGGTATTCCGGAGTGAACAACTATATGGCCCGGCTGCAGGCACCAAAAAGTACACGTATCCTGGAATGTGTTATTTTAAGCCTGCTAACCGTGAATTCAGAGCTGTAAACATCCTAAAAGAAGGGGATCTCCAGCGGCCTACACAGCAAAGCACGGTCACAGCACACACACACACAGCCTATGGTGCTGCCAGACAGAACAAGAAAAGGTAGAAAGAGCTCCAAACCACACAATAAGGATGGCAGCTTATATCTAACAAAAAAAAAACAAAAAAACAAACAAAAAAAAAAAACAAAAAAAAAAAAAAAAAACTTTCCTCTCTGCAGGTGTCAACTTTTTACTTCCAGGCTTTGCACTTTTTGCCTGCTCCTACGGGACACAACCGCCGCGGCTTTGGCAGCAGCACAGCCCTGGGCCGAGGTTACCCAGGCCCTGTAGGCCCACACCGAAAACTGCTCACAGCCCCTCCCGCATAACCGCGATGGCAGCGAGGTGAGCCAGGGGGAGCGGCCTCCGCGCCGCCGCCACGGAGACCACCCACGCCTCTTCCTGGCTGCGCAACCCCCGCGTCGCAACCACCACGTCCCCTCTGCCAGCGAAGGCAGAGTGTCCCCATACCCCCGGCCCCGCTCACCCGCCCGGCCCCGGCCGCTCCTGGGCTCACGCTCTGCTTCGGACGCGGCTTCTTTTCGAATCCGACCAATGGCAGCGCACGGTGCCGCGCAGCCTCCTGGGAGAGGGGCGCTGCTGCGGTGCCGGGCTCGACGGGAAGTGTAGTCCCGGAGGGGCGGGACCGCCTGCTCTGGTTTGCCCTCGGGCGGCGGCCGCGCCCCGCTGGGTCAGAGCGCCTGGGGCGGCTGTGCAGGGGCTGCGGCTGTGCAGGGGCTGCGGGGCCGCCAGGGCTGCGGAGCCGCCGGGGCTGCGGAGCCGCCAGCGCCCGGCCCCGCGGTGACAGCAGGACCTCGGCTGCCGCAGGAAGGCGCCCTGGCCCCGCCAGGCCTGCCTTCACCTGCCTGCGGCGCCCGGACTTGGCTTCTCTCAGTTGCGGCAGAAGATGAGTGTAAGTTCGAGGTCGTCGGAGCTTTGGGTGATTACAGTCCTTTTACTGTCTGTTTATAAACAGGATAATCACTGTTTACAGGTGGTGAGAGGGAAGAGGCCAAGTGACCTGCTCGATGCCTTGTACCAGAGCAGGGATCAGCTGAATTAGGAAACCCCCGTTTTAAGATGAGGAGGTGCTTGTGCCTTACCCTAGGTTTCAGTCCTGACAAATTACAGTTGTGGAAAACATTTAGTATGGTACCTTTGTTTAAAACCTTCTCCAGGTAGAAATTGTTGCTGGGTGCCAGGTTTGCATGATGGCCATTTTAATTTCTTAATCAGCAGTGAGAGAAATTCTTTGGCGTTATTTTCAAAACAATGTCGCAATGTCGATCAGATCATTGGTTTCTGGAATGTCAGGGTATGGAAATGTACAGGATTTGGTAACAAAAACCACCATGAGTTTCCCTTTAGAATCAGACAGAAAATATTTCAGCCTTAATAAGGAATGTTTGCCAGTTTGGAATTGAAATAAAAGGACAAGTATTGAAAGTAGTCAGTATCTGCCAAAACCAAACGTTGGTTTTTCATTTGAGGAAAAGAATGCCAGCAAAAGCAAGCAATTCTGTAAAGGAATAATTCTACACAGATTTTGTACTAGCTGCTTTGGTGAGGTTGTCTTTAACATTGAACCTTATCTTTCTTTAAACAGAGGCTGTGTCATGTCAGTAAAAGAGCTACACTAAAAGATTTCAGTTTGGTTGTAGGTCACTTTGTAAGAGTTGGTCTGTTTTAATAGCAGAAAATGGTGCAATGTTGAATTTGAAATTGTTTGCTAGCAAAACTGAGAAGTTCTTGAAATCATACTCTAAGACTCTGGCTAGCCTTTTAAAAATTATCTTGGTTTCTATCCTAAACAGAATTCAAACTACTGAACTTACCTAATGCCAAACCACCTTTTTCATACCTGGAGGGGACTAAGAATGACTCTCAAAGTAAGGGAAAAATTAACTCCTGGGAGAAAATTTGAAAGTTGTTGTCTTCTACTTGTTAGAAAGGAAAACTGAGGATCTCAGAATATTTTGCAAGGTATATTCCTAAAAACCTTGGGGGGCTATGTTCTGCTGAAAATTATTCTTGCTAAGTTGGGGCATAACAAAGCTCCTGGTACAGGCACTATTTTGATTTTGTTTGAATATTAGAATTCTGAAACTGTTTTTATGATACTGCTCATGCTGCCTAAATTAAACTAGTATCTCAAAGGACTCCGATCAGGATACTGAAAGAGCAAACTAAACCACAATCTGACATGTGTTCCTAGCCTCACGCAAACCATGATAAAGAAAACATTAGGTCAGCGTAACCAATCCAGCCTGCTTTGGAGTGGGAGATGATGAAACTCCATCTATGTAAATAAGCTTTATGGCTTTCTACCAATATATTTTTCTTAAAATGGTTTGTGCAAGGACACCAGTTGCAACAAAAATATCTGCTCCTAAAACAGCATCCAGCAACTCATTTGCCCCCGAAATTTGATTGTATTTCTTATCAAATTCTCTGTAACTTGTGTAGCACGTTTGCCACTCACAAGAGGAAAAGATTTTTAGAAAGGACTTGTTGGAACTGTTACCATTACCCTTAGAAACTTATGTTCCTTGTATTTGAGACAGGATTCAAAAGTTGTGGATAGTCGCCTCGTGATAGTGATGAGATGATGCCGTATGAGACAGCATATCTCAGCTTGCTTTTACATTGCTGTCAGAAGTAATTAGAGACACAGTCAACACTCCCCAGCATCCTTCAGCACATCTGAGTAGCAGCCAAAGCAGAACTGGCTTCAGTTTCTTTGTACCCAACTCCCCTTCCCCAGGGATTAACCAAGTACTTGAGTTTTCTCTCATCACTCGGTTCTGCTGTGCTTCCCCATGCCCTGACAGCACTGCCTTTCATCCTGGGCACAAGCCAAGTCCTTCTGCAGGGGTCATTTGGAGCTGACTGGCAAGAGCACACCTGTTCTTGTCACAAAGACATCTTTAAAGAAGATGGTGCATTCTGTAATCCTCCCGGTAGTCTGCCATGCCAGCCCTTTTTAATTCTATTCTTTCAGGGCAGTGTATATCATTTATCCTGTTACTTACACAGTCTGGTGGATGCATTTCACACTTCCTTTGGTTTGATCCTGTACCCTCATTACCCCACTCCCATCAGTTGCCTTCAGGCTTCTAATGCACATTCAGCTGATTTTATGAACTCATGACTTCACAGGCTGTTGATTCACTTATTTTTCTTTAGCAGTGTAGGTATGTCTTCCTTTATCATCTATTTAAGGAATGAGCTACTTCTTCAGTCTCATGGGTGCTCCCTGGCTTGCAAGGCTTTGCCTCGGGGCACAGGTGTTGGCACATGTTTGGGACAGGGTGCTGGACAAAGAAGAGCAGTTGGCCAAGGCATCAGGCCCCCCTCTCTGGGGGCGGCAGGAGCTTTCTGTCCTCAGTTTGCAAATGCTGCTGCTATTTTATGGCTAATTTTGTTAACTGAGTAATTGTGGAGTTTCAGGTGGGGTAGGAGGAAACTTTCACTGAAAGGAGCTCACAGATGATTGTGAGGCTATTCGTTTGAGGTGCTCTAGGAATACAAAATACTGTTTGGAAAATGAATCATAGGCTCACTGGCAAAGAGGGGACTTCAGGAGTACATTCATATATGAGAGAGCTGGTCAGGAGCCTATAAAGGAAGGAAGGGATCACTGATGGACATCTGGAGGCACCTGTACCTGGTGCTGTGCTTAGGCCTTAATGCTTGTCCTCTGAACACTGCCATGCTTGTGCTTCTCACAGATGCAGTGAGGCCACCTGGTCCCATGCTGGTGTTTTATGTAATGAAAATGTGCTACATGTGCTCAACATACAATTTTTAAATCTTTAAAACTTCATGTGAAAATCTGTGCATGGCAAACAGAGTATTACTTCTTCAGCAAGAGCTGTGTTGTCTTAGATAGGAGGAGATTTGAAATATATTTTCTGAGATGTATTTTCTTTCAGTTTGTGTAATTCAAGACTTTGTCTTCGGAAAGAGTGCAGTTGAGACAGAAAAAAGCTGTTGCTGTGTCTTCCTGTTTCTCCCCCAACCTTCTGGAGCTCCTTCTGTCCCTCTGAATTATTGCATAATTCTCTGATGAGCTAAAAAGATCATTTCAGCTGTAACCAACCTCTAAATCTTGTAATTAAACCAAAAAGTTTTGATTAGTCTCTGTAATTCTTTAATATAAATAATCACTGTTTTTAAGGTCAGATCTTATTTTGAATCAGATCTGATTTTGAAACCAGAGCCTTCTACCTCTCATAAATGGTAAGAACTGTTTTCACATTGTGGCACAGGTATTTGTCCTATAAATGTGTCAGCTGTTTTGTCTGACTAATAGTCACATAGTGAATGGTGTAGTTAGTTTTTAGGTGTTTAAGATACGAGTATTCAATAGTAAAACTGTTGTTAATATAATAATACATAATAGAAAAGTAAATAAGAATATAATTTATAAAATAGTAAACGGTTTTATTCTGTGAAATTCTGTGTATTTTTATGAGAAAAGATGGCTACTCTTAAATTGTGTGCTGTGTAATTTTTAGGAACAAGTGTGCATAGATGGCTCTTCCATAGAAGGCTTCTCCATAGAACTGGTTGCTAAATATAGTTTGCGGGGCATTTGTGTTGTGCCCCAGTAAATGAACTCCAGCCCAGCCAGACCAGTTGTGGGTCACAACCCTTTGAGCTGTGATCATGCTGAGTCCTGTAAACGAGGCATTTTTGAGTTACTGGTAGTCACATAATTGGAAATCTTGACAGAGAATCCATGAGCAGAAAGATTGATGGCTGGTATTGAATAGTTGTGTAATATTCTTTCCTCCTTGTAAGCATTATACTGATACCGCAGAACGTACTCTTAGAAATGGCTCTACAGGTGGAATAATAAATTGAATGCTGTACGTAGAGTAAGTCAGGATGAGCTTTGGCACTGTTTTCCCATAGTCTGGATCTTCCATCTTAGTTTTCCTGTGGATTCTTATATCCTTTTGTCATAAAAATGGAGTTGTATCGTTGATACAGAAGATACAGTCCAGAAACACTGGCTACTTCAGGAGAGTTTTGTTATGTATGTTGCTTATATTTCATGAAGGGTATTTGAACTGTGCATCCAGATTTTTTTGGTTCCTTGAAATGCCTCCTGCTTTTTTTTTTGTTTCTATTTTTTTTATTTCTAAAGCTGTGCCTAGGTTCTGCAGAGATTTGCATAATATCTTTTTAGCTTCCAGGTCTGAGCCTAAGTCTGTTGCCACTTTTTTGTATACATGATGTTAACTATTTTATTTGCAGACAGTGTGCTACCTCCAGGTTAAGGGCTGGAGATGCATTCCAAATCTTATTAGTAAAACTTCATTTCTCCCCATGTGTTATTGATTCTTTTTCAATCATCTGTTGAGCTGTATAAATACCAACAAGGGTAACCATAATTTGAAGGTAAAATCTCAGGGTTGGCTTTCCCTGAAATGAAACATATGTTTGAGTTTTATTTCAATTGAGGTTTCAGAAATCTTATTTCAGTTCCAAGCAGCTTGTGGAAATTCTTCAAGGTGTAAGAAATTCAAGCTTTAATCCTTAGTATTACTTTTTGAAGAATATTGCTAGGGGTTTTTTGTAGTGTTGTGTAGAATAGAGGCTCTAGCTGTCTAGTGTTCCCAGAACTTTCAAAACAGCCCCAGAAAATTTTACTAAAGACATTTTTTTAAAAGTTACATTCTCAATTGTTGCTCTGTCATCTTACTAAAAACTTAACAAGATAAATAAATTGGAACATGAAGTTATTACATATCTAGAGTAATGCAATTCTGAAATAGGGTAACTGGCTACAAACATCTAAGTATATATATAGCTTTTAGGTGAAGAAGCTGAAAGAATTCCAGTAAAGGAGTGGGTGTGTGTACACATGTGTGTAAGTTCTCTGCAGAAGCCAGAGGACTGGACAATTCTGTGTCTCAGAAATATAAGGTGCCCCAAAAAGATGTGGATCAAGAGCAAGAAGTTTACTGCTCAAATAACATGGGCTAAATCCAAGGAGCAGAATGTGTTATAGTGTGGTATTACTCATCTTGCTGGCTCTGACACCCAAGACAGAGTTTCTTTTATTCTTGCCAAATGTCAGCCATCTGTCTTGACCTCAGGAACTAGTGCCATTCTCTGACATTATGTACCTTTCCTTGGAATGTCATCCTGGCTTTGGGCACTCAGGGCTTCTGCTCTAACTCAGGTGAAGATGTGATTGGAGTGGGATAGTCACACCACTGACCTTCAGATGTTTTAACTTGGGCTTCCTGTACAGCCTGTGGTGACAAACATTCAGAATGGATTTGGGCCTATGTTTAATTCTTGTTCTGGAAGTGCACTTATGCTACACAGTACAGCTAAGCTATGTAATTGTAACTCAAACTACTCTCTGGAGGAACCTTTCTTTCTTCACTAGCCTCTTAGTTTAGACACCAAAATTAATGGCTAGTTTTGGGTACCATGGTTATCCTACAGCATGAGAAAAGGGCGAGGAATGCACATTGAGAAAAAAAAAATTCCTCAATCAGCAACATACCTTTAAAGGACTGGAAAATAATGGTTCTTTGACAATAGCAAATGGCCAGGGTTTACATTTTACTGTATTACCAGCTGGGCATTGCCCATCCTGTAGGAAAAACAAACAGAAGGCAGAGAGTTTAACACATGCTAAACATCTGCCCTGCATAGAACAAAATCATACTCCTGAATAGAAGAGCCTGCTTTTGTGCTGTGCAGTTGGACTGCAGTGCTCCTTGCAGTCCTTGAAGAGAAACACAGTGTTCTTCACTCAAGTAGACCAGCATATGAAAGATTATGAAAACTCATGAAGTCTCAGTTGCTTCTCAAAGGGTGGATTAATGAGCAGCTAATTTTTTTTTTTTTTGACACATTCTTATGCCGTTATTTTTAGGCAAATTAGCAAGTAGATCTGTGTGGCCAGACAGATGCTGGGGCAGCAGAAGAGAAGGCAGAAATTCTGGTGGGACAGGAGGGCAGGGCTGCTTCTCTTGTGTTAGGCAGTCTTGGATTGGCTAAATTGTTTGTAAAGTTGCATCTTTGGCAATTCTTCAGCAAGGACTCAAATATGCAGGTGGCTGCCTGGATTGCAGCCTTTGGGCATATCCAGACTTGAAGAGTTAGAGACTATTTCCAAAAGTAGTTCAACACCTTGTTCTCAGTGTGATGCTGCCCTGCCTGATGTTGTCACAACATGCTGTAGCCAAGGATAAGCAGAGTTTTGAAACAGGTCAGGCTTCCTTACTGAAACTTTGCTCACAGCTGAAATCCGAAGAAACGGAAAGGTTGAGTGCTGCTAAGTACTGGCTGATCTGACCCTCAGTAGTCAGAATAAACCCTGCTTTGCGAAAACTGAGGTGTAAATGGTGAAATTCCATTGTTGCTAATTCAGTTTTGTGCATCTGACTTTTCCTGTCTTGTTTAAACAAATTACAGGATCTGACTGCAGTTGCAGTCAGGTGCTATTGTACAGTGTTACTGAGTACTATCATACTGCCTCACTTCACTGTATATGTGGATGCACTGAAGAACACACACACATTCAGAAATTACTGAGAGATCCTTCTGGGTGAATGGCATTATAAAAAGGAGATAATTATTTCAACATTTAATCCAGATATTCTATATAAAGCACACTTTGGCATTTTAAAAATAACCAAAATTTAACAATTTGGGGGGAAGAGAGGAGTCCTTTTTATTTTTGAGGATAATATTAGTGTAAAGTTAAAAATTAGTCATTCTCTAACTAATTTCTGACTTGATGACTCATGCTCTTGGCAAACTAATTATCCAAGACAAGTGACTCAGAAACAGATGCCATAGTTTTATGGCTATTGCTGTTACACCTGAACATAGGGCTTGATTTTGGGTATAACAAATGTACCTATACCCTGCAAATTATGCCACGGTGCTGCTTGAGGGCGTATTATGCATGCAGATTTCTTTAATATGATGTGTTTTTTTCATTTTGAGGTAGGATGGTGTAGCTAGCTTCTGGGTGTCTAAAGCAGCCATGGCCACCAAGAATCTCAGGAGTGTACTTGGACAAGGAAGATCTAATCTGCTATGTATTTCTTTCCATCCAGGAGCAGTGATTTATTGAGGCCTCATCACAAGAGCATTTTTCTGACTAAATTTTTCACTTAATAAATTGTTTGATGAATATTATTGAGTAAATTGATAAGGGGGTGATGGGAAGATTCATATATTTGCTTGGGATGAATATAGGACCAGGCTGTTGGCTGTAACCCTCTCTCTGTTTTGTTTGTTTTTCTTTCCATGCCCTCCCAGCTCCTCCTTGGCTGCAGCCTGTAAAGTACTATCACAATGAAGGTGTGATCTGATGAAACCACAACTAATGCTGATGCCTACCTACGATAGGAAGAGAACCCAGACTATAAACTTGGGATTTCTGCCCTCTTAATAGGCAAGTCTGTTGCTCATCTTCCCCTTTCACCCCCCTCGGTTCCCTTTGTTTCTGTTCTTCCTCTGTATTATCAACTCATATTGAAGTTCAGTGTCACTGTTTCCTAGGAACCCAGTTTCATTTGGGTGTACATACACTCTAAAGAAGTCAAATGCTACCGCCATGGTGGGAGTTCATCATGCAATGAAAATAGGAAACAATTGTGTTTTAATAGTTCTGAATGATTTTCAGCTGAAGCAATGAGCAGGAAAGTCAGGCATATTTTAATGAAATACGAAACATATATGAAACATATGTTTCTCAACTATGATTTTTAAATTGAGAGTTTTAAGTTTATAGTAACATTAGAAATTAATCATAATTATTGAAGATACATATACAGCCTTATTTTCAGAACATAGGCTATTTGCTAGTATAGCTGAAATGATTCCTATAGTGAGACAGGAGAGTGTCTTAAGAAAGCTGCATTGAGTAGTAGTTTCTGTTCTCTTTATTTTGTTCAGTTGTAAATATAGCAGACAGCAGATGAAATAATTATTGACATAGAGAATAACACAAATCATGTCAAACAAGGACTTCAAACAGCGTGCTTTGAGGTCAGTTACCTGTGTGCCTGGAACTTTGATCACCCTGGCAATGGCCAGATGACGTGATTTGTGTGGATGTACATGCAAAGATAAATAGGGAGCTTTTCATTGAATTTTACGAGCAGAACAAGAAAATGTCAGGAAAGTGAAAATGTATGTTTCTAATATGCTCAAGGAACTTCAACAAAGGAAGCTAATACTTCCTAATACTGATGAATTAATTTGCTGAAACTGCAAGCAAGGGATTTTGTTTGTTTGTTTGGTATTTAAACGTAAATGGATCCTGTTTCCAATAAGCAGCATGAAGGAGGAGTCTTTCCAGGGCACTGCCATACCAAATGGAAGACAGCATGTTCTCTGCCTGATGAAATGTAAGTTTGACTGCTAATCAGCCTGCCTAAAGTACTGCTAGATTAATAGCCAATTTTCCTGAGAATACAGCTTCTGGGGAACCGAAGCTTGTTTTTCTTAATTTTTTTTTTTTTAAAGAAAATTAGGATATTCTGATGTTTTTCAAATAGAAGTCTTTCAGATTTCCATTTCAGCACTGACCCTGCCCAGGCAAATGAGTTAAAAATCTGAGAATGACTCTGGAATTCTGCTACTAAATTTTTCAGTTTAGGGACATGGGCATTTAAATTTCTGCTTTGGGTCAAACTGATCCAAATATAGATTTCATTTTGGAAGTGAGATCTGTCTGCAAGTCCTTTCTCAGCTCTCTTGCTACTTTTTATTTTAGCATTGTTGCTTTTCTTTCTTTAAATGGAAAGTGAGAAGTTCAGTTATTCGCAGTTTGTAAAGAGTTTGAAGATCTGTGTGCACAGAGCACTACATAGGTGAAAATTATTATTTAAATTTAGAACTATGTTTTGTCTTCTTCCTTTTTTCTTATGTCAGTCTATGCTGTGACTAAAGTCAATCTGCTTATAATCAAATCTAAACTTGGTTGGTGATTAGGGGTGGTGACTTTTGGGATTTTCGTTTTAATCACAGACTTTCTAGTTCACTGAAATTAGGGTTCCAGCCTGATTTCTCTCTGCAGGAAAGATAAGGTTTTTTTTCTTAATGTTTTCATTAATTGTTTGTCTTTGCCATTCCTATGAAAATAGTCATGATGAGTCCATCACTGATGCTCTTTGCATTTGCTTCAAAATGTGGGAATGAATCAGCTCTAAATCTTACTTTGTCTGTGTATGTCTGTATATGTTCTGGGAGTATCTAAGGTCTGAAAACTGTCAATGATAAGGAGGTCATAAATCAGAAAACTTTTTTTTTGTTTAGGATTTTAGGTCACACATATCAATTTCAGCTTGTATCGGATTGCAGTTGTGCCTGTGAATGAAGACTAATGTCATATTTGTGGGCATTATGTTATCTGCAGTCCATGACCACTGATGCCTCATAACCACTTCATCAGTATTTTTCTTATACCTTTATCTGATAATGTATGTGTACCTTCCTTTTTGATTTGTGTGCTTGTTTGCTTGTTACTCTCATTCTCAATCTTTTTATTTTCCTTTTATTTTGTGTGTGTGTGTGTGTTTTGGGTTTTTGTTGGTTGGTTTTGGTTTTTCGTTTGGTTTCCTCTTTCTTTCTAAAAGGAAATGAAATGAAGATAAGAGACATGTCTCCTCTGGTATAATCATTAAATTTTATAAATTAAGAGATAGCGAACCAATTGGTGCTTACTACTTTTAGAGCAGTCAGGAAAAAAGTATGAGGGATAGATGTCTTTGCTGTATCAGTTCTGTTTTCAGTAGATATACAAAGGTTTTGTAAACTGGAAAAGAAGTATCTTTGTCTCCTATTTTACAGGAGATACACAATGCTTTTGTTTTCTCATTCCATGTGTGAGATCACTGGCACCAAAAGAAACTGTAGCTTCTTTATCTGACATCCATGTCGAAATTAAGGATAAATACAGTAAATTTGGTTAGCAGTGTTCATGAGATCAAGGAGTCTGATTTACCATTTTGGGTTGGAAAGAACAATAAATGTGTATAATCAGAACTTTATATGTGAGTGCCAGAGTAATGTCCCAGGGTGTTAAGCTGTATGTTACAAGATACAAAATCTTTTGTGCTCCATGGTACTTGGCATGTGTTTCTTAGACACTTGCATGTTAATAATTGATTCAAAGAACTTGTTTTGATCACCCATATGGTATCTTTGAGTCTTACATTCCCATTAGACCAAGTGTGTGTTTGTATTAGATATGTTTTATTACAAGAAAACAAATATTTTGGTGACAGTAAGATCCCTGCAGTGAAATACAAGTCACCTCCTACGCAGGAGAGACCCTGAAGAAGTTGCTTTCTATTGTAGGGGTTTTTTTCACAATGTATCTAATGAAAAAACAGAAGTCTATGATTATAGTTCTGGTATTCATTTTTAGCGTGTACATAGTTTGTATTGACCTTGTGAAAACCTGAAAGCTCTAAATTGGCCACTTGAACAAAATAAAATGCACAGCAGAGAACGTATTTACTTTGAGGTAGAGTCACTAGTTCCAGAAATATTCAGAAGATATAACTACGGCAAACCCACCCAATGCTAGCATAAGGTTGTTTCCTTTCGTTGTTACCAGGTAGTTGGCGCATTTAGGGACAAATTTGTCATTTGTAGCATGACTCCTTCCTACACAAGTCTCTCATTCTTTGCAAACATGGATTAAAAAGGTATTTTTAAAGCAATAAGCATCTGTGTATTATTGTCTGTGGTTTCAGCTTAATCTCACAAGGACATACTAAATGTTTTTTTAGCCCAAACAAATCTTTGATTTATCTGTCTGAAAGCACATATTCTTCTAAATTTTTAACTCCAGATGAGTTGTGGTATTTGAACTTAAACCCTGTGCTTAGATGTTCATTCAGACATAGGCTTCCTTGCTACTGGGGAAATACTAAAGGTGTGGGGTGTTTCCATTTTACACTAATTCCCACCTCTGGACTAGTTTAAAAGAAGGAAAATTAAACCTCTATGTCCTTTCTAGGCTCTGATGGACACTGTGTGTTCCCTCCTGAGTTAGAGGAGTAAGCCAGTTTTGTCTGCCTTGGAGGTATGTGTGTGCAGCTAGAAGAGTTTAAAGAGATGCCTTTTTTATCTCTTCTGTACACAGGCATAGGAAGTCAGGTTCCCTGTTGTTACCTGATTCATTAGCATTAATATCCATGGAAATTTCATGTCAGCATTTAAGCTTTGGAGTACAGACCAATGCAAGTGAAAAATCTCTGTGCAGCTGACTATTGATAGGGGAACCAGTTTCTCCTCCTCTTTAGATGTGGCAGTGCCGAATAACGAAGAGCTGGTCTTTTATACTTGTCAGCTATTCTTTCACAGTGCCTGTTTTGAAACTGTCACTTACTTCCTGATTGCATTGTGAAGGACCACATAAAAATGCTGAGTTGAAAAGAAAGTGAAGACATTCAGCTGAGCAAAACCAGTCTGTACACATACATGAGGATAATTGTCTATGGGGGAGCAGTCAGAGGCAAAGCCCATTGTTTTCTCTACCAAGTGCTCTGCCACTTGTTGCAGTAATTTTTTTTGATGATGATGAACAGTATTTCTCAATCAGTGGGTTGTGAACTTGTATGTTTTCCAATTACATTTGGTATATTTAATTGATAAAGATAAGCAGCAGTACACTGAGCCAAATGCTTGGGTGCAAGATAGACTTTATGGGGGCAAAGGAGAATGTATTTGAAATAGGTTTTTAGCTGTTTTACATACCTAATGGTTTGAATCCATTACCTGTTTGTTTTCTTTTTTGAGAAATTCTCTGCAGAATAGAAACTATGGCATAGAAGAAAAAAAGATTATTTGCCTCCAACACCTACTTTATCTTCACTGTCTGGTACTTTTAAGAAATAATCAAGGACCCTAAATGCAAGTAATTTGGGGAGTTTTATTTTAAATGTCTGAACTAAGGCACTTAAATCTTTTGTTTCCTATAAAAGAAGAGCACCAACAGCTCTGCCAAGGATCAGTTAAAGTTGGAGAGAGTAAGTGTAAAGTAAGTTATAATTGTCTAGTTGGGGATAGAGATATTAGCAGGGAAGGCTTTAGAGAGAAAATGTTATCACTGCTTTGTGACTGCAGTATGCTTTTTTTCAGCTGGGATGAAAGACAGCAACCACAATCCCTAATCTCATCTCAGAACTGCCAGAGAACTGTAGAAACCACTTGGACCGCTGCAAAGTCTGGCCACAGGGATGGGCAAGATGGTAAGACCAGACTACACCTGTGTATTCTTCTGACTATTATTACCTAGGCTTTTTTGTTGTTAGATGTGTAAGTCAAGTCTGTTACACAGGCAGATAATGATTGGACAAGGGAGAACAGTTTTAAACTAAGAGAGAAGAGATTTAGATTAGAAGTTGTTAGGAAGAAATTCTCTACTCAGAGGAATAGTAGGGCATTGGAAAAAGTCATCCAGAGAAGTTGTGGATGCCCCATTCCTGAGAGTGTTCAAGGCTAGATTGGATGGGGCCCTGAGCAACCTGATCTGATGGGTGGCATCCCTTTACATGGAAGGGTGGTTGGAACTAGATGGTATTTAAGGTCCCTTCAACCCCAAACCATTCTGTATCCTTGTCCAGACACATTCCAGGTAGCATTCATGCTGCCTTGCCTGGCCGCTGAGCTTGGCATTTGAGCCAGGAGATCTATCTATGCCCTATTTGTCATCAACAAAGAGAAAGAACATTCCTCCTAAGAACTGCCAAAGCAAAGTTCCAGCTTAGAGAAAGTGCCTTTTTCTGTGTTTCTCTCTCTTGATGAAAGTGAGGGGGAGATGAGCTTACCCTCTGTGCAGGGCTTTTCTTCATAGCATCAACAAGTTTTCTTCAAGTGCCACAGAAGGCGTAATTGAAAGGAGCCTGCACAAGTAGGTGGGTGAAAAGGGAAGGAACTGATGGTCTCAATATAATCTTTCTTGGCCTCAATCTGACAAAGATTTAGGCATATGACTAAATTTATGCCATTCATTTCCTCTGTCATCTGCAATCAGTTTCCCGTCTCAGATGTGTTAGTATTTAGGGGAAGCAGAATTCTCATGTGAGCTAGCTGTTGTGATTATAAGACTTCCTTAGCTTTCCTGAGTCACACCAGTAACTCTAGAGGTCTTTGGGTCCATATTTAAATACTCTGACATTGCAGTTCCCAGATAAGAATTTTACACATTTTTAGAGCTGTTTTGTCCCATTTGATTTACACATCTATCACTTGTCATTATATAGTTGTGTTTGACTGTTGGTCTTCCAACAATTTATGATAAAAAGAACTTGAAAAAACCACATGTCTACCAAAGGTCCTGCATACACCAAAACAGTATGGGTTTTTTCCATTTCTGAAGAGAAATTGAGAAGAAATACCAGACTCTTAGACTTGGCACTTCCTATTTGATATCTACGATATGTGAATATACCTAAAACAAACCAATAGTATCTGGTTTTTTTTGTGAGGAATGTTCTTAATAGTTAATTTATTCTGCTTTACTGCATTTGCTTTATTTCAAAGAGGAAAACTTTGAGTAAGAACTAGTATGACTGGCCTGGAGTATAGAAACAGGATAAACATGGAAATAATTTGGATAGAAATACAAACAGGAATGGCAGAGTGCCAGCAACCCCTTGAATATAAATCCTGAGGCAGCTTTACCAGAAGTCTGTTTCATTACATTCTTTGCATTGCATAAAACACACTGTGTAGTTGGAGAAGATATGTACATGTGTCTCATTACCACTTCTCCCCAAAATATGACCAAACCTTTATAGCTGGTTGGCTTTGAATTAGAATAGCACCACTGGTGCTCTGTAAGATTTTTGTTGGTTTTGGATAACAGATTTGCATGTGGACTGCACCTGTTTGATACTTGTTTTAGCTTAGCCTTAGACCACGGATATAGGAGCCCCATAGAAGGAAGGAGGAAGAGCTAACCCTCAGAGGTTCCTAAAAAATTTCATGCCAGGTTGCCTGATGGTAATATACGTGAAAGGGTCGTGTATTTTGGTTGTTTTGTGTTTTTTTTTTCCAGTTACATTGGTTTTGAAACTGTAACACGTGGAGCACAGCACTTTGGATCCATGGCAAAATATCCTAACTGCAAGGGAGTCAGTATTTTGCTGAAACTGACAGAGTTGGGGAATTACAGCCTTGCCCTCTGTGTTTATAAACAGATAAAAAGAGGTGATAGAAAGCTGAGTGTCTGAAGCACAGGCAGGTATGGAATAATCCATGAAGTGTTTGCTGTGCAAATGTGTAATATACAGTGAGTCGGTATAGCAGAATTGTTCAGTGATCTAAGTCTATTTGTGTCCTGGATTGTTCAGCATACAATTTGTTTGTAGTCCGTTTCCCACCAGATTGCTGGTTTACAGTGAGATATATAAAGAGTATTTTAAAATATAAACTAGGAACTTCCACCTGCTTCAGTTGAAGAAGAAAATTCACATTATATTATATAGGAGAAAATTCATAAATATCGAGTAAACATTAATTTTGAAAGAACTGAAATCATCCTCAATTTTGTTCATCCATATTGTGCCTAGATTCTATTTAGATTGTCTTAAAAGTTAGACTGAAAACTGAACTGGCAAACAGGGTTTGTTTAGAAAGTTAGGGTAAGAGGAAGAGGAAAGATTAACTTTAGTTGCACCAAGGTGTTAGAAACTTAACTTGTAATACATGCCATGACTTCATTGACAGATTTTTACATGTTTCTGTCTACTGTTATTTTAATAGAATTAAAGGCATAATTGTGCAAAATTAACAGCAAAATGTTAGGGAAATATTTAATTAGAAATAAAAGATTGGGAGGAACTTCAGAAAGGTGCTTTCTTCTTTCTTCAAGTCTGGATCGGTTCTACCTAAACTGTTCCTCACAGATATTTAGCTTCTCCTAAAAACTTGCCAGCAATGAACAGCCAAGTCTTCTTGGTTCACTTTAGTCCTTGTCTAACTTCATGCTAGGAAATGTCTGCCTCCAGTGTAAAGTAAATTTCCCTTCCTGCAGTTGCGACTTCTGAATTTTATTTCTCAGCAGCTGTGATGTATTTCCTTTGCTGCTACCTGTCCCAGAATTAATACCCTTTCAAATTTTTCGTTTCATAGACTAAAACTTGATGTTTTCACTTTAATGTTAGTTATATCAGAAGTTTTTTTGAAGCCTAAAACTGGACACAGTATTTGAGCACAGTATTCCAGTGAGTCAGTGGAAGGACTGTTCTGCTACCTTAAGGAAATTTAAGTGTGCAATTAAAGGTGCTCTTGATTTTGTTCGAGTAAGGTAAAAAGTTGCCACCTTTCTGGTGGGATACAGTAACTGCTCGTGTGTCTGCTCCCAGCAAATGCCGAGAAAAACAGGCTTGACTTCTTGTTCCCTGTTGCACTGGCTGTATGTGCAGTCAGTTTCTGTGTCAGGGATGAGAAGGGGCAACTTTTACCAGCTGGGAACAGCAGCAGCAAGGACTCCTCATACCCAGAGAGGGTGGACTTGACAAGTTCATAAAGTGTACCCAGCCAGCTGCCTAGATCTGCCATCAAATAGCATGAAGTCCAGGCAGCAGCATTCTGCTTTGTACTTTCAACATAATCAAGTAAGTCAGGGACTTCTCAAAGAATTTCACAGTTTTGGAAGCACTAGAGCTCCATGTAGCAGTAAATGTGTGTAGCTCGTCTTCCTCCTTACCCTCTTCAGGGCAATCACTTTTGGGCTGGCTATTAGAACAAGTGCTTATACATTAGCATATGAAAAGTGTTTAAATCATCTTCAGAATATTACTTGCAGGCTTTTAGGAAGAAATTTTTACTTTATTATCAAACACTTTTCATTTCCCCAACCTGGTGTGCATGGTTTTCTGTTGCTTGCTCCCAGTTACCTAAACATTATATTCTTGTCCCAGACAAGAAGTGGAGAGAATGTCACATTACCTCTCATGAAGCCATTTCTTAATGCAGTATCCCTTTCTGAAGGCACTTATAATAGCTGTTCATTCTTTGTACGTGTTCTACATGTCTCGTACTAATTCTCGGTGTAAGAAGGAGCTATGAGACCTGTTTTTACTTTAAGGACAACCATCCATGTAGTGACTGGCAGTTTGTGTAAAGAAATGACCTTCAGGTGCAGAGCAAAATTCATTTAGTGTTTCTTTTCAAGTATACACGACACCACAGCATAGTTCACCCAGTTTTATTTTATCTCCACTTGATATTTGATATATTTCATTCAGAAAATGTGTTTTTACTCTTGGATGTCTCAGAGGTCACAGAATAAATCACAGTCACAAGATTATCAGTACTGTGCAGGGAAAGCCAAGATACTAAAAAAGCATGAGGTCAAACACACTCAAGGTCACACTAGTCCCTCTAAGCTGTTGAGTGACACGTGACAATATAGACAAAAACTTGAACGTTCCTGCCGATGCGTGAATAACTTTGTGTGAGGTACAGGGCGTACCTGGGAGCATACGCACCGAGGCCTCCGAGACACAAATACCTGAGTCACATGAGTGTGCGCCAGGGTACGCCGAAACGAAAATGACGCCGCGGCCGGTGGCAGGGGCAGCCTGCCCAGTGTGTACCAGGGTCGCGGGAGCCGGGCCACAGCGCAGTTGTACCGGGGGCAGCTCGCGGG
>VYXC01008041.1:732445-750894 GCA_013397175.1 Platysteira castanea
GCCAATGGGGCGGCGGCGGGCGGGGAGCGGCGGCCCGGCACAAACGCGGGCGGGCGGCGGCTCCTTGCCGAGCAGCGCGTCGGGCGGTGCCCAGGGTCCTGCCCGCCTCGCCGCCTCCCCGCCGCACACATGAAGCTCATAGCGCCCAAGCAACACTGTGAGTAACGCTGGGCCGCGGTCCCGGTCGGAGCCACCGGGGCACTCAGGAGCCTGGGAAGGCTCTGCGGGCTTAGTGTATGGTCGTTTCCCAAATGTTGTTACAGTGAAGGAAAAAGCGCATCTGGGAACCCAGAGCAAGTTATTTTGACTGGCGGAGAAAAAATATATTGCAAACATGTTAAATTTGTAATATGCTGCTTATTTGGGAGGTCTTCGTGAATTGGCTATTTCAGGTTTGGTTTTAAGGCTGTGAGACTCAAACATCCTATTTGTTAATTCTGTGTTTGCTTGATTCTATATGGTTTATTGATTAGTAGTCTTGCTTACTTGTAGGTATGGAGGTATTGAATGATTCCATGGTAAACTCTGCAAGTAAAACAATCTGGTGGAAAAAGTACTCCGTTTCTTTTCACTCTCACTTTGCTAGCCCTTCAAATAAAGCCCGCAAATGTTTGCTTCTTTGTTACAAGTTCGGCATGTTCCAAAAACGGTAATCAGGGGTAGTCAGGATCACAGCTGCATGCTGCCAAAGCTTGAAGATGTTTCTACTTAGTAGGAAGTAGTGTGCATTCAGCTACTCCGGGGTTTGGGTTTTTTTCCTTGTTTTGAAGTGAGTATTTAAAAACCTTTTCTGGTTAAACAGAACGGAATATTCAGAAACAGCCTTGAAGAGCTGCAGCTTTCACAGGACTGCATATTAGCCCGTGCCTTTTCTGGCTTTTTCAATGCTTTTGGTGAGCTACTCGTGCCACTTTCCCTTAGAATATTCTCTGATTGATTAATCATGTAGTGCTTACGGTACCTCTTCATAGTTAATTTAGTCCTCTATCAAATTTAACCAATCATTCTCTGTCACAATCTGGTTTTGTAGTCTTTGTCCTACTTCACATTGTCTTCATGAAAAAAACTTGAGAACCTGGACTAGCTTACATTTTGATTTGGTATAACTAAGAGTCAGCACTTGCATATCAAACTCTCTATAGTAGTAAAAACTATTCTGAAGCAAAGAATAAAGCTTTTAGGGATTCATGTAATCATTTGATTATGAAAGAATGAGGCTTTGGAATTTCCATCCCATCTTGAGGGGAAAAAAAGAGCCCATAGGTGACTGACTATATTAGCCAAGATGTATGACAACTGAATCTTCAGGTGTGGGGTTTTAGTGACATGAGGCTTTAATGAAAACAGCAGCTGAGGGAAGTGCTTTGTAGAACTATTTCGTGAGCAGTTTACTTGCTGATTAAAATACATAAATGCTTGCTGATATACTTTTTAATATATATAATTTATTTTGTACAAGAAAAAAATTGAAGTTTAGTATTAGTCATGAAGGAAATAACGATAGCATGTTGTCACCATCTTAAAAAATTCATTACATTGTTACTCAAATTGTCCTGGTAGTGTATATCTTTCCACTGCATCCTCCTCTAGTGAATACTACACAGTACCATTTTTACTGATTTCTTTGGTGCTTTTAATCCTGGCCTTTGCAGATGTTTGCTCTGTTCTTAAGGACAGATTGCAAAATGAAGTGCAGTTGCCACATGGCATGTGAGACCAGTATTGATTGCAGGGTTTGCTTTGTGTGGTGAAGATAATGAGATAATTAGCATTTCCCAATATTTCAACAAATGAAGCCTATCTTTCTGCAGCAATCATTCCTTTAAACCTTTATTTATATATTTCCTTGATTGTTTTTACTTTCTGACAAAGTGAGGTAGAATTCTATGTTCACAAGTCTTTTTCCCCTCTCAGAAGGGAGGATTCCCCGTGAAATCAGTGTACTTTGCTGATAAGGCTGCGGTGAGAGAGCACTTGCCTTGTGCAGCTTCTGCTGGGAATGCTGTCTTTTCTTTCATTTTTCCTTAGCTTAACTAGGTGGGTTGTCAGGGATATTGGGCTTGTGTCAGTTTTCTTTTTCTTTAGGAATCAGTTTGTTGTAATATAACAGCATTTGTGTGGATGGTGACACCTGTTTAACCAACAGCTCTCTGCTTTTGGGTTTGAAGTTTTTAGTGGGGTTGGTTGTAACTTGTGGGTTTTGTTTGTTTTTCTGGTGAGGAAGAAGACATTTAATAAGCCCTTGCTACCAAAGATGAACTGGGAAGCTTCATGTGTTATGTGTGTGTGATTTAGCTCTAGCTTTTTAAGGTTTGAAGAAACTTTGTTACTAAGCAGATATAATTAATATTTTGAGCTATGTATTCTATTTTCCTTCAAAGAAAAAAAATGCTTCCATTTTATTTCTTTTATAACTGTGTAAAACAGGAAGAAGTAATTGGAAAATATGTGTAAGCTATTATCCCTTTATTTTTTTAACAAAAATCAGCTTTCAGAAGCTGTAGGAATACTATGCCATGCTATGCATCTCTTTTTTTCTTTTTTTTTTTTTTTTTTTTCCCTCTGTTACTGACTGTTTTTGGCTCTCTCACCTCTTCTGGACCCAGTTAAAGCAGGAAATGCTTGCATCAAAGTGTCAAGCAATGCAAATGAAATGTAAAGGAAGTAATAGGATTTCAACATATGTGTGTTCAGAAGGAAAAGCAGCTGAGACTAAGATAATTCATCTGAGATACTTATGACTAAGATATCAGAGTATTGATACCACCATTCAAATTATTGATAAAAAAATCAAAATAGTGTGCCTGTCTTTGAGGGAACACAGGTCTTGTAAAAGAGGTTTATAAGCTGAAACAGTTTTGGCAAAAGAAGAAACTGCTGCAAATCGGTCAGGAATAAATCCAGGGCTCTGGTAGAGAGAAGAATGTTCTATCCAGCAGGATTCAGGCACAACCTCTTTCTAAAAGTTGAGGAGTAAAAAGATTCGGCTAACCTTATGTGATGTTTGTTTAAATGTATGAAAAGGATTACCCTTGGTTATCTTATTTAATGGGGGTAAATGTTACTGGATGACCCAGGAGTACCCTTTCATTCTTGGTTCTCCTGAGCTCTTGTCCGTGAGGAGAATGTTGTGATTTGATATTTACATTCCACATGCTCCACTTATATTGTATATTAAGCATAAGATTTTTAAAAATCCAAGGTGTTGAAATCTGAATATAATAATGCCTTGTAGGAATAGCCTTATACTCCAGAGTTGATGCAGAAACTAGGTAAAATATATAATGGAATTTCTCATGAGTGAACCTTTGCCCCAGATACACAGCTGTTGGTGTGCATCAGATTACCTACTTATGCAATGCTGTAGATACCTTCTGTTTGCATTGTCACATGCTTCTGCAGCTGAATTTTGGACTAGTACAGATTTTTATCTCAAGGTAACAAACCAGTAAGTAGTTGGCACAGTTTATTAAGATAAAGATAATTAATTTTTTTAAGGAGATAAATAGAATCTTTGATTTATGCTAGACATTTAAGAACACATGATGCATCTTGATGCTTTCTGTATTGGTTCTATGGGACCAAAACCTAGATTTTAGTGTTATTTTTTGACTTACTGCTATGTAACAATGCAGTAGAATAGTTCTATTTTCGTCACAGTTATACATTCAACTGATCCAATAGGTATGTTGCATGCATGCTGAAAAGAGATAAATCAGCTCACAAGCTTATATCAGGCAATTTTAGACAAGAAGTATATTTTTTTACATTGTGAGAACATTTCTGCAACATATCCAGTGTCTTTACTGCTCATAGAAACTCACACAGTTTTGACTAACTATGATCAGCCTGAGATGTGGGTGGGATGGATTTTACTTTCCCCTCCTTGCTTTCCTGGCTTTTTGTAATTCAGGGACACTTAGTCAGATTGTCAATTAAATGCTGGACTTCCAGTTTAAAGCAAACCAACAGAAAGCCTCAAACACTGCTCCCCACCCCCTGCCAAAAAAACCCCAAACAAACAAAAAACCTACCAAAGAGAAAAAACCCATCTCCACAATTTTCTCCACATTTCCCCTCAAGTCTGTGGAAAACTTATCTATACAGATACCTTTCTTTCATACCCTCTGGTTGTAGTACTGGGCGGGCTCTATTAATATTTAGTGGCCTCTGAATCATCTTACTCTCTGTATTAACGGAGGCAGCAAAACCCAGGATCAGTCTGTGTGCACACTTCCATTAGCACCATATTCAGTGGTGCCAGGAAGGTTGAAGTGTATAGGTAGCAGCTGAGATGAATTATATATAGATATGAAAAAGAGCTGATGGTGGGTCAGTGGTGCATTTTGATTTGGAACATACTGACAGTAACAAAAGGTACAATGAATACATTTTAAAATAATCACTGGAATGTAGAAGTGTTTCTACTGTCACTCCAGTTGTACAGAAGTTATGTAATTTCAGTGTGACTTCTTAGAAACTTTGAGACTTGTTTTTTGTCCTAATTAGTCAACCATTCAAGATGATTTTTGAATTATTGCAAATAATTCCAACAGAGAGCTGTGTTAGAAGTTGAGATGAAAACTAAGCTGTTGTTCTGCATAACTGAAATATCTGTTTTTGTTGACTGATCCTGGGCTCTTTATTTGTGCTGAAGAAAACTGCTGGTGTTCTAAAAGCAAAGTTCCTTCCTTTCTTTCTGCAGCAGTCCATTTGACTCACAACAAAATGAAAGGAACTTAGATTCACCGAGAGAATAAACTAAAAAAAAAAGTGTCCTGGTAGTTCTGCTCACTTTATAAATGCAAGCATTATGTGTATCTATCCCAAGAACTATGCAGAATTGAAGAAACTTCATAGCTGTTTTCTACAGTACTTATTCTTTGTGAATGATTTGGTTATAACTCCTCAAAATGTTAATATATAAAATGAAATGTCTTGGCAGTAATTTATGAATAACTCTCAGCTGTAACTACTTAACACTTTTATTGCTGGGCTTGTGTTTGATAGGAGGATGGACTGCTTCTTGCCTCTCTTAAAGACAAGATCTGCAATATGGCTTTAAAACAACTGTTGGTGCAGGTAGAGTGTAGCAGGTTTTATGTCCTTAATGAAAAACAGTGGAAATTGGCTTACACTTAGCTGCAGGCTGGTTCTGTATTGCATAGTCCAACAATGCTGCTTTTAAAATTAAACTTCCTGCTTACATAGTTAGGATACATATGAGGAGGAGACTTACTGTTCCAGTGGGACAGGTAATTAAAATTCTCAGTAGCTTTAATAAAGATTTGTGTAAATCACAGATGGGATTGGCGTCCTGAGCTCCACTGTGTTGGAATGTTGTGCAGTGTGGACCAGGCAGATTTTGCATAAATATTTACCTTGTACTTTCAAAAATGTTTGAGTTGCAGGTTAGTCTATGATAACGTATTTTTCCTCTTTAAAATAAAGCCTATTTTAAAAACAGTTGTTTTGAATTCTTCCCATTTCAGGGAACCCTCATGTATCTGCATAGGATGATGTATCTTCCCAAACCTGAAATTAGACTTAATTTCACTGTCTTTGTGCAGCTTGTATAGCATGGAAAAAAAACTAGACCTTACAACAGATAACAGCCACTTCATTGGAGTTTACGCATTATGCCTGCCTTGTCCATAGGGAGCTGGTGGGAGAAACTGATGATTCAGTTACTTGGCATACAGCAATGGAGTGAAATAACTGTTTTAAATGTCTTGACATTTAAGGATTGGTTTGGGTAGGGAGAGCAGATTAAAAATTGGGAAATCTAGACTTTCAAATTATTCAGCCAGATGATGCTGAGACACTTGTGGTAAGAATAAAAGACTCTAAGCCTCTTTCAGCCTGAAGCTGAGTAACTTAATAGTGATCTGTGATCACATGAGGAAGGACAGTGTGATAAGTACCTCCTATGCTTATTAAAGTGTTTGCCCCAAGTTGTTTATTTTTAGGTTCATTAGCAGAAAAGCAGCTATGAATATGGTATTTATGGTTTCAAGTTTGTATCAACACTAGGTTGAGATGCCCTAGTTGGTAATAGCACTTTTCTAGCAAGTCCGCCTGATTCTCCCTAAAAAGCAGGCTGGTGACTGTGTGACTGCTATTTTAGAAGTGTGTCTTAGATGTTAA
Organism: Platysteira castanea; assembly: GCA_013397175.1. NCBI lineage: Eukaryota > Metazoa > Chordata > Aves > Passeriformes > Platysteira > Platysteira castanea. The sequence goes on from VYXC01008041.1 coordinate 738,593, forward strand.
TCATATACTCAGTACTTTTAATTTAATTTTTCTAAGAAACTTTGCTAACTACCCCCATCTGCAGTGCCTGTGTATAGATTTTGTATTCTTACTTCTTATTGCTTCATTAAGTTACCTGGCTTACTATTTAATAAGTATGGATATGTATATAAGTGGAGCAGGTAGACCAGCTTGATTCAGTTACTGTCTTCTGCTGGATGTTCTCCATAGCCATTTTCTCATGCTATTAACAAAACAAAGATTTTGGAGGACCTAGGCTAGCTGTGGCAAGCTGAGAAGCAAATAGTGGCATTTCTTACATAATTATCATAAACTAACACATATACAAGCAAAGGGAGTCTACACTCAGAGGATGGATCTGTCAGTGGTAAATACTGAACAAAAGCCAGCTCACTTTTGGCTGCTATATACAAGTGTTGCAGTGCAACAGAGCTGCTGGTTCTGGTGGGTTGGAGTCTGGAGGCCTCCAGCATAATGGAAGCTCTGTATTGCTGCTCTTCAGACACAGCCTTGTGACCGTGGAAATTCTGACTGAGCTTCGAAAGGCAATTGTAGATGTTACGCAGTGGAAATAGACTTGAGAAATCTTGTTCTCCTGTTTGGTTGTTTCTTCCTCTTCCTCCCCTTAAAGGTATTGGCAGAATTGGAGCCAATTGGGTGGAACATGATTTCATTTTATTTCTCACCCGTTGGTGCTGATTGGGTGAAATGCAGTAAATGTGCTCTGTCCAGAGGTGCTGACTGAAGAGTAAAATGATTTCCTGGGGAAAAAATTGTTTTCATTTTATTAAAACCTGGTTCTTCAGACAAGAATATTTTCAGATTTTCTTTTTTCTTTTTCTTAACTGAGGCTTTATGAAGGCTTGACTTAGAGATATGTTTAAAGCATATGAATTGGACATAAGTGACCCCCAGTTCTCAGGAGTAGATACTGCTACTGTGACTGCACTGAATTGTCATTCAGCATATAAATTTAAGTGATTTGTCTAGCCTGTATATTTATAGTGACTTTATCTTTTTTCCTCTCTAAACCTCTTGTTTTTAGCATTCCCATGGTTTGGAATGGATATTGGTGGAACGTTGGTTAAACTGGTCTACTTTGAACCTAAGGACATTACTGCAGAGGAGGAACAGGAGGAGGTAGAAAACCTGAAAAGCATTAGGAAATACTTGACCTCCAATACAGCCTATGGTAAAACTGGCATTCGCGATGTCCACCTTGAACTGAAAAATTTGACTATGTGTGGACGCAAAGGAAACCTGCACTTCATCCGCTTTCCCAGCTGTGCCATGCACAGATTCATACAGATGGGTAGTGAAAAGAACTTCTCCAGTTTGCACACTACGCTCTGTGCCACGGGAGGTGGAGCGTACAAATTTGAGGAAGACTTTAGAACGGTACGTCAACGGTTCACATGGGTTCAGTGGGAAGTACTTTGGGAAAACGTAATGAAAAAAGAATGTCTATTAAAACTTGCTGGGCAAATAACTTTTTTTGGTCCATCCTAACTGATTAGGACCAACAGAATCAATTCACATTTGTTAACTGATGACATTGCTGAGAACATGGACGGGGGAGGAAAGGGTATTCTACCTGTTGGGTATTCTACTGAAGTATTGTTGTGCAGGATGTTTTTAGTAAATGTGGAATTCTTTTAGAGTTTTTCTGATCTGTGATGATCAGATGCTTCATAATCGAATTAGGGTATGTTATGACAACCTAGAAGCCTGACACTGTAGGTACTTGCAAGCTGGTTATCTTTTGGAAACAGATATGAAACCATAGAGGCTGAAGATTTGATTCAGGTTCTCTTCCCTTTGTATTAACCTTCAAACAGACTGAAGTCAAGAGTCTGGAAGACCAACCATGGAGCATGAGGAAGAAACTGTGTGTGGGAGCATAATAATACCAACTAGCTTTTGATTTCAATTCTGTGAGTGTGTCATTTAAAGAAAGGCAGTTCATGAGATGAGTAGAGCTCAGATACCTGAGAATTTAAAAGGAGCCTTTGCAGGGAACTCCAGAAGCTGATGTAAATGTGAAGTTCTTCACTAGAGTACTCTTCAGAAATTTTGTGGTGCAGAAGTGTGGAAGAGCTGTTGTACAGACTGTGTTGGAGAGAAAAAGCATTCAGGAGGCAGTTGTCTGTTGTGTATCCTTCTGTATTGGGACATACCTTAATTTATTTTCTGTAAAAAAGAGACTAATTTGATTGTCCCAGAGCAGCGTCACTGAGACTAATGTGAATGATTTACTTGACTGGTGGGTCTGGCACTTCTGTCCCTAACTTTTGACCTGATCTTGAGGGTGAGGGCTGGCTGCTGGATATGGCAGGTTACAGCTGCTTTTCTGTCTCTGCTTCAGTCTAGGGAGTTATCATACTGAATTACCAACTGCTGTTGACTGCAGTCCTTGGCTCTGTGTGCTTCATTTTAACCCCAAGCATGCATTTTTGCAGTACAAGAGGTTTTTTTTCTTTGTCAATACCCTTCTGTCATCAATATCTTCATATACCAGATGACCAGGATTCTAAGGAGGAAAAAGAAGGCTGTAAGAGCTCATCATGAATTCCAACTGTTACGCTGTAGTCACTTTCAGTAAATATTAGACTGTTTCCATGTCCAAGGAAGAACTATCAAGTTTCTGAATTGGTGTAGTAGTCCACTACTGGTGCTAGATTTCTTGTCCTTTAGGCTGATTGCAAGTCCCTTACAAGTTAGAATCTACTGATGATTAAAGCCTCAAAACCTTGTTTGCCTTGCATTGTATAAGGGTGTTGGCACCACAGTAGGAGGTGAGTTTTAGTTCTAGTGTGGCCTCAATTCGGGTGTTTTTGAGTATCTTTTCATGTGTCCTGGGAATGATTCAGGGTGACCAGATTTCTTTAGTGACAATGGGAGGTCACTTCTGGGCCTTCTGAAGAGGCTGATGATCCCCTTGGAGTGGTCAGTCTCTCCAAATTCATTCTTCCTGCATCATATAGTAACAGCTACAGTTGCTTAGTAAGGAAATTCATGTCCCTCATTCCCACAGCTGTAGAACTGGACTAGTAGTTACCTGGTGGCTCTCACAGCTGAGCATTTCTCTCTGGAGCTTTGTCCTTACATGCTGTAAATATGCAATCTACAGTGAGGGATCAGTCTTGTCTCAGCTGCAATATAGTCAGTATAGCAGGGGAAGCCATAGCTGGAGCTGGGGCTGTTTTGCCAGCTATTAAACACAATTACAGGGTCACGTAGCAAATGACTGGTGGACTTAGGCATGAAATTCCACATCTCTGCAGTGTTAACATCCTGTGTGCTACAACACTTGTAGGTAGTTTAAGACAAACCCTATAAAGTCTGGCTGGGGAGTTTTCTAGCATAAAGCAATCAGTGAAGTGTACTCACACTGAAGTGAGTGCTTTGGACACCTCTTACAGCTATCTAGTTCCACACCTTCCTTTATAGCAAGTGTTTTTTGGCTCAAACTGTAATATCTGTGGAGAATTACAGAAGCAGAATATTATCCACTACTTGAAAGCTTGCTTGCTTAATCTCTTTCAAAGGGCAGAGTGTTCTGGGTACTGGCACTTAAATTGTCACGCTTCATTAGCCATTGTAACAGCAGCTGGCTATCAGTGTGTTCTGCTGAGTATAAATTGACACTGAACAACAGCTTCAGGACTGCTCTGTCAAAGCCCTGAAATACCCATTTCAAGTATTTCACCACTAACACACCTCTAGAAGTGGAGAGTATGTGCCAAATTTAAATCTTGCTATTGCAGGATTCATTATTGTAAAATGCCTTATATGGGGGAGACTTTAAATGTTCCTGTTTCTTAGAAGCAAATAGTGTGGAAAAACTAAGGTATGTTTGTTTATGTTGTTATTTTCATTAAAAAATCTGGCTAAATGCTAGGAAACTCATTTGATCTAGCTAACATGCATTTGTTCTGGCCCTCTATTTTCTTGTGTAAGTTACTTGTCATTCATAGTATTTCTCAATGTGACCGTAAGAATTGCATAGATTTAGGACAAAAGATCCAATATATTGCAAAACAACATTTAAATCCCAAGGAAAGAAGCCTTCTAAGATTACAGAATCTTTTTCTCCTTAAAATAGACAGGCAAATGCCCGCTTGTTACTTGCCTCTGTTGCATTGTCTAGTTCTGAATTCCTAAATGAGTTAAATAGGTTTGATCTAGACATCTCTGTTGCTTTTGTGTATTGAAAAAATAACACAAAATGGTGAGACATATTCTGTTTACCTTAAGCCTGTTTTTTATTGTATAAAGAGGCAGATCAATCTACAAAGCTAGCTAGGTTTAGCTATTTCATCTCCCTCATATGATCTGCAGTGTTGTAGAGGTGGATGCCTGAAGAAGTCTCCATGGTCTGCTTGCTGATTGCTGGCAATATGTTGGATCTTTTGTCAATCAGTAGCTTAGCAAATCATGTGATTCATTCTGAAGGATCTGAGTGCTTCCCCTGGGAGTAGGAAAATTGATTCTATTCATTACACTAGACCACAGAAATAATTTTACCAACCGTATGGTTATACTTAATGTTCATTGAAGAGAGCATCAGTAAGTAATTCACCAAAAGGGCTGTTTCTGGCCTAGGGGTTTTTTTCCTTGTTTATTTATTCTTTTTTTTACCTCCTCTCTGAATGACTGTTCTTTATGGCTGGCTGTCTTTATTTTCAGGTAACAGTGTTGTTAAGGCATGGATGAATCTGCAGCCTAATTCTGATAATCCTTCCTCCTTTCCCCAACTATGTACTGTCACTTCACATATTCTGTAAATGCTCAAGTAACCACTTCTGTAAAAGTAAGGATTATGTAGACTCGCTTGCTTATGAGATGAATCTCTCTGTGCTCTGTGACTCCTCCATGATAGCACAGGCACATTACTTGCACAGAAGTATGCTGTTAATATAGTGACGAATAAATTTTTAGCCTGCCACTCAGTTTTGTAAAGCAACTCAATGTTAAGGATGGGCAGGATGAGGGAGGAAGGGCTATTCAGACTTTTGATTAAAACCTGCTCTATTATAAAATTTCTGTTGATTGCAGTGGCTCAAGGGTGGGATCTTTGTATTCCTTTCCTGAACAGACACCTGCAGAACCTGACTTGTCTTGATAGAAATGTTAATGTTATCTTCAGTGGCAGCAGCATCTGGGCTGAAAACCCACAATCACTTATTCAAGAACATCTGGGACAGGGGAGGAGGGAAGTCTCTTACCAACACAAACTCAAACTCAGGCCTGGACCTTCCTGTAAAGGAAAATGCTTTAAAAATGAGCTTGGCTGTTGGATAGTGATTTTCTTGTGCCAGTTATTAGCTAGTTCTAAGACTTGACTTTGTGGTATGAACTGAATGCCTGAGGATGACTTATAGACTGTATTTGTCTTAAAACAAATAAACTCACTGTCCTGTGTTGTAGGATGAGTAAGCTGTGTAACTCTTTCAGTTAGTGTGAGACACTCAAAAATCTTGCTGTGGAGGCTGGAGACAGCTGCTCAGGCTGTAGGGGCTGGGCTGGAGTTGAAAGCGGCATCCAGAGAGTGGGTAAAGTAACCTCTTCAGAGGGAATGGGTAGAAACAATGTGCATCTCTTCCCTGTCCAGAGAGAAGAGATCCTTATGGCTCACTGTTCAAGAGGGCAGAGCTCTGCACAGGATTCCTGATGAGTGCTTGTTTTGCCCAAAGCTGATACAGAGTGAATCTTTTCTTCTGCCTCAGTGAATGTTGGACTTGGAGTTTATTTGCATTAGACTTTGTCTTGTTTGAATGTGAGTGGTTATTTTCAGGTCCATAAAGTAGCAGTGTTGGGGGTTGAAGTGAAGATAATCAAAATAAAAAGAAAGCAAAGTCTTTATGAAAGTGGAGGAGAGGTAATGGGAGGGAGATGGAAGGAAAAGCTAAATTGTAAGCTATTCTAAGAAGTAAAAACTGGAGCAATGCCCACCAGACATAAAAGCCAGAGTGATGTAGTAAATGAGGCTGTTGTAATTGATAATTAAAACTTGCAAGATGTTATGTTCCTTACAGTTTTTTACAGAAAAAAAAAAAATCATATTTCTCATTGAAAGTCCAAGAGAAAAATGCACTTGCAACTGCATCTAGGTTCAGACTTTCCTGTGTTCACCAGAATTCAGTAACAGTAAAAGTGGGTGAAATGTTTCATGAGCTGGAGCTTCATTGAAAATATGTCTGCACACCAAGAGTGATACATTAGTCTTCAGCCTCGGTGCATACATGTCATAGCTGCCCTCAGCTCACTTCTAGAGGACTGGGATGTTTCATGTTTACCTTGCTGAAGTGGAAATATTTGCTCACCCATAATAAGAAACAAATGGGGGACCCAAGTCTTTGACTTATGTGCTTCCTTACTTGAAAGCAGAAACAAGCTGGTACCATGTTTTTTCTTTTTATACTGCTTGATACTTGAATACAGCTATTTTTTTTTTTTACATTATGCACAATATTTAAAAAACAAACAAGACAGACAACAAAGAAATCCAAATCTGAATTTCAACAGATAGCACTATTTTCCAGCACTTCTTGGAAGAGTACAAGAGATGGGCTTTCATTCTTCTTTGAATAGCATCTGTAGGCAGTAATAACAGACTTTTTGTATCCTTGAAATGAGCTGAGTTTAAGGAGTTGGTTGCTAAGGTCATAGGGGGAAGTGTTGGCTGCTTTCTTGGTTTGTTACACCTGCTTGCAAGTATGGTTGAAGTCCTAAGTTGCTCCTTTTGATGGTCCTGGAGAGTTTTTTGAGGTCTAAAGTGTTTTGTTCAGTTCCCCAATATTTAAAAAAAACAGTCTTAAAAGAAGATAAATATCTACAATCTGGTTATAATGCAGAAAAATTATTCTTTTAAAAAATGTACATGTGGTTTCCCTGTAATCATGATAAATTTTCCCTCCTGTATACTACTTTGTTCTGCAGTTGTTCTTGTCATAGCACAGCTTTCTGACATAACCTCTAGAGAGGCACTTTGCTGAATATAGTTACAGGAGTGCAGAGTAGGGTAAGTTGACCATTTTGCTGTCTGCCTTCACATTAGGAATTGTAAAGGGCTGGAAAATACCTGCAAATTCATTTTGTAAATGTTGTAGGAAAGACATGCACTTAAAATGTGCTTCTAGACACAGCTTCTGTTTTTGTTATGCATATTTGCACATAAACTTTGGTTCCTCTAAGGAGAAGGGGTTTGAACAGCTGAAAGTTGAGGGTGAGTAGAGGGTGGTAGGTCAGATGATGGCAGCAGGAAGAAATGTTTGCCTACTTGTAAATTAGTTACAGTGGTTACAGGCATATCTATTCTTCAGTGCCATTTTTCTGCTTTGAGACATTGTGAGCAAGAAAGCAGTTCTCTATGCAGGAAAGGGGACTGAATTGTGCCCCTGGCTCTACCATGGCTTCTTGTACAAGATGGGGTTACTACATTACTTGAAACTTTACCCTAATTTCTGTTTAGAAATAAGAACTGTGGTGGCTCACTTAAGCTACTTGGAGCCTTGGGTGTCTGGTGGCCGCAGAGCTTTTGCTTCTCTGAACGAAGGTGGATTGGCGTGGGATACTGGTTCCTGTCTTGCTTATTCCAGAAATCAAAACCTGACTGCTGCAATGACACAGGAAAATAGTTTTTCAGTCTGCTATGAATATCAAACATGAAAGAAAGCAGTAACAGGACTTCTCTGCTTACAGTATATCAACTGTTAAATATAGCACAGAGCTATAAAAAGCAGAACAAATTTCAGTATGTCTTTTATACATGGAGGTCTGGACCTAATAAAACCACTCTGTGTAGTGCTTGAGAAAGAACCTGATTAGTTTCTCTTGTTCTGTTCTTAGAGAATTGGTGAGCTGACTGGAGAGTTTGTAGAATCAAGGCTTTTGTCTGTGCTTTTGCACTGATGCTAGAAGTGCTTAACTCTGATTTGTTTGACTTGTTTGTGTCTTGCAAGGTCTCTGACTAGTGCTTACCTGTTTGTAAAAGTGTAGCGTGGATCGGACAAAAGCAACTTGTGGCTGAGTATTTGGCTTACATGAGAATAGAGGTTTTAGTAGTAGGGAGCATAAATCTGCTACTGTGTACAACAGCTCCTGGTTCACAGCACGTGTCCATCTCTGTTAGATCGTGTTTGGTCGTGCTGCATCTAGCTTATACACCAAGGTGAGGAAACTGACACTGCGCAGCACATAACCTAGGGAAAGATCATGGGGAGTATAGAGTATTTCCTTATGTCATCTAGGTATGTGCAATGTTTGTTGAACTAAATAAATCGTATAAGGAGTGATGAGTTAGTGAACTCAATGCAATGCTCATTGTGATAAAGAGTTCATGAAGGATTTACTATGTTGATACATTGCATTGTGTATATCTTGGAGCTTTTCCTCTCGGTCTAATGGTAAGAAATCGATTAAATCCAAGATATTTGCAAAGTAGCCTTAAGAATTTTGTAACATTTCTTGAAAAACTTTTTCTCATGAGTTATGCTTATTCTTTGTATTTGCTTGCTAAATGGTTCAAGTCTTTTATGATGCATTTCTCTAATTTAAATTTGTGTAGCTATGCGGTAACCAAGAAAAAAAATTATGAAGGGATTGCAGAAGTTGCAGGAGGAAATACAGAAACAAGGAGAAATTATCTCCACCTCTCTTGCTTGTCCTATGAATAACTGGATTATATTGAGGTCTTTGAGACTGCTGGTTTGGGGTTCTTTTGGTCTTATTTCTTCTCCCTAGTTACAGGATTTGAGGAGTGGCAAGTAAAACAGAAGGACAGACCCAAAGAGTGGGATGGCTTTCTATAGTAGCAAGTTAGAGCTGTGCACAAGTAGAGCAAAGACTTAACAGGGGAGATTTAAATAGCTTAAAAGAATGTAACCTATTGACCGTGCCTGTTCCACAGAAATATCTTCCCTCTTTATAGTGACTTAATATAGCTTCCAGAATTAAAAATAGGACATAGTTACCCATGTAAATCTGCTCCATTAGCTGTAATAAAAACATCCTGCAGTATGCGAATGCTGGAGAACCAGCTGTGTACTCTGTAACTCCATTATACTCTGTTGCTTTTTTTTTTGCTGGAAAGTAGAGTTAGGCATGACCTGCTTTGCATGTGTAAGGATGAAAATGACCTCAGGATTTGGACAACTTTACAGGGTTTTTTTGCCCTCTCTTCAACCTAAAAATGGAGATGAAACCTTCTATAGTTGGTCAATGTATCCTATTTTGAGAAAGAGATGTTATTTCTAATTCTAGTGAATAGAATTCTATGGCAAATAGACATGTCTGTTGAAGTACAGTCATGGTGACCTGCGAGATCGCAGAGGGAATGTCTTTTGTCAGCTTGTGTTGCTGGTTGTCTGCCTTCTCTTAAAGTTATATTCTGCTGGGGGCATCAGCCTGACAGTCTTTTTGTTTGGATGTTTTATATGGTTTTTCACCAAACATAGGGGTTATGCCTTGGTTTTTCATGGGGCATTTTAAAGTGCTCATCTTAATTTTAAAAAATAACCAAACTAACTGGTGACATGTACTAAAAAAAACCCACTGTATATTTAGTGCATATTAACATCACCTGCACATCTTCATGCTTCTATTGAAGATTTCATTAAATTGCTGGGAGATGTAGTTAGATGATGAGCTAAAGTACTTTGCATCCTGAGGAATGCTGCTGTGTAGGAATATGTCAGATACTGCCCAAAAGCTGCAGAACACAGCTCCTCTTGGGCTGGGAATGAGGCGAAATAAATTTATTGCTTCAGAATACTGAGGGGAAGAAACACTTCCTGCTTGCAGAGCCCAGAATGTCTCAAAGGCAAAGGAACTAGATAGCATTACTGTGTAGCAACATCCTTGTTTTGGGAGGTACCTGTTGACAGGCAGATAGTGAACTTTAATTTCAGACTTCATGCTTAGATCTTTGTACTGCTTGAATAGCATAATGTGTTACTATTAAAGTGATTAAAATGCTTCAATGGAGCCTTTTGTCCTTCTCAGTGTTGTATTATACTAGGAAATGTGTGTTTATTAATTTCTTGTTGTTCTTTTACAGATGGCTGATCTACAGCTCTATAAACTGGATGAATTGGACTGTTTGATCCAGGGCCTCCTTTATGTTGATTCTGTTGGTTTCAATGGCCAACCAGAGTGCTATTATTTTGAAAATCCTACAGATCCTGAACAGTGCCAGAAAAAGCCTTACTGCCTTGACAATCCGTATCCTATGCTGCTGGTTAACATAGGCTCAGGGGTCAGCATCCTAGCTGTGTATTCTAAGGACAATTATAAAAGAGTTACAGGATCCAGGTAAATTTACTTTTGTTTCTTTTAATTGTTTTCTTTTCTCCTTCACAGCTGAGCAGGTAGAATTAGTGTGATCAGTAGCTACAGCCCCAAATTGTGCATGTCTTCCCATTTCTTTGGAAAGCCTGACAGTAGCAAGGCTGAAAATATCCCAGGATTCCTTCAGAGAGGAGATCTACATCAGGGAAATCATTGATCTGTTCAACTTCAGACTTGCCTAATCTCTTGTTGATGTTCTTACCTGTTTCCCATCTCTTGCTGTGAATTAGCAAAACAAAGCTGTCCCAGCAAATGAATCTTCTCTCCCCTGCATTCTGTTCTTTGGTGTATGGTACATGTTAAAATTTCTCCTGTGTACTGCACATGACTTGCATATATGTCTTCTATTGCCTGACCTAGGGCATATCTTTGCCACAATGGTAGCCATGAGCAATTTTTCTGTAGACGGTACAGATGGACACAAGTTCAATGGGGGACATACTGGACTTCCTGTAGTTCTGGGTCTTTTTCAAGCACAGAGATTTTGGCATCAATAGAAATGCTTTTAATCCTTTCCACTATGGAAGGAAAAACATGACTGCAGTGGGTTGTTGACTTGTTATAGATGATGAAATCAATACTGTGTTGTGGCTGGAGTGCTGAGCTTTCTGCTGTTCAGGTACTGACTATATTACAGTGCTATTGAATATGTTCTGAAAAACTTACCCAGTAATCTAGGAGCCCGGACTAAACAGTGTTCTTATCTGACCTTTTGTGCTTTTTCATACAGTGTGAGCATGGTGTCTCACTGATCCTCTTGTTTGCAGTGGCTCCAGTTGCTGTGACTGCAGTCACTGCAAATAAGGTGACTTTGTCAGTGTCCAAGAAAGCTTTTCTTGTTATGTAGAAGTTAGTAAGTTGAAGTTCATATCTGTAAGACTGAAAAGTCCAAAGTAGAACTTTAATGAGTTAGCACATACTATGCATACATATTATGCACAGTTAAATACTCTCTGAGAAATTTATGTAGTCAGTAAATATTGTACTTGAGTCTTTACAAAATATTCAAGTGAGTGCTCCTTGCTCAGAGTTCTTGCAGGGATGATTTAAGGCTGATGCTAGGCTTGCTTTGAAAGGAGCCAACCAGAGTGCTTCCTGCCACTGGCTAGGGGGACAAGATCTGTCTTGGCTGCTGGCCCTGTATAGATTTACCTTTGTTCACTGTTCATTCTTTCCTCACTTACTTGAGTGCTCTGCTGGCTAATTATTCTTGTGCAGAAAACTTGTTAGAATGCTACAAATAGCGAAGTGATATCAGTGGTGTTGGATTGAACCTTATTTTTAGCTAACCCTTGTGTATAATATCTCCTATTTAAGCATTAAGTACTTAAGTCTAGGTCAGTTAAAAACCACACTGGTTGATACTTTTGTTAAATAGAAACTCACTGTAGGGTATCTGTGTTAACTCCTCTGAGGGAGGAGTTGCTAGATGCAGTTGGCACCTGTGTACAGTATGTTGTAAATGGCAGTCTGAAGAGTTGTGGTAAAAGCTGGCTCAATCACAGAATCACTAGGTTGGAAGAGACCTCCAAGATCATCGAGTCCAACCCATGCCCTAACACCTCAACTAGACCATGGCACCGAGTGCCCTGTTCAGTCTTTTTTTAAACACATCCAGGGATGGTGACTCCACCACCTCCCCGGGCAGACCATTCCAGTACTTTATCACTCTTTCCATGAAAAATTTTTTCCTGATATCCAACCTATACCTCCCTTGGCGCAGCTGGAGACTGTGTCCTCTCGTTCTGTCAGTTGCTGCTTGGTGGAAGAGACCAATCCCCACCTGACTACAACCTCCCTTCAGGAAGCTGTAGAGAGTGATGAGGTCACCTCTGAGTCTCCTTTTCTCCAGGCTAAACAACCCCAGCTCCCTCAATCGTTCCTCACAGGGCCTATGTTCCAAGCCCCTCACCAACCTCATTGCCCTCCTCTGGACACGCTCAAGCGTCTCA
>VYXC01008042.1:0-40369 GCA_013397175.1 Platysteira castanea
AGGGGTCCCAGAAACCTCGTGTCCCACCATCTGTCCCCCCCAGGCCCCCCTCACCCCACGGGGAGCGAGGGGGGGCGAGCCCCAGCATGGGGTGTCCTCCCTCGGGGTGTCCCTGTGTCCCTCGGGGTGTCCCTGCCCGTTGTGCTGCCCGTGGGACAGGCAGGTGGGGCTGGGGAGGCACCGCCTCTCCCCGTGCCCCGTGAGGGTTTGCAGCCACCCCCGGGGTCTGCTGCTGTAGAGATTCAAGGCTGCCTGTGGTTGAAATGGGCAGATGGGAAAGAGGGACTTCCCTACTGTATTTGGTTTTAATTAACCTTGTTTTGGAAGGGCTACAAACTGCAGTGTTTAAACGTGTTGCCCATTTATTTCAATTTAGTTTGAGAGGCAGAAGGCAGAAAATTCTCTGGGAAGAGCCACAGTCAGGCTCTCTGAGTTTCGTGTTTCTGCACACTTATGTTTAGTGTTGGTATAACTTGCATTAGATAACTTGCAACATGAAATAAAGTAAAATCTACATAGTTTATTTGATTTTGTGTGTGTGTGTGATTGGCAAATATAAGATTTTGTTGAACAGGCATTATGTTGGGCTGTATTTCATTAATACCTGGACTATTCACTCATACAATCAACCACTATTAATCAAGGTTTTTCTTTGCTTTTCTGTCTCTCCCTTCAGACTGTTCAGCCAATTGTTACACAAAAAGTGAGGGTTCTTAGAAACATGGTGAAACAAAGCAGGAGCCCAGTATCTCTTTTGGCCCCCTGTTGATGGTTTTGCCAGCTTGTTCTGGGAGGGGGCAGAGGGTATGAGGGAAGGAGAGTGCCTTTTCTCTCTAGCCAGTTTATTCTGATTTCTTTTTCATTGAATAATTTCTGAGGATTAGTTAGTGATTGTCTTGCTCCAACTCTGTGTTTATGCTAAAACATCTGATTTAGAGGCACTTGGCTGTTATTTCTCTAAACTACAGTAGGGTAGAAGATGGCAGTGTGTAATTAAAAAGCCCTCTAAATAGACATCTTTCTGTGTTTGTTATTTTCCAGTTGGGATGAAAATCAATGTAATTTGGGAGTGTGGCTGCATTGGTGTGTGGTCAGCATTTCCAGTAATTTTAGCTCTTGTATAAGGAGTTTAAATGTGATTAAGTTTATCTAATTTCCCCTACAAAGTGTTTTAAGCCTGACATATGTTTTTTCCTTCCAGAGTTTATAAGATGTATTAAGACATTCCTAAAAGTAGAACAACAGAAATGCATTGAAGGGTTTTCTGGTGAGTCTCCCTGATATAACCTCTTTATGCTTGACTCGCTCTGATGCCCATGAGCATCAGAACAGTGCAAGGTGTTGTCTGATTCTGGTAATTTATCTACACAAAATCCAAGTCTTTTGAACCTTGTGTTCTTGACTCTTCACCAGTTGATCCTATGTAGTTGTAGCACAGCACTCTGTATCTTTATAACAGAAATTCCTTGCCTGTTCTGCTTCACTCTAGTGCCTTCTAAACGTGGTGTCAAGTGGGTGGGTGGGGAAGGGGAATTCCCAAATCACACCTTCTTAACTTCGGGCATCTGGCTGCAGGAGCGGGGCTGAGATTAGCACTCCCCAGGCAGCAAGAATGCAGGTGCAGAGGCTGTACTTGTGTGGGTAATCAGGAACTCAGAAAATCTGGAGGAGTTGTAGTGTGTGACCGACACTTTGTGGAGGTATCAGAGACACTGAGAGAGACAGTGGGGAATTTTCTGCCAAGCATCTCTTGTGCTGTGCCTGAATAGCAAAACATCCCACCTGATTTTTGCATCTTTTAATTGCATAGGAAAAATAAGCAGCATGAAGAAAGCAGCTTCTCTTTAGTCTCGGTTGCTAAGTCTGTCACTGGAGGAGGGCAACCGTGTCACTGATAGACTGTCCTGAGGCAGGACTGCCTGATGTCAATCCAGCAGTGAGATGAGCTGTTAAACAGGAAAACCTCATTGTGGAAATAGGCTTCCCCCCAGTACCCAAATTAAAACATGGCTTTGAGTCATCCTTGAAGGAGAAAGTTGCAAAAGTCTTGAGGGTGATGCCTCCTTCTGTGCTCCTGGGATTGCTGGTACAGTGAGAACACATCTGGAATCTGGAAGGTTTTACTCCAAACACTGTTCTCAAATATTTGACATAAATGTGTATTAAATATTCCAGCAAAGCAATTTTCTCTTGCTTTGGCCAATCCACATGATGGCTACATTACTTCGGAGTTTCTGTTTAGAGTTAATGCTTCTAACACTATTCTTTAGCTTAACAACCCATAGAAAGATTATGAAGTAAATTCCTTCTCCAAATTCCTTTCTAATGATGGGCAGTAGGTATTAGGTTTTTTGGTTTTGTTTTTTTTTTTTGTTTTTTTTAAACTAAAAATTTTGGTTAAAATGCTTCTCAAGTGATTGGTGTGAGCTGCCTGCAAGGAGTTAATACACATAAATTGTGCAATTAATGATACAATTAGCTTTGCAGCGCTGTTTCATTGTGGAGCCCACAGAGCATCACTAGATGGTGCTGCAGAGAAGGTTTGGCTGGGGCTTTCAGCTTTGGATTCCTGGAGCCCAATCAGGTGTTTAATACCAGGAACCTCAACCAGCGCCTGTGCTTGTGGGGTTTTCAGAAGCTCTTAATTTGACTTTGCTCATTTGTTCTGTTGAAGACAACAGCAGGCCTTCCATTGAATGCAGTGACCACCAAATTAAGTGGTGCCGAGAATTTTTGACAGTGCTGTAGTTTTGAACGTGATTTAACACCAGAATTGTGGACAAGCATTTACTGAAACTTCTTATTCAGGGCCCAAACCTTTATTAGATTATTTCTGACAGAACTTTATACCATATTGTTAAAGAAAGTGGTGCGTTTTTAAAAAGTGTGGAGATGAAATTCTAGAGCACTGATGTGTCAATGCTTTATGGCAAGAGCTGTGGTGTCAAGTCTTGTCCATGCCACAGTGACCTGATACCACCTCCCTACAGTCCCAGTGAGAGAGCTGCCCCGAAACTCCTAAAACAGATGAAGGCAGAGGTTGCACTGGCACAGATCATGGTTTTATTGTCTCTTGATGAAAATCCTGATATGTCATTGTCCAGCGTTGACTCTGATCACAGTTCATTTCAAAAACTTTTTATCTGCCCTGATGGTTTGAACATTTATTAAACAAATAACAATAAAAAAGTTAAACTGCTGGTAATTCTGGCCTGCTACCTTCAGCTATCCTTCAAATATTTTTTCCAGGTCATTTTATGCATCTTTAAGCTACATATTGCACATAAATTTTTTCTCTGCATTAGGAATAAATGACAACTTCTATCAGTGTAAAATAAGTCTTTAAGCTCTACAGTGTATATCCTGAACAAACACATCAGATCCAAAACCTGCTGAAAGGTTTGTGTGTGTTTTTTACCTGAGTTCTAGCATTTGGTGTTGTAATTAGGGATAGATGTTGAAAGTTGTGGTTGAGAATTTGAGCTTTTGTTTTGTGAGCTGAGTTCAGAATAATGATTTTGGAAAATAAGAAAAGCAGTTATTACATACACATTGATGTAGGGTTCTTTTTCTCTGTAAAATGGGGTTAAAACTTTTTGTTGTATTGGATTTAATTTTATAGTTTTAGGTTTTGTTTACCTTTTGTGACATTGTGAAAACTCATTATCTTTGTCCCGCTCAATCTCCCCAGCAAATCTGAGATAAGGCAACCTACAAATGAAGGATTTATTTTGTTCTGTAAGAACAATATCTGAAGTATTTTTAACAAATACAGCCCTTTAACTCTCAGTAATAGTCACTATTTTAACACTCCGATAAGAACATTTATGTTCAATATACAAGAGAACACTGGGATGTGCTTAGAAGTAATTATTCCCTGCCTTGATCTCCCAGGAATGCCTCTGAGGATAGGCTTAGAGAAGATCTGGGAACCAGCTACCTTCATCAATGACACAGTTTATTAGATTCACTCCCCCTTAATAACAGTATTCATCTTACAACCTAGACACTGTGGCAGAGTTATCTGAGAGGTACTGGAAGTAGATTAACATCAGTGCCTTACTAATTGCTGCATTTTATTTTAAAACTGGTTTCACAAAGGATGTGTTTCACACCTGAACATTCACTGGAATCCTCTCTTCTCCAGGCAGGCTGAAAGTGCTTTGTATCTGGGCTCATGGACGACTTTATTTTTTCTAGGCTGTATCTTCTATCATGTCAGTTCTTTTACAAGACTCACAACAAGCCAGGAAAGAAGAGGATAAAGTGGGAGTGGCAGGATTTGGTGCATGAGTTGTACCACCAAGAGGTGACACCGGAGTGACGCGGCCCTGGTCACTGTCACTAGGTGGTACTGCAGAATCGGGAAACACCAGAGTGCCGGTCCTGTCCAGATACAGGAGGCGTGGAGAGAAGTTAGAGCAGCAGTGAATGTACTCCCTTGAGCAAAACCAGCTCGCAGACGGCCCTTCAGAAATGTCTTCTGTGCTGCTCAGTTCCTTTTCTTTTTCAGCACGTGCGCAGCAATGGCTTGGTGTGGTTTGGAGATAAATCACAGAAGTTGACATGGTTGGTGAGCTCTTCCTGCTGGCTCAGGTGGTTTCCCAGCCCTGCCAGAGGGCTCTGCCCCTTCCTGCACCCTCCTGGTGCCCAGGGAAAGGCAGTGCCCGCAGCCAAGGGGAGCTGCTGGGAGCTGCTCTGGGAGCTGCTGCCTGCGGTCGCTGGGGGCTGCTGGGCCAGTGGAGGCTCCTACGAGCCTGATGGTGAATTTGAGCCATATGCTTTTACTTCATAGGTAATTGAGCAAGGGTAAGGTAATTGAGAAATCTTTTAATTGTCTGCAGTGCAATATTTTGGCCAAAGTCTAGTTGTTTGGTTTTTTTTAAAGTAGAATTTTTGCTTTTACCTGTTTCAGTTGCAATTGTCACTGTAATCCAAAGGTTTTAATAGCTTCCTTACTGGTGCTGTGGCTCATTATGATGAGGACTTCTAGGGATTTTTCTGCAATAACTCCTGAATCCTTTGCTTGGTCACTATATCGCAACTGCATGTAATTTTGCAGAGATTCTCCCATTGGGCTTTATTGTTTCAGGACCTCTGGTGATCACATAACAGAAAACTTCCCTTTCTCCCTCCCTTCTCTCTAAAAGTTTGCAAATCTACTTTGGAGTTTTAGAGTATGGTTGTTGGAAGAAATGGGTGAGAAAAAGAGTAGATACAAAACAAGAGCTTTCTAGCACATGTCAAGACAAAACTATAAGCATTCCATGCCCTTCAACACTCAGATGTGAGAATAATTTAAAATTGATCACCTAGTCAACAAAACCAGCCACCGTTTTGGTATGTAGAAGTGTGGGAGTTGTATTTATTCGATTTTCATCAGGAGGAACTTATAAGGTATTTCTTGACAGAGTGCACTGTGTTATAAACCTGACCACAGCATTTGAAAACGTGGGGAAGTCTTGCATTTTCTCTTATGATGTGATTTGTTGAATGTAATTCTGCCTAGAACAAAACAGAATTTGAGCATGGAGAAGTCTATACTCTTTCTTTTCTGCAATTTGTCTGGCATTGTATAGTTCTGGCCAGCATCTCATCTGCTCTGCCACCTACATTCTGCTGCAGGCAAGAGAAATTTAAGTGACTAACCTGGCTGGGATTTTTACCTGTCTTGTTATGACTGACCAGCACATAAAGTTGTTTGATTTTTTTGACTTCTTGCCCACTCTTTTTCATGTCTTCCAAAGCTATTGTGTAGGTAATATAGAAAAGAGAATCAATAAAAATAATGGCATTCTTTTATTATGCAGCAAAATGGATCTAAATTCCACAACAAAAGACTTGTTTCTGCCTCACTTTACTAGAAAATGAGGATTTGATTTGTGACCACAATAGCTTTCCAACTAGAGTATTTTATCAACATGAAAATGGTCAGTGAGTGTAGTGTAAAGGACTTTGTAGGAGGTATCTGTAGTAGGTGTATGCATGTATCAGTGCATGTGTTGTCTTCTAGAGATTCTTTTTTTTTTTTAAGTAGAAAAAGTATTGACTGACCTAAGTCAGAAAAATCATACTTTTCATGTTGCTTATATTTAAATGTTTGGACACTTGTTTTGGGATTTTGATGTATAGTGCCACGTGTTTGAGCCTTCCTTTTGATTCTCACGACATCTGCCATCAAGAAGTGCTTCCTGTAGCGATTTTACACTGAGCAGTGATGATGTTCTCTTGCTCTCTGTAGTATTCTGTTTTCACTCTACTTGTTTGTGTGACACAAAGCTTTTCAGGTAGTGTGGTTATGAAATCAACCTAATCTCAAACCGAAGATGTTGTTTCACGTGTAACCTTTTCATTACGTATTACCCCTACACGTAGGTTGTGTTATAAAGAATACTTCACTGGGAGTCCTACTCAGTGTGTAAAGATCTCGTGCCTGTCACTGGAGCACTGCTTTTTGATTAAAGCTGCTGAGGTCTCAAGATGCACGAGTAGGAGAATTCAGAATTGTGATAATATAGAGGTGTTGTTCTGTTAGGGTGATTGGAGAAGAAAATTGAGAATTTTTAGTAACAGTGATTTCTTGAGCTAACAAGAAAATGAAGTTTTAGTTCTATCAGTACTATCCAGTCAGAAATTAATTTCTTTCCTTGAATTAGGTCTTCAGCAGAGAAGTAAATATGTGGCTCCAGAACCAGCAACACAGACCATGACTTCAGAAGCATTTTTATCACCTAGTAATTGAAGCCACAGGGCATCTCCTTAAGAAATGGGTATTTTAACACCTTGATGAACACAGATTTAAGCTTTGCGTACACTGAAGTAATTTCATAGTGTATTTGAAGAAAATTGTATTGATGTTAAAACCAAAAAAACCCCCAACCAAACCCACCCCTTCTTTTTCTAAGTCCCTTGTGTGAACTGTTTTGTGCCCTTTCAATCACTAAGCCTAAACACACAAGATTTTAACATCCACCAATGCAGATATCTTCGTTTGTACTCTAATTTATTGCTCTTAGGTTTGTCTCACTTAGAATTTTGTCTTTTAACTTTCATTTGAAGGCAGATCATTTTATTATATGAACTTTGCTCTGGATACTTTTCTGTTTAACTGGCAACTTTTCTCATTGATTTGTGCCTTTATTTCCCCAGCTGTGGTAAGAGTTAGCCAGCTTTCCTCTTAAGTCTATTAAAAGACCATTATTGCAACATTTCCTCTTGAGGTGTTTTTACCCCTATCACATTTGCCATAAATTCATGAACTCTCATTTCACTTCAAGATATTTATGCCATGTGGGCCATTTTCTTATATAATCAAAATGTAAAGGTAAGTTCCAATGTTAAATGCCTGTTACAAACTTTTACTGTAGATGAACGATCTCTGCATTTTTTGTGATTACTGCCCTAGAAGAAATGACATCATGATAAAAGACATTGCTTAGTAAGACAGAAAATGGCAGTAAAAGCAAAAAGCTTGAAGGCGAGTTTTGCTTTTTTGATCCTTCAATTACTTTCTAAGCTTAAAGTTAAATTTAATACACATTTTAATATATAACAGCACACTAAATGGCAGGCCAAGTTCTACAGACAGCAGAGATTCTCTTTCATTTGAAATCTGCCCTTTTACTCCATAGAGTTGTGTTCTTCTAATATCCCAAAGTGAATTGGGATACAAGACCTTCAAAAGAACTAAACCCCAAAACACAAAAAATGGAAGAACCCAAGCAGTACTGTCCTGTCTTGGTGCCCTGTTAGGTGTCAGATGGCTTTATACAGCCACAGGGACATTTTCTAGGTGAGCCACAGAGCAAAGCAATTCACTAGCAGTGTCACCAAACCTTGCAGGAGGCATTTTGAGATTGAAATCTTCAACCTCCAGGAAGAATTTTTCAAACACAGTTACAGAAGGCAGCCTAAAATGTTTGAACCATCACTGAAGAGGAGCCAGCCTGTGTTACCTGACCCCAGATTTGCTGGGAAGGATGGTACAGTGGCTGTGTCCCTGGAGCTCACATTGTTACCTTAGTCTTGGGCTGAGAACTGTGTTGGACAAGACTGGAAAGCAAGTGTGACAAAAGACTAAATTACTGTTCTGTTGTCATATTTTTTTTATTTGCAGACCGCAAAGCAGGAATCCTTTGGCTATTGCTGAAAAAGGACAGTTGTTTTGAACTAATTAGAAAAACAATCTTCAAATAATTGTGTCATGCAAAATTCAGAGCAGTAACAATTCAGTTCTGTGAAACTGAAAGGATTGCCAGAAAACCATGAATTTTAAGATGCTGCAAATGCCTTTGTTGCTGAAGCAGGAAACATTGTCTTTGGATTTAGAAGCGGGTGGCATGTTCTCAACTGCAGAAAATTTGGTCTGTGATACTGTAGTGTTATACTTGCTGGGAAGAAAGAAAAGCCAATAAAGGAAAGAATAATAGTACATTGATCAACTCTTTATCACAGCAGGGTAACTAAATCTGCTGTCACCAAATCTATCACACAGCCACTTGATTAAACTCATGTAATTTGCTGGGATGGATGCAGGAGTTTAGCTGTCATCAGCAGCTGTGGACAGAGGCAGATAAGGAACATTGAAACTATAAGAGCTTCCAGCTGAAAATTTCACTTTGCTTTTCAAAGGAGGAGGGTGTTCCTCTGTTGTCCTCCATATTAATAGCACAAATTGTTGTCTCCTTGTGTTTTGTAAGACTCTAATACTACACAGCAGAGACATTACTGGCTTTAATCGGCCCTATTCAGTTACTGAATCAGCTGGGAGAAAGGGGTGGCGCTTTTTATTTAAAAATAAAGGAGAGGGTGGAGAGTTGAAAGTGGGGGAGAACTCCTGGAGGGTGCTGGGGCTGTGCAATGAAGCCTGAAGCGAGGAGGGTGCTGCTCCCTTTCAGCAGCAGAGGAGGCTTTCACGCAGTAAAGCCCACAGCGAGCGAGTGGTTCTTTATTTTCCTGCTCAGCGCTGAAGAATGAAAGTGTGCGTTGATGGGGGAGCCTTAGGATGTGACATGGAGTCCCTCCTACCTTAGCAAAATGTGACTCCTCTCGTAAGTGGGAAAACAGTTGCTTGGAATGTGAGGAAGTGAGTCACTGTTGGAGCTGGAGGGCAAACAGGCACGGCTGGCCTGAGCTCACCCGTGGAAGCCGAGCTGGTGCCGTCACCCACCAAAGGCTCCCCGGGCTCTCCCTGGCTGGAGAGAGCTGACCTTGCTGCAGCTTTCCAGGTCATCTTCCATGCAACACATCTGATTCCTGGTTTAGGAGCCCTGCTGGGATTATAAATCCCTACCGATGTTTATTTATGAGCGTCCAAAATTACTTTACTTGTTAACAAATCACTGAATGTCAGAGGACTGAGCATGAAACTAAATGTTGATTCTGCTGTACATGTTTTGAGAAAATGTGAGGCATATTTTCACTTTAATGTTTCACTATTTTTCCACTGAAATACCATTTCTAATTGGTCAGTGTTGCCAGGTTTTTGGATACTTTGTCACACACTGAGCTGAACTCTCAGAGGAAACCCCAAACTAGGTTGTTTATAAGCTTCAGTTTGCCCGCTAGGAAAAAGCTGTGTATAAATATGACCATTAATGTACTGTAATAAACACAAACACTGAGTCAAAGGGCTTTGATTCTGGCACAGATTTAAGGAGAAAATGCAAATGTCTTGGTATAGGGTTGTTCATCAATTCAAAAGATAATGCAAGTGAGTTAAGCAGGTTTTGGTTAAAAATTTGTGCAGCTGAATTTTTATAGGATAATACAATGGGTCATATTTGTGAGTGATTTATAGGGTGGGAGTCACCCTAGCAATTGCTGGAACTCAGCCTTAGTGAAAGACTTTCTCGTTAGATTGTTGGGAAGAAATATGTCCAAAGCGTCATGCCTGGTATAAGGAAAGGGAAGAAAAATCCAGAGGTTTTGAAAAGATCGGGATTCAAATTGCACCTTTGTGCCTGTGAGAACTATAAGCTAAAGCATTTAACTCTTCTCTGTTCTCTCTCATTAATACTTTGGTGGGCTCTTCCACTTTATGAATGAGAATGTATTTCTGCAGTACCTCTCATCCATGGTTTTCCTCAACATTCCCCCATGTTCAGCTTCAGTTGCAGTTGGTTTTGTGTTTTCTAGTCACATTACACTCCTGAGATTACTGTATGGGATAGAAAAAGGCCAAAGTGCTGAAGGACATGTCTGAACTCAGGGACTATTTTGGGTAATAGAAATTAGTAGCTGTTAGGATCTTGAAATATTTTCTAAAGAACTCAGAAAATATGTACTAAATAGGTCCATATTTCTGCACTTTTTAAATGAGATGGTCCATCTGGGGCAGCCTGGTCAGCTCACACCATCCTACTTTACTGATGGACAATGCCAAGTTACTGAATAAAATCCCCTCTCCCATGTGTTTCTTCAAGTAGGATGAAGACATAGAAAATGACCTAATGATATGATTTTATGCAATAGCTAGGTAAGTTAAAGCAATGAAATACTTCTGATATTTCTTTAGTTCTCTTTTTGTGTCAAAGAAGTTCATAGTAGCTCAAGGGTACTTTTCTAATTGGTTTTCACAAAGTTAAAATATGATAAGGTTTTGCAGCTTTGCTATAGAAAATAGATATTTCATTTCTTTCATTTATTAAATCTTGTTGTTACATACATATAGTATTGGCAACTTCTCCACACTTAGGAAAAATTGTGGTATGGAAACAGGTTTTTAAAATTAATCTTTTTTGTTAATTTGTTCAGTATTATCTCATATTTTTTGAGTAAGCACAAAGTATCTGTCACTTTGAGTAATAAACTGATTATTCTCCCCAGCCTAAGAAGAGCTTGTGAAATTAAATGTGAACAGGTGATAAAAGCTGGGTATTAGTAACCTTGCTTTTTATGCTGGAACTTTACCAAAATATTTTCCAGTCCTTTTCCAAGGTTTTGTTGTCACTCTGAGTGGTTTATGGCATTGCAGGGAATAACTGGACCTCAATTTTTACTCTAGGGCATCCAGTTCTTGTCCCCTGTGGAGCAGTCAGGGTGCAGTGCTCAGAAGGCTTCTGCTCCTGAAACTACTGGAAAAACAGAGACTGATACAAACTAAGATGATGTAGTTTAAATGATTTTTTCCTGTGCTTATGATCTACACTGTCGGTAACCCTGACTCAGGTTTGGAAACAAAATTTACATATGATTCTAGTCCAAAGTGTATCCAAAGACATTCATTTGGATACAAATTAACAATTTACTATAGATCAAAGTAGAAAGATCAGCAAAATTTGTTTATAATTTGAGAA
This sequence comes from Platysteira castanea, assembly GCA_013397175.1. Taxonomy (NCBI): domain Eukaryota; kingdom Metazoa; phylum Chordata; class Aves; order Passeriformes; genus Platysteira; species Platysteira castanea. Next base: position 11,298 of record VYXC01008042.1, read on the forward strand.
CTAACTCAGATCTTACATTAGGTAGCATTAAAAGATAACACATTAGGTTCTGATTATCTCTTCCATACCCTGATTTCATGGTTGCCAAACTGACCTGGATTAAAGAATTGTTTAGAATAGCTGTAATTACAATTTTTGTTTATATACTGTTGTTGGACACATATTATTAGTAGATATTTAGAATAGAATCTCGACAAGGTAGAGACCTTGTCAAGGCTCTAAAGAGGGGAAATGATTCCTTAGGTTTTAACTTTTATATTTTTTCAAATTCTGTATCGCCTAGTGTGTAACTGAAGTTTCTCGTAGCTTGTTACCTGCTCTCCTAGGCCAGATAGACGCAACAAATCTTCTCTGAGCTTGCTATTCAAGGATGCTCAGGCTGTCCTAGGCCCAAACTAGGGCCTAGTGTAAACTAGGGCCATGAGAGAGGTGGAGAAATTGAAGAAATTACATCATTAGCTAAAGTTTTAATTGGCAAATTTATGCTGATATGCAAATGGACCAAACCTATAAAGGTGTGAAGAACTTGTGACTCATCGTCCATCTTGGGGTCCATTTAGGAAGTAGCCTCTGGCTCCTCAGGGTGTTCCTTTGAAGGCCTTTCAAATAAATCCCTGCCTTTATTCCCTTCCTCCTGTCTGGTCTCTGTTTCTAGGTGGCCGCTGAAGGCATCGCTGCAGGCAGTGTGCTGTGCAGCACCTTGACTCAGTGCTGTTCTGTCACAATTCTCTGTTTATGGGTGGCTTGGTGAGCACCAGAGGACAGGATGCCAGGTACAGCACCTCTTATTGCTGCTTTCTGTCTGGGAAATCAATTGTGATTTTTTTTTTTTTTTAATAGAAGGACAAAATGGGCCATGCAATCACTCCTGCAGGCTTTGGTGTTCTTTCAGCTATTTTTGGGTCTGTGCCCTTCTCCTCTGCCAGAAACAGAGGAAATATCTGTCCAAAACTTTCAGCCATGAGCTGGTAGAAATGAAGAGATTACTGGGAGAGAATAACGCAGTGACTTTTAAGGAAGGAGGAGCCTCTAAAAAATCTAGGAAAGACAGGAGTGTCAGAATATTTATTTGTAGGTCAGGGGAAGGTAGGAATAGGAGCAATCTTCACAGATGTTATGAGTTGGGTACTTATCCCTCAACACTCTGAGTGCTTAGAATACCGTAAGGTTCCCAGTTTTAGCACAATCGAGCTATGGCTCCATTTGGAGAACCAAATGGTACTTAGGGGAAATATATTTTGTAGGCAGTTTCTAGAATTACAATTAATTAGTGGGAAAGACATAGCTATGGTATGTGGACCATTTATTGCCATATTAGTGAAAAACTACCAACTCCAACATGTACTCTACAAAACCCTGGTGTAATTAGGACTTAATGATTTTACTCATTTGAATTATTTGTTTCTAACTTTCTTGATCTCCCTATATAGTCCAGCCATTTATTACAGGCAAGGTCCAAGGCAGAAATGAGGTGGTGGGTTTGCCACATAAATGTGTATCTGCCTGTGCACAAGAAGATGGATATGTTGTGAATGCAGTTAGTTTCCTTTGTGTGTCAGCAGAAGTTTTATCATCAAATCACTTGCCAAACTAGAGACTACAGAAGCTCAGATGAAATTCTGAGCTGAAGAGTAAAAGGTGTAAGAAGAGGTAGGAAAGGTGCTTATCTCAAGAATCATCAGGTTTTGATTCAAGAAGTACCAAATTTCTCATTGTTGTGATTGTGATTTATGGCATTTAGGTTTAGAATTTTCTTCTGCAGCATTGTCTTGATAGACTGTAATAGCTTTTGTAGAATTTGAATACTTAGTGTGGCTGTATAAAATGAACTAAACTGCCTGGGAAACTAACAGCTGCAAGAAGATATTCTGAACAGCAGTCATTTTTTGCCTGAGAGCTTATGGGGTTTTTTAATGCGTTTTTCACTCTTGGGGGGAGGGGATCTTACTGGTTTTGTTTGCTTGTTTTTGCTTTTCCATACATAAAACAAAAGATGTGCTAAACTTGACAGAGAGGTGCAGTCCTGAAGGACGCTTGTCAGTGTCTGCTGTATTTGGGGAACATAATGTGCTGTGTAGAGCAATGCCCTGCTTTGCTGGGAGCTAGTCTTTGCCTGCCTGTCACTCTGCAGTTGAGTCATCTATTTTGTTCTGCAGTATTCAAGTCCTGAAAGGATGATGTTTGTGCCCCTACCCTGCTTTGCTGCAGCAGCGCCGTAACAACGCGGTGAAAAAGGACCCCTCCATCCGAAATAGAGACAGATGGTGCCTGCCCTGAAGAGCTTACAGTCTGTTTCTGAGCCTGCACTAGTATTCCCAGATCACTTAAAAGAAATCCTTGGTCGCAGTGTTGGGCAGCAGCGTGTCCTGCCAGCAGCTCCGTGTTCCTGTCCAGGGGGCAGGCAGCTGTGGTGGGCTCGCTCAGCCTGCCCGAGCCCGGCTGGAGCTGCGCCACGGGGAGCAGCTGCCCCAGCTCCTGCCCTCAGCTGCGCTTCCCTCAGCAGCAGCGCTCCCAGCACCTGGGGACACCTCGTGTCCCTTGTGTCCCTCAGGCCACAAGGGGAGGAGGGCAGGCACTGACCTCAGTGCCTGGTTTCAGCAGGAATCAGTTTCTCTGGACCTTACAGTCATTCAGCTTGAGGGTATTTAAGCTTTCCATTCTAACTAATCCATAATATCCAAACAGAAAGGGTCTTTTGTCCTTTGTGCAATACTGTATGTCTATTTGAAGCCACGGGGAATGAAACATCTTTTGGGGCTATGGACCAAGGTATTCACATGCCACGAGAACAACAGGAGAGGACAGCAGGGATTGCATTTTACCTCCTCTGTACAAAACGTTTTGCTCTCCTTCCTGTCTCTTAGAAGAACATAGTGACCATGTCAAAGCAACTATTTATGTTTTGTCACCATATCATGATTGATTTGTGTTTCGTTGTTTGTGGAAAAGAAAAATACTGCCTTGGCTTGGGCTAGATGTTCACATCCTGTACTGAGTTTTCACCTATGACAGATGTTTCGGATGGCGCCAGACTTCAGTTCCCCTGCTTTGCTTTTAATTGCTAACAGTCTCCTACAGAAACAGTTAACAAAAATTTAAAACTCCAGAAGCAATGCAATGCTAATGGGTGGAACAGTCTGTTACTTGCTTAATTAGTTATGTTAAACAACTTGAGCTTTGGTGTTAACAAATTCACTTAATGGTAGTAAATAATGAGGATTATAATTGAAATTGTGACCTTTTGCCCCTTGCAGAGTTACTAAGTTGTGCCAAGTTTGCTTCACACCTGCTAAATCAGGGCTGATCAATGACAGGCAATGGCTGGACATAATAATGTATCTGCACCTCTTAGAAACTCTAGAGGAAGGAAAGTCAGTTCAAATATGCTTTGAACATCTGGGAAGGAATGTGAATATTCTCTGCTGTGGAAAGTGACTGCAAAAGTAGGGAAGTGCTGGTATGTGTTGCTCATGCAATGCAGAGTGGCCAATAAAGCTAATTCTGAGCCCAAAATGCTTACAGCTGCAATCAGGAGCTCTTCCTGAGCCAGGGGTGGGGGGGGGGGGGCATGCGGAACTTAGATTTGTTGCCACTATTTTCTGAAACTTGATCAAAAAGCTAAACTGAATAAGTTGTAAAGACTGTGGAAAGCCTTGGAAGAAGTTAGAATCTTCATTATGCAGTGGTAGAAATGCATGTCCATAGAACATCAGGTACAAAAACCTGATGGGTTTAAAAGGATATTTTCCAGTGGCCAAGCTATTCCAGGGCTCTACAGTACTGGCTTCACATTTTGCACCTTTTCTGCTGCCCGAGATCAAGGAGTGCATTTCCTCTTGACAGGTCTAGTGGCATTAAGTACATGTATTCATCCACAACATGAAAGTACTGAGCCAAAAGATGAGAACACTGGCTTAGAGGGGTCCAGAATGTATTTACAAGTAATTTGCATGAAAAGACTTTGTTTGGATATATATGTTCTGATCAGATAAGTGAGGAGAAAACTTTGCCCTTAGTTTTCCTTCCTTCCTCCCTCTTTTGTTCCTTACAGCTGTAGTGCACACTGCCTCTCGTGCAGCCTATTTTTGCGTTGCCCACCTTCCCTGTGACATGTTGCTTTGGTTTCTGTCTAAATAAAAGCCAAGTGTGCCCATCTGTGGAGGACGAAAAGGGAAGGAAAACCAACCCAACCCCAAACTTAGTTTCCTAAGGCTAATTGCAAGTTTCCCCAAGAACTGCTTTGTGGGGTGGAGCAGGGATAACTCAGGTTCCCCTTCCCTCAGACCTCTCTGCCAAAGGACTATTTCCAGCCCTGTGGGGAATGCAGAAAGGGAGTGTGGAAAAATGTCACTGCTCAGGAGTATTGGGCTGCTTGGAGCAGAGACCTCCACATGAAGAACCTGAACTGGGAGCCACCCCCTGCCCTGGGAGGATCAGCGCTGCTCCCGTGAGGATTATCAGCTCTTCTGCAGCCATTGCTATGGTAACGAGCTATAGGAATCTTCTCTGCTATAATTAATTTGGAAAACTATCTTCCTGTGATAAAAGCAGGACCACCAAGCACACAGCTAAATAGGTTTGTAGATTGTTTCCTGTACACTGAAACCACTGAGATTGCTGCAGTAGACAACAGTGGGTGAAGAGCTGTGCTATTGGGAGCCTCAAGCAGTAGGAGCACCTACAGCCACAATCACTTGGTTTAGTTCAGAGCCCCAAGTTTCCCATGTTCCCCAATTATTAATAAAATTTAAAGCATTAAAGAAACCCCTAGCAAAACACCACTACCACAAAAAAGCCTGAAACGAATAAAAAACCCACTCCCCCCAAACAATAACAACAACAACAAACTACCCCCCCCCAAAAAAAAAAAAAAATCCCCCAAATGTTAAAACCAAAAACGCCCAAACCAACTAACCAAAATCCCTATTGACCTTGGATGTCTTTGACAGAATCTGTATAATATATCCTGGATCTAGGGCACTTTTTTTTGGGAAGCAATGAATGAAGCCAAGGGAGAATTGATAATTCCTGCTACAAAAAAGACTTTGAGAAAGATGTTATGAAAGATTTCATGGCAGTTGCAGATTGGGGGCATGCTGGAGCTGCTTCTAGTTTACTTAAGTGCCTCAGGCAGAAATTTGTTTGCCTGCAGAAACTGAACATTAGAGAAGGAACCTGTAAGCTATCCACCAGCGATATATGAAGCACTAGGAATGAGTATGTCAAATCTGACTTGTAATGAATCTACTGTGGAGCCTACAATATCTCTTTAGATATGCTTGGTCTTGTCTGAGATAGGAATAAGCTTTTTGATGAGTATAATGAATGCCTGTGAATAAGGGAAGGCCTCAAGTTGCACAGGAAACGCAGCGACAAGAAATAAATAGCTATTGCAGCCTGGTGAGATTTAACAGCTTAAGATGCAATCAGCAGTTGTGTGTCACTGGAGCTGGAATCTGTACACATTAAAGCAGGATCCTAGGAGCAATTCCAGAGCAGTGACAGAAGCCAGTGGAATTGATTATCCATTTATAAACCTGAGCATAGGAACCCCAATTTTATCCTGGGACCCCACTGTGGTAGGTTCTATTTAAATGCAAAACCTAAAGAGATTTTCTTCTGAAAAGTTCCTTACGTTTGTGTTATGAATGAGACAGATCCAGTTTGTGCTGCAGTATGAACACATTTCTGATTTATTTAACATTTACACTGACTGCAAACAGGTTGACCCCCACTTTTACATGCAGCTGAAAAACAGAATGAATGCTAATGCTGTCTAAAAGGTGTGGTGAGAAAGCAAGGAAAGCAAACAAGATGGATAAACAGCAGAAAGAAACAGTGCAGGCAGTTGGGAAGGTGGTCATGTTGGTGTGTTTTTAAGGAAGGTTTGAACTGGGCTTTGCACCCTTAGCTCATGTGAGCAGTTTGTGCAGACCAGCTGGTGAAAGCTGCTGTAAAACTGTTATTTCTTGTTGTTCACAAATTGTTGTGACCTTTATATTGCACCTAGTGAAGGTTGTTGATATTGACATGTGCAAAATCAAGCATAGAACTTGGACCAGTTCTTGTCAGGAGAAGCTGGAAGGGAATTATTAGAGAATTACTTGAAAGGAAAACGAGAAGTCTAAACCCCCTATTACTATTCCTATAAAACCTTGTCATTTCCCCCGGACGAGATACCAAGTTATAGAACCACAGTATTATAACATCTATAAACGTTTAGAATAAATCAAATATTGTCCTTTTGGTTTGTTTTAGATTGCTTTATAATTAACTAATGTGCTTTTCTGAAACCAGTTTTATATTGTCCTAATGGCTTTGGCTACAAAATGAGATCACCAACTAAATGACTGCCTAACCACAAGGACCTTTAATGATCTTTTAGGAAGGTCTGCATTACCTTGGACTGAAAAATTTTGCTGCTGCACAGTAACACCTACCCTACAGAATGTTCATATCGCATAAGAATCATGATAATGAAATTCCACATACAAGTATTCATTTCTGTGTTGTCAATACTCCATGACAATTTCAGGAACAGGGTTTTTTTTGTAATTTCTTTTTAATAACCTGGTTCAGCAATATACTGAGAAAGCATTTAAGTCCCATTGAGGTGGATGCTGAAGCTCCATAAATGTGATATATATCAGCTGAGGATTTTTCCCTGTGGCACTTAAGATACAGTTACCTGCTTTCTTAAATTGAGACCACAGAGAACTACATCACATTAAGGTGGTTAAGAGTGCATAAAATATTTTAGGGAGGTTAAAGTGAGGGTAGGGTTGGTGATGGCTGTTCTTAATAATTTAGGGAAAAAATAGAAGCAACATAAACACAGAAACAGACTTTGCCTTCAGAGATAAAACCTTTTAATAATTAAACTTTTATCACAGGGGACGTTTGATATCATTAGTAAATCTTTTCTCCCCACTGGAGGAATTCAGTGGTCTATAAAGCAATTACAGTTCAGAACCATCATTTCATTTAATAGCCTGTAGCATTGTTCTTGGGGTTTGTTCACTCTGGACAGTGTACTTTTAATTAACTCATGTAGTACCTTATTGGGTTTTGTTATAAAGAAGCTAGAGGTCACCAAATGCAGTCCCTTCTGCACACTTCTACTGTGGTGTGGTTTTTTTGTTTAATTATACCTATCCCGTCTTGCTTTCTTCACTAAAACTGGATTCTGACAGCAGTTAATTTATTATATTTCCATCAGTGAGTTTTTTTATACACTAGATGATAATGCAGGAATCTTTTGCAGGGGAAAAACAACCAATTCTTATAACTTACAGCAACAGAAATGTTTCCTTCATTTAGTTTTTGGGGATTAAACTCAATTAGATCTTAATATTTCAGTGAAATGTGAGAAGTGAAGGCTTGTTTATTGGGTTGTCAGCAAAGGGATGTTTCCTGATGGCTGTTTGGGTTTCAGGTGAGCACTGCCTCCCTGCTCTACCCTCAGGAGAGCGGTAGACAATTTCCTGTGCACCCTTCTCATGCCCATGAATCTTATTTGAGCTCATTATTTGGAATTCCTGGATGCTTTTGTCTGAGAAAGTTTCCAGGAATTACCTGGAAAAAGTGGGATTTTAAAGTTTGACCTGTTGTCTTTAGGAAGCAAACGGTATCCCATATCTGAGAGCTTTGTGCGATGTAAATTTACAAGAGGAGGCTACTTCAGAAGTGACTTACAAATAATACTCAGCAGTGGAAAGAATGAGGAGCTTCCTTCTGAGGAACACTCCATGTTCTGAGGGTGTTTGGTTGCTGAAGGTGGCAGGAATATTCAGGAGATGTGTCTATGATCCTGCCTTTTCATCCTCTGAATATTTTGATAAGAACTGAGGTTAATTATTTCAGTCTAAAATAATTTAACTTTTATTCTAAAAAAAATCATGAAGCAGAATCTGGCAGGAAAAGTAATGCCTTTACTCTTAACAGTCCTGTAAGACTCTGCTAACTATCCTTTAAGCAATGAATTCCTTTTCATGTCAGTTGAACAGCTGCAGCGAGTTGTCTGCATGATTTATAGGCTACTTGCCTGACAATTCCGGGGTAGTTAGTTGGTTTCACACACTGTTGTACCATTTTGTGAATATATTATCAGTTGCTGAAGTCTCTGTTCTCTTTGGATTTTAATGTTGTGAAGTTTCTGAAAGGACAAGGAGGAATGAGATGCTGGAGGAAGTCAGAGAATAGCATTGTCAAAACTGTCAGACTGACACAGTTCTATTTCCAAAATCAGCTTAGCTTGCTTAGGTGTCAGGAGACAAATAGGTTTCTGAAATCAGGTTCCTGAACACCTAAATCATTCTTGACAGTGTTTAAAACTTCTGCATGTTGAATGCACTTGTTTAAGTTCCCCCTCCTCTTGAATTTGGAGTACGTGTAGTTCTTTGAACTAATCCATATCAAATCTTTGACTTCAATAGAATTTTTTGTTTGTTTGTTTAATTAGATGTGTCAGCAATCATCACGAAGACCAAAGTCTAACAGGCCACGTGCAGCACAGAAATGCTTTCTTTGGCTGTGAAATTACCTCATGAGCTTTTGTAAATGTAACATTTAATTCCAGTTAATATAAATGTAGCAATGTCTGAAGCAGCCCCTGTTTGCTGAGCTGGCTTCTATTAAGTATGGCAGGAAGGTTCATAATCCAACCCTCTCCTTTTGGGGGCAAGAGGATGACCCTTGTTTGATGTGGTGCTCAATTACCTCTGAATATTTGTGAATTGCAGATTACCCATGGCACAGACACCCTCCCCAAGCTCTCAGAAGTTTACTGGGCCACGTACAGCCCTTTCCAAGCATAGCGTGGGTGTCACCCTTCGAGCAGCCCAGAGAATCCTGCAGCTACTCCTGCTCTGCAGACCCCCCTGACTGTGTGGTTCCATGGCAGGTCTGTACAGAGACCCTTGGGTGGCTGTCCTGCACCCTTCCTTGCCTGGTGGGTGCAGGGGGATTTAATACACATGCACAGGGAACAAAATTAGTCGGAGCTGAGAGATAAGATAACCACTCTTAAATGTAGAAGTGGTTATTAGAATGGAGATTATTTCTTGCTGATATAGTCAATAAAGTTCTTTATAGAAGTGGCTGAAGGAGGAGTAAGAAATTATGGCAAGCACAGAGCTGCAGTGTTATGGCTCAACATTTAAAATAAGAGTCAACAAATGCATAAATTACCATGGCAGTGGAGCGCATTCTGCACCATAAAAATATTTGAAAGACTTGTTTACACTCAGGTTGACTGAGCTAACATTTTTGCATAATATGAGTAGCAGGAGTTTTCAGCTGTTTGTATTTAACAGTCTACAATAAGGTTTTAGTTGTATTTATCTTGACAAACACAAAGAAGGGTACAGACTTATTCCTGGTGTAACTGGGCACTTGCTGCTGAAGGTGTTTGAAGCCCTTGGTATTGTCCACTGTTGGTTCTGGTATCCCAGGGGTGCCTGAGGGATCTGAAGGCAGTTCTGACCTGCCAGGGCAGGAATCCTGCTCGCTGGGGCAGGACTGGAGGGCTTGGCACCCACGGGCCATCAGCACCATCCTCTGGCTCCACTTCACCCCGTGAGTGTGCGTGGAACCACGTGTGTGCCACTGGCATCTCCAGAGCTTGGGCTGGTGAGTGTCCTCATGGAAAAGTGAAGCTTGGGGTGTGTGCTGGGGAGAGGGAAGAGGTGAAACAGAGAAAGGAAGAGCCCATTTGTTTATTATCTTACGTGGGTATTTCATACTGAACATCTTGCTCTCTCTCTGCTGGTAATGTGCCCATACTGGGTGGCAATAGTGGAACCAGTTTGATGATTGTATAGCACAGTAGTTAAAATGTTATTGCTGAAGAGATAAAACTGAGTAAAAAAATGGATAAAACACACCTCCTGTTAAACCTCAATCTGGCCTTTAAACCTTTCAGCTGGTGTCAGACCTCAGGATGGTTCTATATAACCAAAAGTTTTTTCCAAGAAAAACAAATCTCTTCCCTACTGAGGATGAGATTGGGAGCCCTTCTGTACTACAGCCTGGTGCAACCAGGCAGATTGCTAAAACAAGCATTGCACTGTCAGACAGTGTGAAGGGACACACCTGTACAGGCAGGAGCTCAGGACTGCATTCAGGACAGGGCCATGCTGCTCACAGTCACAGAATGCTGCCCAAACCACCAGAGCAGGTCCTACATTTTGACTTAAGGGTGGCCTTGTTTAAGGAAATAACTTGGGCAGTATCTTAAATTCTGTCCTGGTTTACATCTAATGGAAAAATATGCACAGTACATTTTCTGAGGCTTTTCCTGCTCTCTTGGGAAGGAACTGGGGTCTTGAGTTAGCCTAATTTCATATACATATGCCCATGTTATCATGAGTTATTCAGTTTAAAATACAAGTCTACATTTTTTGGATTCTCCAAAAGCAAAAACCACTTTTCATCTTCAGTGTCTTGAAAATATCAGATCAAAATGCTGACGGAGGCAGGAAAAAGTAGAATGTATCTAAATTTACATATTGTTTTATTCCAAAAACAACGTTTTTCTCGCTATTCTCATTTAATTATTCTTCAAAGCCTCATAACTCCTTGCTTAGTCAGCTCAAGTCAGATGATATCAGTTGTGTTTTCCTTGTATTTTTCAAGTAGTAATTTACTCCTTGAGTTACTCCTAGTTTACCCTAATGAATTACAATCAATGCAGGTGTTAAAGCTGACATTTAAGTGTATAGCTTAAAGTTCAGTTTTTCCAGAGTGTTTTTGTCAAGGTCTCAAACGGCCACAGGGCAGGAAGAAGTAAAAGTCATACACCTGAAAAAACCCCTGAGCTGCTTTTGAATCGTTGTCGGTGCTTGTGGTGAAGTGTTCCCTCTGTTTGTGAGGTCCTGCCTGTGGGGCATCAGCAGGAGCCGTGCCCCGGGTGTCCCTTCCAGGCAGGGCAGGGAGCTCCCCGAGTGCCCTCAATGGGGCTGGATCTGCTCTGCCAGGAGCAAACCAAGGGGTTTGAAGGCTGCTGGGGTGCGTTCACCTGCTGAGCGAGCAGCACCAGGGCTGAGTCTCTTGCATTTTCTAAAGGAAAACTTAGTGCCAGGGCTGTGATTTTTGGAGAAAAAATGCATTTGTGAAAGGCGGGAGGAGGCAAAGACCTATTTCAGCCATGGTGAACCATCCTGTCTGAAAGAGTATGGGGGTTTTTTTTACATCTGTGGTGTATAGTAACACCTTCATGCTAAGGTGTGAAAGGATAATAAAAACCCTCTCCCTCTGGGAAGGTAACGGGGGTTGCAATGAAACCCCAGCTCCAGGGCTGATGGAACAAGCACACGGGCACAAGCTGTGTGTTATTTTACTGTAACATGACTGGCATTTCCCTCCAGCCCTGCCAGGCCCGGCCTGCTGGGTTACAGCAGCTCTCCAGCCAGGACAGGAGACTGCTCTGATATTTTCTGTACTTGATCTTTTGCTAAACTGAAAGTGAACTACTCAGATCTGATTGAAGCATAAAATATTCTGGTCAATCTTTATCTTGTTTCAAGCATTTATTTCATGTATTCCCCTGGTGTCTAGAAAGGATTGACTGATGAGCTCAGGGACTCTTCAGACCTAATAGGACTAAGATTATTCACCTATAACAAACTGTTAGAAGAGAGTGAGTTGTTAAATTGCTCTATCATATCATGTTAAGTAAAAGTTATTATTTTGAGCAGAATGAAAGTAGTTTGAGACCATGGGAAAATTTTTCCAAGCTATCAAAGTGAAGGACTGACTTAAAATGAAAATATATTTTGAGGAAAAAAAAAGACCAAAGACAAATTAAATGTGAAATAGAGTGTCTGTTTGATCTGAAGAAAGTTTAATGTTTCCAAACGATGATCTACACACAATGATTGTTGTGATCAAGTAGAGTTGTAGCTGTGCAAGACTTTGAGTCTTCTATTTGAATAGATATAGAAAATTGGTAGACAAAAATAGTTGGGAAGCATGACATGAGTTCTAAAAGTAATATTTTTTGAACACGCTATTGTTAGAATGAAATGTTTTTGTGAATGCTGACCACTGGACTAGATCTGTCTGACTATTACAGATATATAATTTTTTTTCCTTGGGGCTTTTGTCACTCTGGTTTTAGACATTGCTCACCTAAAATATCCCCCATAATAAAAGGAAGCTGTTTGGTTTTCATTCTCTCCTTGTTCGTCATCACCCACAGCTGCTGCAGTTTGGAAAAGCACATTAAGCTTATTGACAATATTCCTTCTTGTTGTGCTTGATGTGTCTAATGATAAATGCTGCTTCGCTCTCAAGAGATTAAATTCATAGCGTTTGTTACATTTTGTATATCCTAAAAGAAGAAACAAGTGTGCAGTAAACAATAAAGGCCAGTGAATGGGGAGGCTCCAATGGTTTGCCAGAATAAGTTGTAACCTTTCTGGTATTGTGAATTTTAGTAAAGAATAATTTAAAAAGGGTGTCCTGTTTTTCCTGTTTTGAAATCTTTCCAGACCTAGGATGGGAGGTTATTTTCAAGGCTGAATATGATTTGTACTGTGTTATTCCAGGGGTTAGAGTTCAACATTCTTTAATAGCCAAATTTTCTATTGACCTCAAAGAGAGCTTTGTAGGGGAAAGGACTGTGGGATTCAGCTCACAGTGATTTCTTTTTTAATAAGGAAAAGTCTTGGCTGGCTAAAACTGTGCATTCCAGTGCAATACTGGTCCATCATTTGCAGAGTAAATGTACTGTTTAATATTAAAGAAATGATTCAGTCTTTTAGTAGCAAAGTTCTTTCAGGTTATTAAAGTAACATTATAATTTCTGTTCTACTGGTGTCACAATGAAGTTCTGCAGGATGGTCGTGACCAATTAGCAGCAGGTTGAGCCTTAAAAAGGACCATTTTAATCACTTCTTTCTATCCAGTTTTCAGTTTTTCAGTGTTGAATGAAGGTTTGACACTCAGTAGATTATCAAATCGCTGAATATTTCTCAGCTTTTTTTTTTTTTTTTTTAAACACTGCTGAGTAGGGTTCTTGTTGGTAGCAAGGTCTCCTCCTGATGTCATAACACAGTGCTCATTTCTTACAGGTGTTTTTTCATCACTGTGTGGTGCAGAGCGATACAAGTAGGTGGCTTCAGCTGAGCAGGGACCCAGGGACGTTTGGGAAAGAGGCTCTTGTAGAACAAGTTTGTAGTCTCGGTAGGCCAGGATACATCTCTGCACACTGGAAGGTTAATCAGCTAGAAGGGAGAAGAGGGGGTTAATGAAGTTAAACTGGTAGCTGACCAACATCTATCATTAGCAAATGGTAATTATTTGATATTCTAACAATGGCCTTCTGTGTTGTAGCATTTTTTCCACATATTTCCATATTTTACCATCCTTGTTTTAAAAGGTTGCTTTTCTACAAGCTTACATCATAATTAGTAGCAAATGTAGTGGTACAGATCATTCTAAGTATCAGAGTATGAAGAGAAAAATGAGGTTGAAGGTACTTGTAAGATTTGAAAATACTATTTAACTTCAGAAGAAGGGGTTTGACTGATGTTCAGAGCTGTTTGTAGGGGAAGAAAGGCTATTTGTCTTGGTTTCTGGATCCAGAAATTAGCCAGACTCCCTCCTCTTACAGCTGTGACAAATGTTTCTTACAGCAACGCTACTGGGAATAACCTATTTACAGATAATGTGAAAAATGAAAGATGATAAATCACCTCTTGATAGTGGAGCTAGAGAAATTTTAAGCCAAAAATGAAAATGGGTATTTATGATGGTTCCAAGGACGCTTTTAATAGCTGTCTGTCCCATTTTCCCCCTGCTGTCTAGTGTACATGATGCTATAAAAACACATGGGGTTTTTTGTGATAGAAGTGTCATTCAGAATTAAGAGATTTCTGCATGGTTATGCACACTCATGGTTCTGTGGCTGGCTGGTGGCTGGAGTCTTCATTTCCTGACGCCTTCATCCTTTGAGTGCTGGGTTGTTTGACAAGCCATATGCCCATTTCCCTCTATGTATTCAAGTGGTTCCTCTTTCCCCCTGTTGATACTGTATTGCTCTCTTTTATAGATTTGTTAAAAATGCTATAAATATGATAAACTTGTGGTTGCTGTTGTTTGAATTCAATATGAACATAAACACAATCCCAGAGCAGAACATTTTCCAAGAAGGCCCATAAAACCTTACCTGCAGTGGGTAACCTTGGCTGTGTCCCCCCCGAGGTGTGATGGCAGCCTCCTGCTGCTGCTCTGCCCTGGGAGAGCAGCCCCTGAACCGTCTGCAGAAGCATTAAATGGCCTGTGCGTGCAGCTGCTCGGGCTGCCACTTCCACTAAACACTTCTCCTCTTCTCCTGGGGTGTTTGCTATGGTAGATTGCCTGCAAGGCTTCATTCTGAGTCTGGGCCTTCAGCCAAAACAAAAGCCAGAGACACATCAAAGGACTTGCTTAGAGGATCACCAAATATTACTTTTAAATAGAACAGAAAGAAGTATTTCTTCTGAAACCCTAGGCTGGGCATGGAAAATATTTTGTAAAGGAGAAATTTGGAAATCCTGGGAAGAAGTAATTGTGTTGGGTAAATGCATGTGGTTGCCGAGCTTAAAAAAGGACATCTTGGGAGCAGTATGTTCAGAAAGGCCTTCAGCCACTACAACTAGATTAATAGAAATGATAATTGCAAAAGGATTTTGTGAATAATCCAAAACCCATGGCATTGACAACAAAGCTTGTGAAGTGCAAGCAAGAGATTATTTTGTGGAGCCTGACGGAGAACCAATTTGAACTTGGAGCAATGAGTTCCCCAAAGAGTTCCTGTAACAGAAATTAAAGGGAAATTCCAGTGGGATAGTGGTCTGGTGAACTTGGTGGTTCAGTGGTTCATGTGCATCCTCTGCTGCTGAGCCAGGTTAGTACTGGGAGCTTGTAGGGGTGTGGTGTGAGTGGGGCAGGGTGTTCCTGCCTCAGCCCAGGAGAGGCTCTGGAGCAGGGGTGCAGCCTGCTGAGATCGCAGCGGTGTTGGGGGAAAGCACCATAACCCCCAGCAACAGTGCTGTACAATTGCCAGAAATAACTGCAGCAGTTTAATCCAGGAGGAAAAAATGGACATAATCTGTCCAGGAGAACTGAGGAGAGGAGTCTTAAGAGTTTAAAAGTAAAACAGAAATAGAAATAGAGTTTTTCTTGAGAATTTTTTGTTATGTGACTTTTCTCATTGACTCAGCGCACAACACTGTATTAATTCTCCAAATATTGAAGAGTCCTTTTTTCTTTTTTGTTTGGGGGGAGGAGGGGGAAAGGGAGGGTGTAATATAAAATATCTGCAATTAGACAATCTGCAATTGTCTTTGTCATTACAAAATAAATTTCCAGGACCCTGCTGAAGAAGCCTGGCTGGCTACGGGGTGAATTACCCTGGGTGGGCAGAGGAGGTGCTGAGTTTCAGAGGCTGTGGTATAAGCCAGCACTTGAGCTATGGACTGGCTGGTTTTGTTCAGTGTTGCTAAATTGGTGTCAGGCAGCAAACTGGGATCTGTCAGGCTGCTTAGCTCTGAGGGATTACTGAGCAGCACAGAAGCCTGGAAGAAATGTGTCTCAATGCTGAGCAAGAGACAAATCCCACTGATGTGCCCCTGCTTATATAATTGGAGTTTTAACAAGCTCAGGATCTGCCCCCTCAAGAGTAGGTGCGAATTACATCCTCAGAAATGTTCCAGAATTAATCTGGCCTCCGATGAGCTCATCTGCCCTTGATTGGTGTCTGTATTGAGCTGTCCTGTCACTGCTGTGATCCATCTCCCCCCGTGTGAGAAGCACTGCACCGGATCGAACTGCACTGCAAACAAATCGTCAGGCAAATGTGGCTCAAAAACAAATACTAAAGGTTGTGGACATCAGTCTTGGATCTTAACTTGCCTAAATATTTGTGAAACACTTTTTTCTAATTATGTTCCCAGTGCTGCTAAAAATATAAAAGGCCCCTGAAGGTACTTAACAGATAGTTTTAGATATTTGCAGACTCTACTCATCCTTCTCTTTTGTTCACCTGTCTGTTCATAAAAATGGCTCTTCTCTGTCAAATTTTTTCAGATGTTTCCATTTCATATCTAAATTTTAATATTTATTTTCTTTATGCTCTGGAGAGTGCAGAGCCCCTGGTATCTTAAACTGGCACACTTTGATGTATGAAGGTGAAACATTTTTCTGCAGTAATAACAGCAGTGAGGGGGATTTAGCACTATGTAGCACTACAATACAGAGAAATAATCTTCCCCAAGACACAGAGACTCGTTTTGGATAGTGTGCTGTCTTCTGTGTTGAACTATCACTACAGAACCCCAGAATAAACAGCTTTTACCTGCTACTGTATAACTTCAGAGAATCTGAGATTAAATTGAAGGGAAACTACACTTAATTTATACAGTTCATATTTATTCACAGTATTTCTTCGGAGGCAAGTTTTAAATACGATAATACAAAAATATTTGTGTTGAATTGCTTTTCAACATGTGCTATGAATTAAAGTCTCTGCTCTCACCACAGAGCACATGGTTTTGCTACAATCCTTAAGGTTGCAGATTTAGGTTTGATACTTTGATTATCCCTCCACAGAGGATTTACAATTTTTCAATTTGAAATGTATTCCTGGAAAAATATTGCTGATTTCTCTGTCACAGTGAGGAATATTTATGGTATGCAAGGTTAGAAGAAGATTTCTTTTTGTGTGAGTAGGTAGATTACAAAACCTTGTTATAATTCATGTCTAAAAAGTTATTTCAGAACATTCTAGATTAGGAAGAAAATACTAGACCTTAAATTATTTGTGAGAGCAGCTCTTTCCCAGGAGAACACAGCAGTGCTGCACAGTGCAAAGGGCCTGTTCTGTTCAGTTCCTGCTGAGTGTGAGCATTTCTCTCTGTGGCAGTGTGCTGAGTGCTCTTCCCCTTTGTTTATAAAAATCTACTGCAAGACCCTGATTTTTCAGATTTAAATGTACAGCTAAGCAGCCTGCTCTGATTAAATAATTATTTTTCCTGAGGGTATTTCTCTTTGGTACTTCAAGAAGGATTTAAATGTCTCTAACCTGCTAGTAATACACATGTGGTATCATCATGCTTAAAAACCCATGTTAACAAATCTGTGTTGGCTGGAGGTTAGGCTTTTGCAGTTTGCTGTCAAGTGTTTTGGGATGTCTTTCGTGACTCACTTGTGGGTTTGAAACTCAGATTACGCAGTATCTCAAATGTGTGCTGTGAATTTTAATTCCTTTTTACGCTCTTTCTGTTATGGGTGTGGAATGAGGAGCAGAGTGAGGAAATAGCAGTTAGAGGCACTGTAGTATGAAAACATGCTTATGAGTAATTTGATGTAAAATTGCTACACGTTGTGCAAAACAAATATTTGTGAGTGTATCTTTAAAAACTGTAGATATTTATATTTTTATTCTCATGTTTGCATTACACTAATTTGTTGAGATTTTATACAGATCTATACCCATTCATGCATACTGATCAGCTGGCATTATCCTAAGGATATTTGCTACAATTTGCTACAAACATCCAACAGGATGTTTGCTACAATTAACTTCAATACTCTTATTAACTTCATAGCTTTTGATCTTCAATATTTAAATAAGTTTACTCCCTTGGATTTTAACAAGATGGGGTTGCTCAGAGCCCTGTCCAACCTGACCTTGAATGGGAGAGGGCATCTACCACCTCCCTGCACAACCTGTTTCCAGTGAAACAGAAAGGCTGCAGTAAGGTCTCCTCAGAGCCTTCATACCACATTATGGTTTCTTCAGTGCTCTGGGTTTCTTTTGTTGCTTCT
This sequence comes from Platysteira castanea, assembly GCA_013397175.1. Classification (NCBI taxonomy): domain Eukaryota; kingdom Metazoa; phylum Chordata; class Aves; order Passeriformes; genus Platysteira; species Platysteira castanea. The sequence goes on from VYXC01008042.1 coordinate 29,109, forward strand.
GTGTTCTTCTACAATTTTGTCTTTCAAGAGCATTTTGTGGTGCTTTTCCTGTTCCTCTCTTTGGCTGTGCTTGATCTTGTGTTAAGTAAATTTCATTTCCCTGTGTTAGAGGCAACATTTCTGTCTCTATAGCACAGAAGAGTATAAGAAATGGCAGGAGGTGAAGGATCTATACCAGCAGCCTGTGTCTGCCACTGCTGTAAGTGCATTGGACAGGATAATAGGCAAGGGGAAATATAAGTGATCTTTACTTTCCTGGTCTAGACGCTGCCCCGAGGAGGTTACATCCATACTTTGGAGGCTCTGTGGGAATGGCCTCACTGAGCTCAGCACTTAACAGGAACAGCCATCCCCTTCTCAGTGGGGAGAAAGCAGAGGGGGCTGTATCTTCAGGCTGCAAGACAGGAAACAAAGCAGTTATCGAGTTTATTACTGTGCTCTTCCATCCTGCCCTGTGCTGTGGATGTGTTGCTGGGAGAGTTTATAGGAGCCTCACTCCCCACTCCCACTGCTGCTGGGGCAGCCTCTGCCCGTTCCCTCTCGTTCTGAGCTCCCCATGCTGATTACCAGTTCAGGCAGCCACCAGTGCTCTCAGCCTCTGCCAGGGAGGGAAAGCTGTGCTGCAAACCACATGTCCGAAGGAAAATATTGAAAAGGGCAATTTTAATGAACGCTTATTGTTTCATAGTCTTCCCCCCTTTACTAAAAAAATGCATGAAAATGAATGATGTAGAATTATTACATCCCTAATTGAGCACACTTGTAAACATTTGCTATCTTTTGTTCTTTCTAATCTAAACTGAACCTGTGAATAATATTGATTTCATGATGTGAGTGGGGGGACAAGAGCTACCCTTCTGAGCAAAGTGTCAGTATGTGAAGTCTTACTGATTAGAGCAATACTTGAGTGAGCTAAATGCTGCCTGTGTCACTAAATATCAGAGAATAATACTTTACCAGTGCTCCTTGTTCCTGAGGCCAGTCACTGTGAGTCTGTCATGGGGACTCCAAAATTATGAGGAACTTGCTCTGACCAAGGCTGTGCCCAGCTGTATCCTCAGTCAGTGCAGGAGCTGCAGTGTTACTTGCTGTTGCAAAAGCTTTGATCAACTTTATTTTGCTGCTTTCTTTTCACCATCAGTCTTACATGTGGTTAAAGAAACTGTAGAGAATGGGCAAGGAAAAGGAGACCTTAACCTGTGGTGAGGAGTCACCATTAAGAATGTGCAACACATTTTAAATGGTAGTATGTCTTAGCCAGATGATCCAAAGGGTTCTGTAGATCTCTATCTTGAACAAACCAAGCTCAGAAATGGGACCCACAAGATTCCACAAAAATTAATTATTAGTCATGTTTGATATTTGTCTAGCAGAAAATTGCATTGTGTTCCATACATTAGAAATGATGGTGTGGTACATACTCTTTCCCCTTATTATGTGTTATATGCGTGATCTCTTCTGGCTAGTCCTGAATGAATAACTGTTACAGATATTGTCTCAAAGATCTGACTAATTCTCAGTACCTTTTTATTTTCCTAATCTTAATTAAATCTGTGACTGAAGAGGATGCATGATGAGAATGAAAAGAATCAGCTTGTATAAATCAAAAGCAGTGATATGAAATCAAACCGATCAGGATAAAAGTGTCTTTTGTACATAGGCAATTAAGGACTTTTTCTTTGCCGCGTTGCCTTTTTGTTTGTTAGATTGAAGGGACAGAATTGCTGTTCAGCTCCTGAAGCAAACAGAGCGGGGGTTTCACAGCTCGGACAGAGGCCTCTTGTGCAGCAGGAGCCGCCCCGCCTCTGGTTTGCTGAGAAATGTGCCGCGCTTCCAAATCGCTGCCGCTGAACCACTCCGCCTGCCTCGGCGTCTGTCCCGTACAAAACCCCCCCCTTTCCTGTGGAGGTTATTTTTAGCCACAATCCACGGCTTGGTATGGGTTACAGCCTCCCAGTGATGGTCAGACCAAGCGACGAGGCAGGACTGTCAGAGCAGAGGCTGGGGGGATCGGGCAGGGTCAGCTGTGCCTTCTGGCCGCGCAGTCCGTGCGGCACGAGTGGAAATCCAGCACCTGGCACAGCAGAGCAAAGCTCTCCTCACTGGCTCCAGTGCCGTGTCCAGCTGACAAAGTTACGGTTATTTATGGCAGTAGCTGTGAATTTGTTGGAGTGCCGTAGTGTTTGTAGGAAATCACACAAATTGCTGATTCCAGTGGATTAGACTCCTGTAAGCCTGGCTTGAGTACGAGGATGTGTGAGAGTTTGCAGGAACTGCTTTTCTTAATTTGACAGTGTCTTTCAATAAACTGATGCATCTGTGGTGCATGCTCAGAGCTGTCTGTTGGTATAAATCAGGCACTACTTCATTAGTCTAGCTTGAAACCCATGTAGGAAGGAAAATTTTATGCAGTTCTGAGATTTTGCCAAGTTTTTGGGAATTAGGATAGGAAGTGGTTTATTGTAAATCAATTTGGCCATATGCTGTTAGAGTAAGTAACAAGCAAAGTTTACTTGATGCACATTTTAGCATTGGAACAGCAAACGAATAAAAGGAGATTGGGGTGGTTTAGTATTTTACATATGTATCTATATACAACCCCTCATATTCAGTCAAAATATTGAATTAACATATTTTTCCAGACCCTTTAAAATAGCAAGAGATTCAGACCTTGAGGCAATTTGAGTAATAAGACGTTGATTTAGTTTCATCTGTTGAGGTCTTGGCTTTAAAAAGCCTGTTCAGGTCTGCTGATTTTTTGGTTTTTTCATTGTTCAAAGCTTTTTTGGCAGGTTTTGTGGGCAGCTTTTGACATAGTTGAATTGATAACATGGACTGGATTGCCCTGTGAAATCAGAAAACAGAACACGCCTTCCGGTAACGTCGGGTGATGGAAAATACTGTTTTTCTTAGGAGTCTGACTGACTGTAAATATTCCCTTGGAGAGCTTCAGAGGGGCTGTGTGGCACTTGGCAAATGTTTTGATCAATATTAAAATTCCAGGTGCAGCTTTCATGCATCCAGAAGAAGACTAATCCTTTTTTATTTAAACTGCCATAGCTATGTTAACTTTCCCTCCTTGCAGATCCCCTCTGTGCAGCCCTATAAGATATGGAAGCAGCAGCTGCAATCTCTGTCACTCAGGAAATGTATTACAAATGAAAGGAATTAATGTCTCGAGCATTTTGTCCTTGTGCTATTTTGGTGCAGAACATCATAAATTTAGTAAATATACGAAGATACAAATGCCACAAAGTCACTGCTTGAGACCTCCGAATTTTTGTTTATCTGGGTTCAAAGTCAAGTATTGCCTGCGAGTATGTCTTTTTGAATAAAGCAGGGATTCTCATTTCCCAGCCCAGGAAACATTAACAGAACAGGGCTTGGCTCAGCATCAGGAATAAGGAACAAACAGACTCCTTGCCCCCAGCCTCTCCCAGTCCTAGGGAGCAGGCAAGAGTGGCTTCTGATAAATGAGTTTAAATGTGAATTGCACAATATTTCATAGCAACTCCAGTTCCAAAAGTAGTCCAAGGAGAAAGTTCTTAGAGTAATTTAGGTTCTAGGAGAAAATTTAATATTAAACAGAGTGTAATAAGAAAAAAAATGATTAGATATGTATCATTTTATAATCAGTGTCAGCTTTGCTACTGCAGATTGCTATTACCTACCTGCTGACATTCAGGGTTGAAAAGGCTTATTGTTGCTCAGCTGACTGCCAGAAAGCAATGTTCTAGTAAGAATATACAGTGTATTTATACTGTACATGCTCTGTTTTCAGTGCTGCTGTATATCTGTGTCTGTAAAAGTGTCTGAAGGCACAGTGCCCTTAACAGGATGCTTTAACTTGGTCAGCCCTCAATTGGTCAGGTAGTTGGACACAATGATCATTGTAGGTCCCTCCCAACCGAACCAGTTCAGTCTCCTCTACTCTAAATGCCTGTCAGTATCTTCATTTCTGACCTGCTCCTTAGTCTGGGAATAGTGAGCTAATAAAAATGTGTAATACGAGCTTGCTAGGAGAAGTTAAAGGTAGGCTTTTTGGGAAGATTAATGTTGGGTTGTCCTCTATAGGTCAGTTTAGGTGTTGGGTAAATTTGATATTACACTGCAGCATTTCCACTCTGGAGCAGCATGTGGGTATTTGCTCAGTAATGCCACGTGGGTATTTGCTCAGCTGGCTCAGTGACTGTCCTGCTAGGAGGTTATTTTGCAATTGCAAGAAGATTTATTCTTTAGGATCATGTACTTTCCATCTTTCTGGACTATTTTGAGCAGAGTTAAGAGTCTACAAAGGGGCCTAAGAGAATTTTGTTTCTCTTCAAATTGTTCCAGTGTGCAACAGTTGAAGACCCATAGCCAAACACTAACCAAAGACAGGTTTGAACCCAGTGGCTTTTATATTTGGTAGTGTTTCCTTGGAACAGTTTTCTGATGGATTTATTGTGTTTCATCTACTTGGTAACACAGACTGTATAAATAATGAAAGACACAAAGTGGTTTTTAAGCTGCGAACAAGATAAGTTCACACGCTGCGTTCTGTTTCCCCTGTGGCAATATCCACACCTGAGTGATTCCCTCCACCTCCTCCTTAAAACTTTTGAATGCTTCTGTCTTGTAAAATTTTTCTCCAACACTGTTTACAAAGCAGAAGTTTTGTTGAAATCAAGATGAGTTATTTTGGGACTGAGATTTGGTCCCAAGGGAAAGTTTTTTCAGAAAACAACACACAAAGGCAATGACTCAAGAAACCTTGAATATAATCCTGAAGAGGGCAGAGAAGTATGTTTTTTCACTTGAGCTATTTTTATAAAAAATAACTTTCTACCTTTGTACTTCAAAAGCATCAGCTGATGTGTGTTTCATTCTGTGTTGAAGGGGTTTTTATTGATTTTATAGACTTGTGGCATTGTAGATTTTATATTCCACAGTTTCTTTCACTTCAGTTACTGAGCATATGTACTTTGCTTCAGCAGAACTGTGGTTTTCTTTGTTATGATCCAGTGATAGCAAAAATGTGAAAATCTGCTACAGTTTGCTTGTATTTCTCATTCTGCTGTAAAACCCAATCTATTTGAGAACTTGAAAAACTTTTCAGCTTTAAACTAAGACATACTTTAACTGTATGCAAAGTTGTTCGCCAGTGTGTTTTTGGAAGTTAATGTGGCTATTGGGGAGATTTCATGCTACAACCAGAACTCTGGAAAGGGCTGTTAAAGAATTATGGAATTGATGGCAATACAGTGTCAATAGATTTTTTGGGGTTTTTTTTGGTCATTGAAAGTTCTCTTCAGGGGTAATTGCTAGTTATTTTTTTTAATTGAAGAAAAATGTTTTTCTTCAGGATTATGTTCATTAAGAGCATGTTTGATCACTTTGTAGACTCTAAATACCGTAAGCAAAAGAGGAGTAGCCTAGGAAATACTGAAGAGAAGAGACCTATCTACTTCTTTTGTTGACTGCATTTACAACTGTGTAACATTTTCTGTTTTAAACAAAATGCATCGAAAATTCTGCAAGCCCAGGCACAGCCAACAGCACGAAAAATAATGCAGAATAACTCTACCTGAAGACTTGTCCAGCATTTCCCACACAAATGTCTGTGCATGCACAACACGGGATACTAAATTCAGTGTGATGATCAGTCCACATCTGGACAGTATTTTGAGGGAATTGGGGACCAGCAGTTGTTTCTTTAGTAACATTACAAACTAGGAACTATTTCATAGTAAACTCCATGTCACACTGTGCCCTGAGGCTTGTTGAGCTGCAGTTCCAGAAGTCCTGGATAAACGTAGAAAGTCTTCCTTTCCCCCAGACATTTATCTGCTGAGAAGCTGAGATAGGGTCACTGGGGCCACGGGTTTGGTACTGGAAAGGTCTGAATTGGACACACTCCTTGGCCAAAGAGCTCGTGCTCTGTCTCATATCATGCTTTGAAAATGCCAACCTTTGGCCTCCTTATAGCATACAGCATATTGAATTTCCTTTAAGAAATAAGCTTCAAAAAATTTTGATTTATTTTAAGTTGGAAGTCAAATTTCAAGGCAGAGTTTTGCTATGAATGAAGAATTCTGGCCAGTTTCATCTCCAGAAAATCTCCTTCACAGAAGATTGCACTCCTCTGCCATCTTTCCATTACTGTCTGGAGTGATTAACATGCATAGATGCTTCAACTAAAGAATAAAAAGCCCAGAACTTTTAATTTTGTAAGAGCAAAATTACATTCAATAGAAAAACATCCATCTGTATTGTATGATGTGCTGGTTTTGTCCCAGATAAAGCCAATTTTCTTTGTATGGACCGATATGGGGCTGTGCTTTGGCTTTGTGCTGAAAAGGGTGTTGATAATTCAGGTTGGGGCTGCACAACACACTGGGAGAAGACACTGCCAAGACAGCTGACCCCAGCTGACCAAAGGGACATTCCAGACCACCTGGCACCATGCCCAGCATGTAAAGCTGGAGGGATGTTTGAGGTGATGGCATTTGTCTCCCCAAGTAACCACCCAGCATGATGGAGTCCTGCTTTGCTGGGCATAGCTGAACACCCATGGAAGTGGTGAAAGAATTCCTTGGTTTGCTTTGCTTGTGTGCAGCTTTTTCTTTATTCAACTTTATCTCAGCCCATGAGTTTCCTCACTTGCACTCTCCTGATTCTCCCCCATCCCAAAGGCAGAGAGCTGCTGCATTGGTGCTGTGTCACCAGCTGGGGTTAAACCACAACAAAGGTGTGCAAGCACTCGTGAGCAGTGTGGAAAACTCTGAGTCTTTTTTCACGAACAGCTGAACTTTTAGTGAAGAGAAGAGACTAAAGGTCTGCAGATGACTGACTTAATGAAGAAAGCACAGTTGATTCATGTCTGGGAGCAGATAACTCACGCAGATGAGGCCATCACTCAGCTCAGCCAAGTGCTAAACAAAATACATCATTCAAATCTTTGGGAAAACTGTCACTTTCCAGGGATAAGATGGTAACTGTGTGAAAACTGATCTTAGTCCCAAATAGTGAAGTTGAATACAGATAGAAGCAAGATGCTAACAGTTATAGCCATATAGTTTAATGGCAAACATTCTTTATGGCATTTCATCAACAGATGCAGATTGTAGCCAATATGGGGTTTTTTTAAGATTCTTGGTTTTCCAGGACTAGATTTTGTTGTTGGTCATTTCAACAAAGACATAAGTGTCTGGATAGGTGTATCAAACAGAAACTGCTGTTCTGCAGAGAGTCCCACTGCAGGTGTGGGCAGCAGCTATCCAGGGCACTGTTTCCAGTCAGGAAGGGTTGGATCCAAGAGTCAGTGAACTGATGAAATTGTGTTTGATGGATCCAGGGAAATGCAAAGGTGTTTGGATGAATGTTAGAGCCTGATCTGGACAGGCTCTGAAACACTTTAAATTTCCAGTAATAAGAAATGGGGCAAAACCGGAAACATTTAAAAATGATCAGGCATATATTTATAGTCTTGCAAGTAACATTTTTAAACTTTATATGCTACCCTGGTGGGTGGGTGGCAGTGGGGAGGTGGGAGAGCCACTTGGGTTCTCCTTCTGCCCTGGAAGTCTCTCAGGTGTTGTTATGGCAAAACAGGGGCTCTGAGATGGCAGGGGATAATGTCTGGTTCTCCCTGCTGCGGGAGGACTTATAATGTAAGGAAACAAAATTCCCAAATTAAATGTTTTCATTAAAATAACACAGTTTTTCAAAGAATTTAGCTAATCTCTGATCTTTTCAGGCTTCTGTATGTGAGTAAAACATTTTTAAAAGCCAGTGAAAAGCCTCAAACACCTGGATCTAGGCATTATCTCCCCTAGGCAGAGACTGGCAATGGCTTTTTCTAATTTCTTAGTTCTTGTGAGATAGTGAACAAAGTGCATCAGCATAAATAAATGTTAAAGCATCTGAGGCAGGAATGCATAACACCATATTGGGCTATAAATTAATTTGGGGTGCTATTTCAAGAGGAATATTCAGATAGAGGAATTTATTATAGTTCAATAATTTCAGAATTTTTACTAATTAATATATTACAACCAAATTACTTTGGTGACATTTTGGGGACCAAATTAAATAAAATGTCTATGGTATGTTAATTTGAGCTCATAAAAGTCTAATTTGAATATGTAATTTGGATCAATTAGAAGTCTCTTCTGAACTTTAGTGATAATAGAAATGTAAAAAAGACTGGGAAGCTGTTAGGATTAAGAGTGATACATCTGGGGAAAGCAAATTACAGTGTCATTTTTAAAATGCAAATGAGGTTTAAAATTTAAAGATAATATGCATATATATAAACATGTGCAATATCTGAAAACCTCATAGTTCTTTTAAAAATAAATCTCCATAGATAGTGATTTTTTTCATCATTAATCCTCAGTTTTCCCTGCAAAATATCTAGACTATAGTTACATTTTTACTTCCAAAGGAAATGTAAGTTTGGGAACTCTCCCAGAAACCCAAGTGGCATTCATTTGCTTCAAAAAACTTCAGAATGAAAGCTGCAGTCTAATTTTGGTCCTTTTGAATTGCCACAGTGAATTGAAAGTGGGTTTAAGTCAGGGTAAATGAGATTAAAACCTGCTCTTGAAGTTTCAAGAATATATACAGGACATGTAGCAGAGTTCCTTATCAACATACTGAGCAAAAATTGTGGGTGAAGCTGGGTTTCTGGGTTTTTTTGCTCCCTGTGCAGTGGGAGGATCCAAGGGACAGGCAGCATTTAGGCTGTGGTTGTCCCTGCCGTGTCCCCTGGCTGTCAGTGTGTCCCTCTGACCTTCCCACCCGTGTTCAGGGGGAGCCAATTTTCTGGTCCAGTCAGGAGCAAACAGCCCACGTGGGCAAAAGAAGGAGTGACCAAAGCACTTAAATTTTCTTGAGGTCTCTCATTCTGTGTATCGCGAACGGAGACATCTCTGTGCCTGCAGCAGGAGCTGTGGCTGCTGCACGGTCCAGCACGGTCCAGCACAGTCCAGCACAGTCCAGCACGGTCCAGCACAGCGCCGCTGCCTCCTCTTCCCTGCCTGGCTGCTGGGGACACCTGCCCTGGCCCGGGCAGGCAGCTCCAGCTGCCCGGCTGCTCTCGGGGCATCTTTTGGTGTGCACATGTGCCCTGCTACGGTGCTTTTCTGTAGATGATGTACTCTAACAAAGCCTTGCCGAAGTGCTTGTTGTCTTTATTGGGGAAATAGCTGCATTTTTCTGACAGCAGTCCAGAATATTGAGGTGCAGGAGTGGTTATCTGCTACTTATGTGGTAAAGTCGGAGTTCTGGAACGTGTCTTTTCAAGATAATTAAAAAAAAAAAAAAGGGGCAGGGAATAGATTTTCTTACCTTCCATCAGAATGTAAAATCTCAAATTGTAAATGCCATTAGTGAAAACCCAAAGGTGTATTTGGGAGTACGGTGTTCTGCATGGCAGCTTTATGCATCGCTGCTATACCACAAGGCTTGTTAAATTATGCTTACCATTTGAAAAAAAAAAATAGAATAGGGCAAAAAAACCTACAGTGTTCATTTGAGAAGAGACAAGAATAATTAAACCCACAGATATCATCAATGGAATTGAGCTCTGGTTAATTTAAATCCACACTGGGTCGTTCCTACATACTGCTTCCCAGAAGTTACATAAAAACCTGATCTTTATGCTACAGGAGAACATGATTAAGATCTCACTACCTGAGAGGTTTGTTTTAAACTAAATTGCTGCATGTTTATGGGAGTAAACTTGTTTGCAGTCTATAGCATTGCATTAAGTGTAGCTATGATTTCAGCTGGCTTCTTGCCCTGAGTTTAAAATAATTTCCTTCTAAACCACACATTACATCAATTCAATTGTATATTAAGACAGCCCCTGCAGTATTGGAATGGCTTTTACCAGTGCAGATCCACAGTGAGTGTGTGTACCTGGATATCTGACTGCCTGAGCCACACACCTTAGAGAAGAGGATGTTGAAAATAAAAAAGCAATTTTTTTTCTTCCTCATACAGTGGAGTTGTGGCAAGTAACAATTCAAAGTTTTAAAAAGCTGCAAATTAAAAAACTTGTTTTTTGCTGATGTCCAAATGATGATGAATTTTCACCACACACTTCCCTCATAGCATTGTGTCCAACGGGATGGGCTGACCTGCAGCATTCCCAGTAAGGAGTGTTCCTGCTACCCCACTTGAATGTGGGCTCACTTGTCCATTCACCTCCACAGCAGCTTGATTCACTGGAGAGAACTTTTCTGGTCTGAGTATGTTGCTCACCCATAATAGCAAATAGAAATTTTTAATTTTTTTTTTTAACAGATAACATGATCTAGTTCTACCCTAAAGCTCTGCTGTCTCTAAACTGTGTCAGTGGTATTTGCTTGCAGTTTGAGCCCAGCCTGCCTGAGAGCCTGTCCCTGGCTGGTGTCAGAGCAGCAGTAAATGCAGAGATCCTTCTATGGCCCCAGGCCTGGGCTGTCAGGATTACAGCTCTCATGAATGGGTGGGAACTGATGCTCTCTCTTTCAGGGCCCCTCTGACAGCCACCGGCTGATGCAGTAATGTCATGTTTACATTTTTCACCCTGCTTGGGGACCATCTGAGAGACGGGGAATATATTAGTTCCTCTAATCAGCTTGGTAGTGCAAAAGGACTGAATTTTGTTTTGCCCATTAAGAGATAACATTAATATAAAAACAAAGTTGTAAAAATCCTATTAGGAGAAAAATTACTTCTGGGAATCTTTCTAGTCCCGATTTCCTAATCCAAAATGTAGAATTCTCTTTTGGTGGAATTCTCTTTTTCTTCATGGCACATGTGTCTCACTTTGTCAAAAACAATTAGAATTGATAGTTTAAATTAATGGCTTTCCCTTAAGTAAATTAGCAAAATCCTAGGACATTTTCATTTTAACATGTAACTGTTCATAAATAAGTTCTGATAACTTCATATGTGGGCAACATTTTTTTTTTTAATATATGCATGGTGCATTTTGAGGTTTTGATCTGTAGAGTTTGGAAGAAAAGGTGAACAAGACCCAAACAAATCCTGCCTGCTCCGCTCCCATCAGTATGTGGCAGGATCTGAAGGGTCACATTTCCTGTAGATTAAGCAAACGTGGAGAGATGTTACAATATATGTGTGAAAGGAAGGCTGTACTCTGTAAATGCACACCTCTGAGCCTCACAGTTACCCAGTGTGGGAACTAGGCAATAATGTCCCAACTGTTCAGCAGAGTTGTGGAAGAGCTTAACAAGCAGCAGACATCTGGCCAGAAAGTTATGCTA
>VYXC01008042.1:43833-79853 GCA_013397175.1 Platysteira castanea
TTTTTAATACATACAATTCTATCAGTCCTTTACTTCTGCCTGTGGGGTAGAGAGCCTAGAGTGGAAGATCTAATTCTGTTCTTGGCGTTTAGAGTTTTGATTCTACTGACTTCAAAGGAGTCTTTGGATAGAATAGCAGACTCAGGCTTTATAATAGACAGTAATGTGGTGTTTTTACATAGCTTAAAATTTAGTTCCACTGTAGGATGAGCGTGTAAGTTCCCACTGACATTGCGCACACCATGAACATCTCGGGTTGAGAGAGTTTGACCCTGAACAGGAGAAAAGATTCAAACTACCACAGCTACTTTATGGGAAATTTGATCACACCCAAGGGTATGGAGCTTGTCACTTGGGAGCTATGTGCTTTGTAACCTCAGTGAGACACAAGGATTTATTAACTTGGCAGGCGTTTCCCGTACTTTATTATTCAAGGGGCAGGATCTGTTGCATATTTCAGGAGTACTGGCCAAGTGATCTTCTTGGGGTTCAATTAGTTGGTCTTAAATTCCCGTAGTCCTGCTCTAGTCCCTGGTGATAACTCATTTTTTAATACAGTGTTTTCCTTCTATATTAAATTTTAATAAATTAGTGCTCAAGTTGTAGTATTGATTTTGAAAATGCTTTAAGTGTGAATCTTCCTGATTCTCATGTATTTTGAATGCTATGAAAGTAAAAGCTGAGGAATTATAGAAGCTCATAATTTGGTCACGTTTGGGACAATTTCTGAGCAACAATGCAACTAGTGAGAAATCTGGAATATTAAATGTATCCAAAATTGAAGTCCCTGCTAAAGGTCATAGATATTCTGGGCTAGATCACCTGAACAGAAAGGCTGTGAGTATTTTACCATAGATAAAGAACGTATTTCTTCCTTAAATTCACTTCAGAATTCTTCCTTAGATTCTTTTTTAGAATTTCTTCCTTAAATTCACTTCATTTCCTTAAATTCACTCATTTCTGAAATTTTTTAGGAAGCAGGGACTGCTGTGGATACCCAGGATGGAAGACTTCAGCCCACCAAAGTTACAAACTGCACAGTGCTGGGTGACACACTGGGATGACTCAGGCTTCTGAAAGTCTAAGTGCCACTGCCACCTCTATCTGAACTTAATACAAACCTCATTTTATTCTTCTAGAAATAAAAGCTGGCATGCTTCTACTGACACAGCTAAAGGTTTAAATGCCTTCTACTCTATCAAACATATGTGAGATGAGGGTCCACGATGTCAGAGGGCAAACTTTGGGAGATACTTTCCCATTAAAGGCATCTGGGCTCATTTGCCAACAATTTGGGCAGTTCCACTGGCAGCTTGAATTTTCCTCTCTGTCATTAGTGTGGATAGGTTGCTTTCGGCTTTCTGGGCTGCTTTATTCACCTGACACCATTTTTAACTTAGGTTGTACTCTGAAGAACAAATGCATTTTAGTTCTGCTTGTGTATAAGCCCTTGCATAAATTCATTGACAAGATTTCTTTCTAGCTCTTCTCCTTGATTCTAAAAGCATGATTGCTCCTGTTGTGAGGTATGTTTTCAGAATACTAAATATGTTTGGGCTAACACATACTTCTTAAAGTATCCCAAGACCTATTTTTCTTTGAATTTGAAGAAACAAGACAGAACTTTTAATTTATAACAGTACATTCTTAGGTGCAAAGCTTTCACTGTAACAAGACCTGCTAAAATGTATAAATCCTCAATGCACAATATGTTGAATTTACTTTGACTATTGGATACACATCATGCTTTTTGTTCTGTGAATGTCCACAGTTTGAGTTTTGTTTTGTTTTCCCACTTTCAGTCCTTTTTATTTAATCCCATTTTTAAATCCATGTGTGCTGAGAAGCCAGGTCCTGGCAGTGATGTAAAGACACCTTGTCAGAACTGTGAGATGTAGAACATAGTGCCAACCACCATTCCCCAGGCTTCAGAGTAATGCTCTTCTGCCTGTGGTGCTTTACTGTAACACCTTTTTATGGTCTGTGCAATTCTTGTAAGCGTCTAAAAATACCAATCAAATATTAATGACAAAATTCTGACGTTGCTTTAAATAGATAAATCAATAAGACCAATGCTACAGTGCTCTGAAAGAGTTTCAGTTCAGCAGAAGTGTGATTTTCTTTTTTTCCCTGTGAATGGTTGTGCGTGAGTGATGCCAGGCATAACCTGACGGGGCGAAGAGGGACGGAGGCACAGGGCGCTCTGGGGCACAGCGGGCGCTCCCAGCCGCACCTCGTCCTGCCCTGTGCACGGAGCAGCCACTGGAGCGTGTGGCTCGTGTCACTTCCCCGTTTTCCTCCCCTCATCCTCTCTTTCTCTCTGGCTCACAGCAGTAGTTTTACGAAGGCTTTCAGCTGCCGCGGGTGCCACAGGAGGCAGGGGGGTCCCCTGTGCCCTCCCCTGGGCCGGAGCTGCGGTGACCCGGCCATGGGATACAAGCCGGGCCTGCACAGAAACCAGCGCTGTCCGATCGGAGTGCTCCGCGTTCCGTACAATCCTGGTGTGTATCTGTGTTTACCCAGGAAAACTGAACTTGATGGCGACTTGATAATTTCAAATTAAATTGTAAAATAATAGTTTGAAGCCCCTGCTCAGCAGGGTGAAGCTGATGAGCTCCAGGCAAACAAAACCCAGCATCACTGTTCTATATTTGGCCCCTGGGCTCTTTCTAGAATATGAAACAAAACTTGATGAAAAATAATTTTGCATTTTCAGAGGGGTGCTTCTTGGTCTAGTTAGGACATGAATAATTATGTTTTCTGAAAGAAATACCAGTAGGCAGTGCAGCTGGTTGTGAGCAAGGTCAGGTTCGTGCGTAGGAAGCTGCACTGGGAGATGTGTTTTTTCTCTGGGCCTGCTCTTATAGCCTGGGATTATTCTATTTTTTGAGGCCAGAGAAAGAACTTGTTAAGAAAAATCCTGGTAAAGTGTTTTGTTTGATTTTTTCTTTAGAGAACACCATTTCGCTGGCATCAAAATGATCAAAAAAATAGATGACTTGGAATTACTTTTTATTAACTTCAAGGAACTTTGACAAGCTCTGTGCTGGATACGTAATCGTAAAATCTCACTAAATATGCTGTGGCATAATTTACAAGGTAAAGGTGGAGGGAAGCAACATCAGAATGAGGTATTTCAGGAGTTTTTTATTTTATGAAGAAAGGAATGAAGTTTGGGGCCAACTTTAGCTACAGTGACTGTGAACTGACTGTTCAGGATTCAGACAAAGAAAAACAACAGGATTCTGACTTATTCAGGGATTTGCTTGGAAGAATCTCATGGGATACAACCTATGAGTTTGAGCTGAGCTTTTGCCACAGCCATGAACATCCCTTATGGCTCAGCACCATGCCCAGCTGCTGAAGTGTGGAATTAGGAAGTTGTTGTAGATTGCAAAGACTTTGCTTAGGAAAATTTCCAGTGCACTGATGAAATTTGGTTGGAAGATGAAGTAATTAAGAAAACGTATCTATTTGCTAGTTTTTCAGAGACTCAGGGTATGGATAAGTGACAAAGCTTTTAGTGTATTCAGATATTGCTCTGAAATGCTGGCATTGCCAATCTCACTTGGCTGCCTTTAAAATGACTTTACTTTTCATTACTGGATTTATGAAAAGGTTCAAATGCATGCACCTATCAGGTCTTGAGTTCTAAGCAACTTGCAGGGGAAGAGGATATCTCTGGGCTCAGATAAAGCCACAATCTTATTAGAGTTTTCTAGAAATAGCTTATCTGCTGTTCTTAACTTCTAGCTGCAGACAATGTAAAAATAATTGTCCTGCTGTTGAAGGTGTCCATGATGTAATTATCTGTTGTAATTTTGAGGGATACCATATCTATATTAATATGAGATTATATTCTGTAAAGACTACTTTTTCAGAAAGATTATTATATGTTTGAAAAATTTCCCTCCTATGACTTTAGCTGCTGTTGTAATTCATGTGGGAGAAATCATGGCAAACAGAGAGGGGAATTAGATTTTGAACACTTGTCTCAGAAGGTACTAGATAACAAAAAGATTTTTTAGGCTAAAAATGAGGTGAAACAAAAACCTGGGTCTTCTCACTGTGCTCTTGCCCCTCCTTGTAGGGTAGCATAAATTTTTCTCAAGATCTGCATGGATTCTGCTCAGGCCATACACATTTGATGTTATCCTGGTCCTGGGGCATCAGAGATGTTGTGTGACATCTCCAGGATCTCACCACATTTGGCCTGAGCTTAGATGGTTGGGGTTTTTTAATTAACTATTGTTGCTTGACTTATTTAAATTATAGTCCAAAACCCCGTAAGCATGAACTTTGTGTGAACCCATGAGAAATACAAACCTGGTGTGCTGCCTATTGACCATGACATGGAGGGGAATGATAAACACTTCTTTGTCTTCTGTTCCACACTTTCATGCTGTCTTTGTCTGCAGAGTCTGTTACTGCAGGTGTGGCTGTTGTGGGTTCTGTGTTTCTGGGCAGTTCATCATTTACACCCACAGAGGCATTTTCTTAGCCACCCTTCCTTTTTCAGTGAAATGAAATGTTTAATTCTGCTATCAGGTTCAGTTTTGACTGCAGATAATTATTGTTCGAGATGGTTTGGTTGATATTGCTGGTATCTGATGCCATGAGGACACTGCCTGTTCTTGTGAAAATACTGGCATCTCAAAAGTTGATGCCTCTCTCTCTTTTACTGTTAGCTGTCTGAGGAAAACAGCAGCTGTGCCACTAATTGTAATTTAAAGTTTGTATCAAAAGGTCCAATATATGCAGTAAAAGCACCTGCTGCATGTGTGCAGAGAAGTGGTTATAACTGAGCATGTGTTTCAGGCAGGGAGAAGAATAAAGCTGCACATTTCTGGAGCTGCTCTGAAGCATTAGCTGCTAGTGTTTGACATGTTGTGCACTCTTAATGTCCATGCCTACAGACAGTATTGGCATCGGGTGTCACTTTGCCTTGTATTTCTCTCATAGAAGCTTTTTAGAATTTAGTGATTGATCCTTGACATTAAGGCAGTTAGTTTGTTCTCCCTACATGATTTTCCACATTCTCTAAAACTCCAGACAATATTTTAGGATGATTTTTTTGAAAGTGTCAAAATCCTGTGCATGTGTCTGGTTTGAGTATTGCTTTCTTTTGTTTGCCTGACTTTGTATTTTAATTTTGTAACAGCTCTCAGTAAGCACGGGTCTCTCTTTTTCCCAGCTGTGATCTCAGAGTTTGCAGTCTGCTTCCCAGAACACAGCACAGAGCAGCTCCTGTGTTTTTATATCTACAGTGCTTAAAGTAACAACAGTAACAATAACAATAATAATAATTAAAAAAAAATACAAGTGTGGGTTTATATATTGCAAACATGCATGTGAGAAACTCCCTATCTCCTCAATGCACTTACTGGGAATAATTATATGGGCTCCAGCCCTGATTGCAGAGTGTTTGTACCCATAAAAATAATTATTCCTATGAGTCATCCCACTTTCATCCTTGATGCTAAACCATTCCAAGGTAGCTAATTAGGGAAAAAAGAGTTTGTTCTTGTATTCCCTACACACAGGAGTACCTTTCTAGACATATTTATTTTCCTTTGTATTTAGTCGAGAAACAGAATTGCTCAGGAAACTGGGTACACATTAGATAATCTCAGGCTGATAGTTTCCTTCCAGCAGACTAGCACTGGAAATAATAGATGTTGCAGTAAAGAAAGATGCCCCACTTTTTGCAGTTTTTAGTCATATTCAGCTCCATAAAAATGAAGGAATTGGTCCCACCCAGTTGTTTATTAGCAGGGGATCTTGAAAGTCACTGTCATTCAGCTTATAAACTCCACTGCTCTGGAGTATTGCAATATTTTGTTTTGCAGTCTCTTTCCTGTTTTAGCAAACAGCAGATGATTTGGGCTAGTGCTGAATTTTGATTTCTTTTTTGGTCAGTGATGACTTGCTGGTGTTGCCAAATGTTCTTAGTGGGTTATTTTGCACAGTGGGGGCCACCAAAGTCTGAAGGAAAACTTCAAGTTGTTTTGTCTCTTACCTACCAGCTTGGAATTTTGCCCCCTCTTCTTGTGAATGGCTTCAGCGAGGTGCGAAATCAGTCACATTCCTATTCAGGTCACATTCATCTTTTCTGTAAAAAGACAACTGGGATATATTAAAAAATGTATATGATTTAACTAGGATTAACCTGAATAAACCATTTTTTGTCATTGTGATTTACCACTGAGATTTTACCTGTTTTAGCATGTAAATTATGATGGCTTCTCCTGTACACCTTGTGTTAATTATTAACACCGTTTGACTGTAACTGCTGTCTGTAACCTGGAGTACCTGACCACCGCTGCGGACTCCAGGGACGTGATGGACAGAAATCTTTGAAAATGCCTTGACAGCAAACACAGGGCTTCGATATCCTCAGAAAGAGGAGAAATCCTTTTTTTGGCAATTGTAGCACAGAATCATAGTACTGTGATTTGTTATTATTTATGGAAGCGGGTAATAGATTCCAGCTGGATACATTTTTATTGTCATTTTTTGTTACTGTTCAAAATGTCTGTATCACACAAAGGATTGCCTTTGTAAACAGAGAAAAAGCCCATTTCAAAGGTCTTTGTATGCTGAGACAGTTCTGATATGAATTTTCTCCTAAGCAAATCCAAACGAAACTTGGGGGGTAGGGCATTTTCCATCTATTGCTTCAGCTAAAAATTATGAAAATATTGATTCTTTTTATTATTATTGTTGTATAGATTGAAATGAAACTACTCATGAGTTTAACACTTTGTTCAGCTGTATCATCTATGGCTAATGTATTAGAGCAGGAATGATTTCCTGGTTTGAATTCCAAGGAAAGTATGTATGCAAATGGTTTTGTCAATTTAATAAACCGAAGCAAAATCTAGGATTATGGCCCTGTAGTAGACGGAGAGGCTGCAGATTTCTCCTTGTAGCCACTGAGAATGGATATGTGGATGCTAAAGGAAGGAATCGTTGCCTTCATGAGTAAGAATGGATGGGACTAATACTTCTTTCTTTGTGAATTAGAGGGTGGGAGGGTGAGATCTGGTACTGTATCCAGTATGAAAAGGACATTTTCATTGTCCTGCCTCCATGCTTGCCATGCTTAGGTTTGCAGATTTTCTCAGTCTTTTCCCAGGTCCCTGAATCCAATCAAAGTATATCAGCAATTGAAACATTTTAGTTATTTGGACACTTGGGAACACTTTTCAGCATTACTCACAGCAGTGCCTGCAGTCATGCTGTCCATCCATGCCTTAAGTGTGACATATACTTTAAACTGAATTGCTAGGTCAGAAGGATTACGGAACTGCTGTTTTAAACAACAAAACAACAAAAAAAAACCCCTAATGATGAAGGAAATATGGCTCTTAAAAATGTGATAATAAGCATCCTGCAGACTCTGGATATGAAATTGTCAAGAGCAGTTTGTGAAAGCAGCTTTGTCACTGAAGAAGTAAAGCCTAATAATTTTTAACAGGCCTATAAATCTCTCTTATGAAATGCAGCTACTGTAAACACCTCTTCCATATTTTTCCAAGTGTTTATGCAGTGTTAAGTGTTGGTAAAGAGACACGATTGCCAGATGTGACCCCTGCCCTCTGAAGGAGTTGCCAGCTTACTGGGGTGGCTGGAGAGAGTGGAGAGTGGTGGACAGGGCAGGGGAGGAAAATCAAACTCCCAAATGGAACTAAAAGATGGATATTTTAATGAAAACTAGTAGTCATGCAGAGCTGAGGGCAGAAGGGACAGATGTGGCATCAAATCTCTGCTGGTTTCTAGAGGCATTCTGAAACCAGTCTTTCTGAGCAGGCCCAGCCCCTACCTCCTAAAATGTTTAATGAGCCCAAGTAATGAATGAGGGACAGGCACATGAAAAAGCCCATTCTGGTTCCTCAGCTGTCCCCACAAGGAGAAGGCAGTTGTTGCTGGGAGAACAACGTGTCTGTGCTAGCAGAGCTCCAAAGGGATATGGAAGTGCTGAGGCTGGAGGGCTGTGCTGAGCCCTGGCAAGGCTGTAGCTCCCTCCCTGTGCCAGGGTGGAGAAGAGAGGCCCATGAGGTGGTGCTTGTAACTGGTCTGATCGTGGTTCACCAGTGCTGCAGTCTTTGTAATACTGGGATATGATAGGAGATGCAAATCGAGACAATATGGATTAGGTGGATTGATAAACCCAGGGTAAGTTTTTTTTATCTACACCTTGATCCTGAGAAAGAATCTGATTAGATTAGAGGTAACATTCCTTCCGTGCATTCCTCTCCTGCTGCTTAGCATGAGTCCAGCTGAGTCTTGCAGGAGTGCCTGCTGAGCCTGTGACAGAAATGCTGCTAAACACAAGGCTGAGTCAGAATCCTTTCCTTCCTTCTGCAGAGATCAAATAGCTCTGATGTTTTGGGAACTGGGAATTTCTATTTTCTGTTTTGGGAACCAGGACTGGGTAGCGTATTGCTGCTGCTCTTTATTTTGTACTGTCCTGTTGGTCTGTCTTTCCTGGTACAAAGGATTCTGGTATTTATTAGATGTGTAAACTTGTGATGCTGCTCTTACGCGGTGTGGAGGGATGTCAAAATAAGGATTTCTGGGGAAGTCTCATGGAACATGAGTTTCAGGAAACTCTGTAATGAAGTATATAACAGATGTGTAGCGGAGAAAGCTGTACTAGAGGACTTTCTGTGAATGCCTCATAGCTTAGGAGAAGATTCTGGGTCCAGACCAAAATTCTCAACTTCCTTATCATGAGAAAATTTGCAGCCTGATTCTCTACTGTGATTCCCCTTTAGGCTTATACTTGTGGATGTAATAATCTTGATTCACTGAAGACATGAGTTGCATAAAATATGACAGCCCTCAGCCCTAGCAGGATGCTTTGTCTCCCAGGGATGAATGTTCTGAATATTTTCGGGTAATGATCAAATGGATATACCTGTCATAAGTGAGTCACTTTTCTTTATGCCTGCAGAAAGAGTTAGTGCATGTTTCTGTGCCTGGTTTACTCTGGTGCTATTTATATTTCAAGGTCTTGGAGTTGGAGAGAAAACAAGGAACAGAACAGTTTAAAGAACAAATTTCTAGTCTGGAGTTTTATTTTTTTAAAAATATTTCTATAAAAATGGCAAACCAGACCTTATGGACCCGAGTGCAAATCCTATACCTTGGGATTATTTTTATTATATTTTAAATTTGAGCCTATGGAAAAATAATTTACTCAAGATGCCATATTGCTCTGTACAAAGCATACATGGAGTCATCTCAACTGCTATTCAAATATAGCTGACCCTTGTGTGAAGCACAGAAGCAAACCAGAAAATTTGACCACACATATAACCATGGTTTGAGACAGATTTTGAAAGAATAGCATGGAGCAGGGATATACATCTGGAACTGCAAACTAAGGTACTGCCTTGGAAAACTTGCTTGATGGAAGTACAAGGCCTTGGCACCCTTTCGTGCATGAGAGTCTCAATGAAGGTCCTTGACATGGGTGAATTCTGCTCTTGGGGACTTAGCAGAGCCTGGATCTACTTGTAGAAGAGAGAATGGCTGTTATTTTAATGCTCATTTGAAAGAGACTCTGAACTGAGGATTACGAGTATCCATCACTTTCTGAATACCTGTAAACAACCTCATGATTCGCATTAAGATAAAGTTGTAGAGTAACGCTGTGTTACACTGTGCTGTGGCTTTCTGGTAGAGTGGCTGCCAAAGCAGTTAATCAGGTCTGCTGGATGAGACCCAGCTGGGACAGGTGAAGATCTGCTCTATTTTTCCTAAATGAGCTTTAAGCTTTTCTTGCCAGACATATTTTGTGGCAAGAGCTGTGAATTGATGGTGGTGGTGGCATGTGTGAACTGTGCAGACCCACACCGGAGAGTGATGACATCAGCTATACAAACATGTTTTATATGCTTTCCAACCAACACATAATGCTGCTTTTGGAACGAAACACAAGTAATGCAGGGCAGACCCCGGGTGTCTTAAATGTTAGCAGATTGTTTTTCGGACAATAAATGATCTAAGGTGAAGCCTGGGTAAACATATAAAAATAACAAATAGTTTAAGCTGTTATTTCTTGGCAAAAAAGTACAGTAAGATTCCAGCTTTTTATATGTGTGTGTGTATATATAAAACTTAATAATTAAATTAGTCCACTCTAATGCTCTCCACATCCTGACATGCTACAACAATCTAAAAGAAATGATGCAAATCATTTTACTTTTGCAAGCAGGAGTGAAACTCTGGCCCTATCCTAAGGCAGTGATACTTTTTCCCCAAGAGCTTTGAATTTCTGAAAGCTGCATTGCTGACTATTTAATGCTGGAACTTGAACTGCAGTTTTTAAGGATTTATCCTAAAATGGGCTTTAA
The DNA here is from genome assembly GCA_013397175.1 of Platysteira castanea. Lineage (NCBI taxonomy): Eukaryota > Metazoa > Chordata > Aves > Passeriformes > Platysteira > Platysteira castanea. Next base: position 54,198 of record VYXC01008042.1, read on the forward strand.
AATCATACTTAAAATTAGAAAAGTTGTATAATTAAGTGCAGCTTACCGAAAAAGATAACAAAGCTCTAAGTAACAACAAAAAAAAGGTTTTCAATTCTCTTCAAAATGTATTTAATCTTCCACATTTCTGTTAGTCATTCAGTTCTGCTTAACCCACCACCGAGATAATTTCTCTCTTATCTAGAGTGTGAATTTTATATTATGCTCAGCTATTTGCTGTTGTGGTTTTGGTTGTCTTTGGGGACACAGCAAAAACATTGCATCTGTCTGCTGAAAAGCCAGCTGCATCTGCATCACATTAGCCAAGAGACACGCTTTGGTAAATTAGGTAAATGTGTTTTTTGATGCGAAGGGAAAGGGATCTCAACGCAGACGTCCGAGAAGATTCTGAATCAAGTAGGGAATAATCCCCTGGCTGAGTTTTCGTGCTGCCGCACGCCTATGGATGCAGGCAGGGGGAGCCTGAGGACCACAGACCCGCTCCGGGCATCGCGTCCCTTTCCCGGAGCGCGGGGCTGCCGCCGGTGTCAGCGCGTCACACGAGCCCTTAGCAGGGACAGCGCTGCTCCTGCTCCTCCCGGGCTTATCGCTTATATTTCCCTAAAAGCTGTAAGAGCGTAAAAAAGCAGCCAATCCTTGGAGCGCGCTGGAGGTCGCAGCAGGCGGAGGTTCGTGGGGTCAGCATCCAGAGTGTTCCTGCGGGTGCTTGAGCTGCTCCCGTGCTCTCGGTAGGAATGGGGCTTCCTCCTGCTCCTCTCTCCGTGGCAGTGCCGGGAGGTGGCTGTCAGGAGGCCCTGCCACAGCCACCAAAGCAGCTACTTGCCACCACCCGCAGGGGTCCCACCACACTCAGCATCACTCCTGGGGGAGCTCGTGTGTTAAAGTCTTTGGCTGACACGCTCATATTTTGTCTGATTTTCCTCATGATTTCATAAAGTGCAGTTTTGGATTCAGAATACCTGCTTTTCCCCTTAGAACAGTTGATAATTGTACTGTTTTATAACATCACGCAGCTACGCATTTGCCACTGTCAGCCCAAACACAGGACCCCTCATGTTTCAAACAAATTGTACTTGGGCTGTACACGTGGAGTGGGAGGCTTTCTCTAGGCTTCCTTCTGCTGATGTGTGTTTGTAAGGGAGAAGAGCACAAACAGATGAGCTGGAGACAAAGTGACAGAGCAAATGTGGGGACCATGAGCCCCAGGAAGGGAATAAATACTTGGGTGGGAAACTGTAGGAGTGACCTGGGGAAGGACGTGGGCTTCAGAGGTGGGGCAGGGCATTTATTGCCTCCATAGTTAAGCAGCTGTTAATTATGAAAGTATTTGGCAACATCATAGCTCCTCTTCCAAGAGGAAGCAATCTCTGAATTTCCTTCTCCCCAGTGGCCCACAAGGCACAATGCAAGTGAAACCTCCTTCAGGCACTTAGGCTAAGATCACAGTTGCCAGGCTTCTTTATTATAATAATTTATGCTGCAATGTAATTCCTAAAGTAACAATAATAATTCAGATGGTGACAGACTCTTAATTAAAATCACTATAGAAGACTTCAGCTTTTAGCTGTTTCACTCTTCCTATTATCAATACATATCGAGTGCAACAGTCTGGTGAGATGGAGTTAAAACAGCCTGGTGGCAGCTCCGAGAGCTGAGCACACCCTGGATCTTTCCAGGTACATGCACAGAGCTAACTAGGGAAACAGTGAACATTTTTATCAAGGTTTTACCTCAATTTTACTGACTTTAAGACATTTGCAAAGTTTGGGAATGGGTAGATAACCAAAGGAAAAAATCATAGTAAGGAAATGTGTGATCTACGTCCTGGAAGATTGTCCTCTAGACCAGTACTGAAAATAATGAAGGAATATTGAACAGAAGGGGAAACTGGCAGGTGTGAAAAACTTCAGTTGAACTGCAGTAGGCTCTTAGCCAAAGCCACAATAGTAACCAACACAATTCAACTCTAGACTTGCTTCTGGAAGGGGTGTAAACTCTAACATTTAATTGGAAGCAGCTTCACTGGGAGGGTGGGTGGAATGAGAACATGATTCTCTAAAGGTTTACTCACCCCTTCCTGCTGCAGAGCATTTTGTTCCTTTCTAGGACCCAGTGGTGAAAAGAATGAAATGGACAATTAGCCTAAATCCCATGGCAATTCCCATTGGCCCTGTATAAATTAGGGATTGGAGCAGTCACAGGAGCGATTTCAGTCCACTGACATAGCAAGTTCCTCGTGTTTTATTTTACCCTGGAATTTGTTTCAGGCACAAGTAGACTGATAAGCAGATGATGATAAATAATTGAGTTAATCCAAGAAAGCTCCGGGGCTACATCTATCACAGTAGGTGTAAAAACAATGCATGCAATTTCCTGCCTGTATCAGGGTGGATTATCTAATTATTTCAACCTTCTGAGGCTTCCATTTGCTTGTGTCTCCTAGGTGGGATTTCTTGTCGTTGGAGAGAGTCACTTTCATTAACTTCTTAAACTGAGACTTGAAGAAATACAGCACAAAGTGTTATATGAGAACATACACCGCTAGCAGTAGGAATCACTTCTGATAGCAATCAGTTTCAACTGATGGAAATACTGCATAAAAGAGATGTTTTTTCAAGCATGTAAAAATATAGTCTTTGTTATAATCCAAATGTGCACATCAGTTTAGATGAAAGATGAACAGCATAGTCTTGTCTTCAATTCGTTATAATGATATTCTAATATATATATATACACACACACCTTATTTACTGTTTTCTGGATGAGTCAGCCGAGGTAAAAATAAAAGTTAAACAAGTTGGAAAGGAAGGGTCTTGTTATCCCTCTATTTTTCCTTTTTAGGAAAAGTTTCAATAGACACTTTAAATAGGAAACTTGAAGAGCAGAATCTCTTCTGGTGGTAGAGATCCATTAGGAACCTTAATAATTACCATATTTGAGGTTTTCTCCATACAGGAAAAATCCTTTTTATCACTCTGGTATCAGACACATGTTGGTCATTATTATAGCAAAGATAACAGGAAGATGTAAATCAAGTTCCTTGTTCTTCAAAGATATCAGGAGGACCTCTATCTCTCTCCTCTCTATGTGAGTCCACATTTATACATGTAATTTGAATTCACCTAGGATTTAGAAAAAAACATGTTAAAGTACCTTTTCTTCTGTGAAATAAGAATTCCAGTTTTCCCCAAACCTCTGTTGCAGTAAGTAAGAATTAGAATGATGTTATTTACACTTCAGATTCAAGTATCTTTGCACCCTTTGTGGTACTTACTGTGTTTTCCTCAGATACCTGTGTTATAACAGAGAAGCAAGTCTAGCTGTATAAGGCCTTTTTTTAAACTTAGGCTGGTGTGAAGTGTTTCTAGGTAAATTTTAGCTCACTGATATGCAAACAGGCAAAATTCTTTCTCAAGCCGACATCAAAGCTAACAGTAGATCAAAAATGTTTAATGAAAAAACTCATAGGTAAGCCATTAAAAATGCAACAAAGTGGTCAGTGTCTGGCAAAGTTAAAGCATGGATAATAACATTCATATGCTAATGCGAAGCTGTTTACATGAGGGAAATATAAACATATCAAATTGTCTGAAGTTGCCATTAAAGTTCATGAATTCTTTTCTGAGATGAGAGGCATTCCTATCTGAATGGAGATAAATATTCATGGGAGGACTTCATTTGGAGGGAGAAATTTTCTATTAATAAAATTATATCTGTTCTAGATTTAACAGCCTGCTACTTGCAATAAAGGTGGTTTGCACTGTAGGAAAAAGTGAATATTCATAGCTGTCTTTAAAGTTTCTCAGTACAGTATCATCTAAACAAATCTATATGTCTAAAGCTATCTCTTGGGGGTTTTTGGTAGTGTTTTTGTTTGTTTCTTTGTTTTTAAATAAGATCATGGGCATTCTACTGAGGGAGGGGTTGTCTCTTTTAAGACTAAACTGCATTTCATCTCAGTTTCTTGAAGGAAAATGAAACTTTCACTGAACAGATGCATTTGTCCAATACTTCAAGGTTTATAGGAAAAAAGAGAAAACTGCATTGAAAGTTTTTGCCAGGATCAAGTTAGTGATACCTCATGTGAGGAGAGTAGCAAGAAAAAGGGACCATATGAATGTGTGAATCTGATAGACTGTAATTCTCGTTAACTCATCCTAATTGTTGGTGTTTATTTCATGTATGGTTTTTTACACTGTGTTTTTAAAATGAAACATCTCAGATAAAGCTGCTTTCATTCCTTATGTCCAAAGTACCTGCATAGCTGTTTAAATTTGATAGCAATGCTCAATATTCTTGTTGATCAGGTGATTTGGTGGATAGTAAACCAGGGCAGCCTTCCTTCCTATGAATGTTTTATCCTGATTTTGATCCCTTGTGTGATTTCTGTGGTGTTTAAGGAGTAGAGTTCATCACTGAACCATGGGAGGTTTTTTTGAGAGGTTTTTCAGAAGAGCTTGCTCATTTTTAGTACTGATTTGCAAGAATTTGTAGGCTTGTAACATGTTTTAGGTCTGCAGGACTATAAAAAAAAAGTCTGTGAAGTTGCTCAATAAACTCAAAAACTTTTGAAGGGATTGGTTGATATAGAAAGTGATGGGTTAAGTTTTGCTTTCTTAGGGAAAACTTGCACTCTGAACATTGCTAAAACAGGGGTAAGTGCTGTAAGAACTGCCAGACCCTTAGATAATGACAGATACTTGTCAGCAAGGAATCAATGAGTGGGTGTTCTAGTGAATTAGCATCAAAAATAATTTTGTTCAGCATTTTTGCAGGTAATAATGAGGTAAATTAAAAATTTCTAATAATTCAATTTGCACTTGACCCAAGAGGGAAGGTGCATATTGAGGACAGAGGATGCTGCAGGCTGGTTAGGCCAACTGCCTTGGGCTTTAGCACGGCCAAAGTCAACATTCGGCACCCAGGAAGGAGCAGAGTGCTGGGCACGCAGAAGGGATTATATTCTGGGAAGCTCTAACTCTGGGACGAGCTAAGGGGAATCCTCAGCTCCAGGAATCTGCCTGTAATGTATTGAGAATTGTGGAGTGTGGGGGTATGTGGGCCCCTGGCAATCAACACACGGGATGAGGGAGCTGGAAGGCTCAGAGGTGCCAGGAGCTTCCACAGGGCAGCGAGTCTGGGGAGAGGGATCTGATCAAGCCAGAACTACCAGCCTTCCTTGCTCCTCCTCGATGAGATTCCTCACATCCAAGGATTGTGTTGCTCCAGGGCTTTCTAATCAGTTCCTGAGCAAATCCAAGAAGTATCTTGTTTTCTTTCTTAAGAACGATGTAGCCCTAATTTTTTATCAGAGATTAGCAGTTGCTAGACTACTACTGCACTGATATTTCCAAAGGATTGAAAAGAAATAAAAACATATATTGCAGGAGCAGATGAAAGATGCCTAATGGGTAGAAAGGGCTGATTTCATCTAATCAGATGTAGAATAAAGCTGGATTAATACTCTTGCAGTTGAATGTTGTGCACAGATTTCATTGGATTCCCTCCAGGCTTTTTGATTAGAGACTGTACCACAGTGGCAAAAGCTGGGGTTGTACTCTCAAAGGAGCAGCACAACAGAATTCACATTCGATGCTTCTGTAGCAAACCTAACTTTCAGCTGCCAATGTGTTAAATGTTTTATCTCATTCAGAGCCAAAATACTGACTGGATGTTACAGATGGTGATGTGCATGTTTTTGGAAAGATGATGAATGCCTCCAGCCCTAGCTACAAATGGCTAACTAATTAAATATTGTACAGTGAATTCTTGATTGTGATACAGTGGAAATTTACAGAATTAGCTTTGGTGAATGTTTTTATTCAAGAAACAATAGCTTCTAAGCATAGTATTTATTCATCAGAGGAAATTTGCCTCTGCCTACAGAACAACCACAGAACCCGTGCAGTGCGTGAGTTGCCTTCATAATAGCAGTTAAATACTGAAGAGGAATTGTGTGTGATACCATCTGCCTGTGGAAAATTTGGAAATTCACTCCGAAGGTGAAAATCTTGGTGGGTCTGTTCATGTGGTTGCAAACTGGCAACCCTTATGCTTTGGCCAGGCAGGCTCTGCACTAAGCCAGATGATTCTGCAGGTGATCAGACTAGTGGTAAAAAGGGGATGACTGTTTTTTGAGCAGGTGAAGTATCCAAAGAGAAGAGGCAAAGGTCAGAGGGGATAATTTAAAAATTTCCTTCCTTAGCAATTTATGTATTTGAAAAAAAAAAATCCATATATCTAAATCATCAGCCAGAGCCATAGGGCACAAGGTTAGAGTATAAACTGTCAATATTAACTGCTGCTAAAGCAAATGCAGATTGCTGGAGCAATGAAGCAGAAGATGCACAGGCAAGACATGGGACCAAAGAGAGTGACAGCAATGCAAAGAAGAGGTTGGTGTATGGTCACAGTGCTGGCCAGAATGGGCCTGGGAAACAGGACTTGGATATATTGACTTTTTTTTTAGAAATTTGCACTGAGGAAATACTAGGTTTACCATTAGCTTTTTCTCCTTGCTAAAACTGTCTGGTTTTGGATGCCTGTCGAGGCTAAAACAGCTGTCCAAATGACAACAACTCAAGTAGTAACCAAAGACCCCGTGCTGCATTCGAGCCAATCTGCGGATCAACCAGCCCTGGGTGTTTTGGTGAACAATACAAACCTGCTTTCTGAACCACCAAGGCTGCCTCATTCTGAGAGGCATTGGGTTTTCACGTATCATTACAGACACTGAGGGCTTGTTTGCATTTGCTGAAAGAATATTTCATTACTCTGGTTGCTTTTCTTAATGAAAACAAATATTTTAAAGTGGTTAATTTACGAGGATAAATATTATTCAGCAGGTTCCTAAATTCCCCAAGGTAAATAATACAGACATGGTAAAGGCCGGCTCTGTTATATTAATAATTGATGTTTGGCTTCCTCCTAGCTCAACTGTAATCTATTCATCCTGCTTTGTAAAAGTGCAATTAGAGCTGAATTACAGTAATCAATAGAGCAGCAGCATTTAGAACCAGGGTACATAAATAGAGGGAAATTTTGCAGATAGGAAGTTTTTTGAGGTATATTGCAAAAACTGCCTTAGTTGGATGAAATTTTAAATGATTGCAAAGGAGATTAAGTTATAATTGATGTAGATGTTTTCAGAGGTTGTCTTTTAAACCAAAACCAACTCCTAACAATTTGACTGAAATTATTTCCCTTCCTTTTTTGCTTCTGCTATGTCTCTCAGCCCGTTCTCTCATGATGTGACTGATGCAGCTTTCCTGTGCTTGTCCAAACATCTGCACTCTTTGTGGGCAGGTGAAAGGAAGGGGGGGATGTGATGGGAAGCAGGCCCTGCATTTGGAAAACTGTGTGGCAGATGTGGCAGGCTCTAGAAATGAACAGTGGTAATGGACAGCTACAAGAGGAACGGAGGAAAACTCACATGTGCTACAGCCAAAGGAAATACAGAGCTGGGGTGGGGGGAGGGAGGGGAGGTGGGAAGAAATGGCCTGCAAGGTTCTGCAAGAAACTTTTGAATAATCACCCAAGTGTATAAACTGTTTCAGAGGGAAGAGCCGATAGTAACCAGACTTTGGTGTAGCAAGCAGCAATAGAGGAGCAAAGGCCTTGGAAGTCCTGTGTTTCACACAATGAAAATAGGGGTGTTACTGTGCAGATGCCCTGTAAAGCTTGTGTACAAGCTGACTAAAATCTTTGAGCATCTCTGTGACTTAGGAAGACTCTGTGCTTTTTTGTGCCCTTGGGACTTCGGAGGATTTGGGTATCGAATGAAAACTGGATGATGCTCTCCATGCGTTCTTTTCCTGCTTCCTTTCATGTCAAAGTGTTAGTCAGGAATAGCCTCCCAGAGTGTTCAGGAAACCCTTTCTGGCCCCGAGTCCTCTGTGGGGCTGCCAAGCACTGCTTGCACTGGGTTTGTTTCTGCGTTTCGGGGCTTGATTGTGTTGATTTAAAGCCTAATTACAACTTACAGTGTCATCTTCTGCTAATATTTCATTTGCTCAAGATTAAGGACTCTCTGAAGCTGAGTTGAGGCCTAACTTTGTTGCTGGGACTTGCCAAAATCTGGCTGCTGTCCCCTTGGCTGGGGAGCAGCTGCTTGGGCAGCGCAGGGCACTGGACACTCCTATGCCTGCAGAGGAGCTCTCCAGAGGGATGAGCTGGAGGCTGAGTTGCAGGGTGTGGTGAGCTGGATCCAGGACTGGTGGGAGCCACTGTCAGTGTAAAAGCAAACCCTGGCTGATTATTGTTATTAATAATCACCATCATATTCTCCTTCTCTAGAGCATTGTGGTGTTTGAGGCAAAACTAAGTGCTTTCAGTCATTTAGGAAATGTGGAATGGCTCAGTAACATATTCCCTGTTGTGACTTTTGGGCTTTATGCAATGTCAATAAAGGAATAAAATGTGTTTAATTAAAAAGAGGCTGTTTGTATTGAATAAATGTACCAAATAAAAACCAAAACAGGAGCATTAACATGTTGGTCTAACTTCTGAAGCACACTTTTCAGTTTACTATAGAAATTTTAAAATAAGACATCTGTTAATGTAATTTTTTAAAATGAATTTAATTAATCTTTGTTATTCTGGTGGCAATAGCTAATTAAATGGGTGCTACCAACTAGGTAGGAGAAAGGTTCTATTTGAATGGATATGGAAGGAGATGCTTTCTTGGCTAGAGCTTTGCACTCTTGAACAAGGAAATTAAATAATTAAAGCTCTCCTTACAGCAATCTATATTCCTGGGAAGCATTAGCTTGTCAGTGTGTAATGCATGCACCACTCTGCATGTGCATTAAGTTTTAATAATGCCTCCATCTTCCTCATAAGGCAGATTGTCTTCTAATGCAACCCTCTCCAATAACCCAGTCCTGGCAGTTGTCGTGTGATGCTGATTGCTTTTGGTGAGTAGCATATTCTGTAATTATTTTCCTCTCCTATTGAGCTTCACATTCTTTGTACATAGAAATGCACCTTCATATGGTAGTATAATGTCTATTGTTTTTTGGTTTTATTTTTATCAGCATAATGAAATGATCCCCCTCCACATCCTGGAGTAGCATAATGCTCCTTGACTTATTGCTGTACCTATTTATGTTGGCTTATCAGATAGGTGCTTCCAGTGCATCAGCAAACCCCTGAAGTGCTTCTGGTAATAGGAAAAAGCGCCTGGGTAGCTGTAAATACAGGAAAGAGAGTTTGCAGTTTGATAAAACTTAGAGCAGGAAGTGCCACTTAGGCTAAGATCACAGCGTGCTCAGCCAGGCTGTCCCACAGCCAACCTTCCCCACAGGGTGGCTGCTTGCAGGAGGATCGAGTTTTGCTCTGGCCCTGGCCCGCTGCCCTTGGCAGTGTTTCCCAAATGTAGGCAGAAGTGCCCTCATTTTCTCAGTTTGTTTACCCTGCACTGTAACAATTTGTGTTAATGTGAAGAGGCAGAAGCTGCTGGGTATTAATGCTCCCCTGCGAACTGAGAATTGGATGCTCAGTTTAAAGACATTTCCAGAGGCTACATCAATTTAGGATTAGAAAGCCTTTAAGTGTTGTAACTGACCTACGTACTCCATGTGCATCTGTGTGGGAGGAGAGGAAGTGAGCAAATCAACAAACAAGTCATTCCTCCCATAAATCTCTTCTGATTGAACCTGAGCACAGCAGAGTGTGCTACAGAAGAATGAATAAACCGATGATAATAACAGAAGCTGATTGCACAGTGATGGGCAATAGCAGCAAATAGGCCTTATCTTACACTGTGAAATAGAAACTCATGGCCAAACAAATAAGTCTGGATTCCCAGAGAGAGCATTTTCAGCAATCCATGGGCAATGACCCTCAAAATTATGTATTCAAAAAAATAATTATTTTCAGAAGTGCAGCCTTGGCCTGTAGCAAGGCTGAGAAGAAGATGTTTGTGTCGCTCAATTGCACATGCAACCTATCAACAAATTTTCAGCCCACTGAGGAAGGCTGGTGGTTACGACTGGGTGCTGATCAGGACCCAGTCACACATTAGCATTTATACTTTCTGCTCCTTCTTGGGCCATCTACTCTTCCTTCTTCCTCTTCATGCAGATAAGTAATGACTTTTTAGAACTGATATGAGCATTTTAAACCACTGAAAATGGACCAAGGGCTTAACCCTTTGCGCACTTACCTGAATCAGCTCTACTCCCACAGGTATACTCCGCTTAGAGTGCAATCTGCTTTGGTATGTGGAGGATGCAGAAGCAGCTGGGTTTACTTTTTTATGCAATCCCCAAATTTTGAACATACTTGCACATTTTTCTAGCACTGGAAAGAAGAAATATTTTGGCAAATGATATTTAGATAGGACTTTGAACAACCTAATCTAGTGGAAAGTGTCCCTGTCCACAGCAGAGGGGTTGGAATTAGATGATCTTTAAGGTCCCTTCCAGCCCAAGCCATTCTATGCTTTTATGAAATACTTGTTCATTTTTGTAAAAGTACAAATATATGTATAAAACCGAAGGTGATATCGTTTATGAGCTCCCTGTGCACATTTCTTCAGCCTGAGTCAATGAAGCACTTGGGCAGTTGCTTCACTATCAATAAAGTTTGGGTTATCTAGAGTTAGTTTACCGAGTGTTTGGATTTACTGAGCTCTACTGCTCTTGAATTTAGAGGATCTTAAGCCTTTGCTTAAAATTAAACACATTTTTGATTTTTTTTTTTCCTGAGAGGGAGGAGTTATTATCTCTCATAATACTGTCACACAGAAAAGTGAAATAAAATGGATGGTTTTGCTGCTAAAAGACTGGTGTAGGAGAAAAGTGGTGACAAATCTCAGGAGGATGATGAGGTTGTGGCTCCCCTCCTCCATGTGCTCCTGACTGGGGGGCATTGTGCCCTTGTGTCCCCACCTGGCACAAGAGCCTGCAGCGAGATCAGCTGGAGAATTAGGGATGCACAAGGAAGGGAAACTCTCCTAGGCCTTATTGCTACTAAGAATAAATCCAGCAGCCAATTTTTCTACATGAAAATAATTTCATAAATATAAGCAAGAATGATGTGTTGGATTTTTTCCTGTAGAGGTTTCACTAGAAACTTTTCAGCTACAAAACTGTGAAATAATTAATTTTCTAGTTGAAAATGTGCTATCGGTGTCTGTATGACAGCTCAGCTTGGGTGTTCCTTCTCCAGTTTGTAGTATATGCTGAAAAATTGCCCTAAATAAGAGTGTTCTTCACCGGTAGCAGAAGAACTGCAATAATTTATTCTAGCTGAGTATAATTTTCTTGAAAAGATAAAAAAAAAATTGAAATAACTGCCAAGAATGTTTTACAATCTTATCAAAAGAAAACATCAAGAGCACTAATTCCAACATTATGCTTGGATAAATCAGTGTGAAATGTTAGAATTGCAATGGATTTTTGTATCCTTTAAAAGTAACATGAAATATTGCCAAGAAATAAAGTAAAATATGCATCCAACTGTATTGTTAACAGCAATAATAATAATTGCTGATGGCTGTCAAAGGTATCCTATGGCTCTAAAATCTCAAGTCAAACCTTTCTCCTAGTTGGGAGCATTAGTAAATAATTGTGGCTGGACTGCCGGCTTATTTTGTACCGACAAAGCTCATCAAAATCTCTCTCTTATTAAAGATTAATTACTGCTTGGCAGTGCATGCTTACCTCTGTAACCCCCCATTTAGTGGGTGGTGGTGTTGTTTCCCCAGTGCTGGAGGCAGAAAGGAGCACTTGCAGGATGAGCCAGTGGCAGAGGAGCACGGAGTGTCCCAGGACTCCCAGTGCTGGCAGCAGGGCTGTGCTTCACTGGGGCTGGGCACAGCTCAAGGGCACCTTTTGCTGAAACTCAAGCCATGAGTCAAGCTCATTTCCAAGTCACTGTATTTTGCATGGTGCAGTTTTGGAGCACACCTGTACATTGGCTGAACGGGGAAAAAGAGGGGAGTGGGCTTGTGAAATCAGTTGTAAAGCAAATCTGGCTTCAGTCCCAAGTTTTTCTGTCTCACTCTTGTGCGGCTGCATTTTTTGCTGTTGGCTCCCATTTGTCATAGCTTATCATTGTCCTTCGGGTTTTCCATGTCAATGTGTTTAGAACTGACTTCTTCCAAGAAGTCCTCTCTGTCATTCACGCTGTAGGAAAACATGGGATACAAAATAGTTATTAAAGATAAATTTAGGTCTGATATGAACACAGATTTACCAGTTTATTAAATAAATCTTACTGTGTGTACCAGTAAATACATAAATTTAAGGCTTTTGAGATACACACAAATATATGGAGTTTAAAAATTTAAAACTACATGATAAAATTCTAGGCAAGGAGTTCATATTTATCACAAAGCAATTCGATATCTTGGTTTGTTTATTCCAAAATTAACTTGGCACATTAATTTAACATGAAAAGAGTGATTTAATGAAATCTCCAGAGAATTACTATCTGCCCTTTGAATAAGTTATCTAAAATGCTATTTTATTATGCAAAGCTATGTGAAATAAATTGCATTCAAGCAGTGGTTCAGAAAGTAGCTTATCGTAACCTCGTGTTCATAAAGAAATGACATAAAAGATCTGGGGATCACTGCTTTTCTTTCAAGATGGGAAAAATTAAGCAGAAATAGTCTTTAATTGGAAAAGAGCTAATTTGACATGGCGATAATTATCTTGGTACTTTGAAATGTGATTAACTCTAATTATAGCCAGAAAAAAAACCTACAGGGAACAATGAAAACACAATCCAGTGTGGAAGCAGCAGTGTGACCTCACGTGTGTGATTCATGTGACAGAGCAGGTCAGATTCTTCTCAAGAGGGTACAAATCCGCCTGTGAATAATGCAACCATGTCCTCTGAATAGGAATTCCTATTTGCACACATTCACCCCTCAGCATGAGAGTAACATGGGCAATGTTTACATTAAAGGACTGATTTCACTACCTGTCTGGACACAAACACACAACCTGCAGCTGGCACATCACTTAATGTAAATCCAGGATACTGTTTTGTCCATGGATAATCACACTGAACTTCCAGCAAGATCAGTACCTTGATTCCAATAAGGAGATTGCAGGAAGGCAACCCAGCAAGCTGTTCACTGATTTTTATTTTTTTTCCCAATTAATGAAAAGGACTGTTCTCCCAATTTAGTTTGGTAATTAATTTGAAACATGAGGACTACTGGTACTAAATAGATAATATTGTTCTACACGGCTGGAAATAGTTTTCAGAGTTTGGCTTCCTTTTAACTGAACCTAATGAATTGCTCCTCTCACTACTGTTTTCTGACAGCAACATCCATAAGCAAATCCTATACCATGCTGGGCTTTGGTTTTATGTTATTTTTTAAGCCTTTCCCAGTATTTGCCATAAAAGAGGTTTAAACCAGGGATCATTTGCCTCAGCTGAGGTAACAGATGCAAAAGCCCATGCAAAGAAGAGCTAACTAGCATGGATTATTTAGTACTCTCATCCTGAAGGCAGGTCCTGATCAGGGAGAGGAAGTCAGAAGTCTGGCTGTCGTTATCCACTTACACGAAGCTCAGAGATGTGTGGCTTTCCATTTCAGCAAATGCTCTCATATTCTTGTTTTATGAAAAACAATAAACAGGATTATGGGTTTATAGTTAGTGTGTTATATGAAGCTCTGTACCTTTTCCCAAAGGATCTGACCATTCTAACTGTTTGTTATGGAATATTGGACAATAAATGGATTAGTATTTGTTTGTGTTGTTGTCAGTTTAGCATTTCTTTCAGACGAGCTTTTGAGCAGGCAATGGTGTGCTTTCTGTTACATTTCAGCCTATTATCTCAAAATTGCTCACTGCAAATGGTTTCATTCAATAATTGAATACTTTAGTTTATTTTACCAGTATGGTTTGTTTGGTGGGGGTTGTTTTTGTTGCTGTTGTTTTGGCTAAGGCTTTCTTTGGTTTGCTTCATGTACATAATTTGTTGACTGATGTGTTTGTGCATCACAATGTAGAATGTGGCTTTTCGGGCCTGAACAGCCTGGCTTAGTTCTGTGCTCTATTTAAACTCATATCATTCTTTCTGTGTGTGAGGAAAACAAATGACATTTTAAAACTATAGTTTAGTTGTTTGCATGTGGTAAAACCATGAGAAAAACAAATGGATTAATTAGGTAGAGATTGTTACCTGACCTTCCTCGTTAATTTTACCTAGTTTTACTGAACTGAGACACATTTCTCAAAACTGCTCTAGTTTATATGACTCAGCTGATCATTTCAATCATAGAATCATACAGGGATAGAATGGTTTGGGTGTGAAGGGACCTTAAAGATTTCAGTTTCAGCCCCTTCCATAAGCAGGGACACCTTCCACTATCCCAGGGTGCTCCAAGCCCCGTCCAACCTGACCTTGAACACCTCCAGGGCTGGGGCAGCCACAGCTTCTCTGGGCAATCTGTTCCACCACCCTCAGAGGGAAGAATTTCAGTACTGTTTGCCTTTTTTTTTTTTTTTTTCTCTTATCAGTAATACAAGCAGCATCCTTTCTAATTTAGTTTAACTTTTAATAAAATAAATGCAAAAAACTTGTACTGTAGACAAGTTGTCGCTGCAGTAGCTGGGAATGAAGTGCATGCTGTAAAACGTGTAAAGCAAAACGTTTGTACTTAAATACTAGGGAAGATCTGAATATTTTGGATAGAAGAGGGACTGTCCAAATGACCCTGGCACCTCTAGTATTAAAGCATAGGAAAGAAGCTTAAGCAGCTTAAAAGCCAGACTGGTATCCTCCTGCCCTTGGGTGCAGTTCCTCTGGGCTGGACAGAGTGCTCTTGAGAGTGCATAACTAATTTAAACTGTCACGTGATCATACAGCAAGAGCCTTTCACCTTTTTATTTTGTTCCACTCCATGCTACTTGTACCCTCTGACTGATCCCACAGTGACAACCTAAAGTTTCCCATTAAAATCCCACTGAATTTTAGTAAAGGATGCAAATTGTCCATCCCCGTGACATTGCAGAACTGTAGGGAAATATCTTTTTATTTTAATTACTGCCTAAAGATCCTTACACAAGCTGATATATAATAATCATGTTCACTGGCTTTCCTGTTTTGTGTTTAATATGGCATGGAAAAATTTCTTGTTCCAATTATCCAATTTTCAGGGCAAGGGGGGGTCTTAGCCAGAACTGTGGCCTCCCTTGGATCCCCTCCACCCTGAAATCCACCCGCTTGTGCTCACATCAACCACCTCTAAAAATTACCTCCGTGGCTACTGTTGGGTTCATCTTCTTGTGGTCCATATTATTACTATCTTCATTTTTATGTTTTTGTGGTTTTTTTCCCAATTTCTGTCACGGATTTGCTGGCGATGAGATGATGATCCCAGAGCAGAGTGTGTTGACAGGGCTTGAGAGCAAATGCACCCACCATGCATATAAACCATGATGCACCTACAAAAAAGAACTGATCCCCTTAGTTACATCCTCATAATTCATATTCTGTCTGTGAACAAGGAGGATGTTGTTTTTCCAACCTACCTTTGTTATTTATTCTCTTCAGTAAGTCTAACATTTGCAGAAATGCTCAAATAGAGATAAATCTTTTCTAATTCCTTGGGATTTTATTGTAGTGGTGTTAATCATGATGAATTCTTTCAGTATTTAAGAAAATCAATTGTCAATTAGCTTTTATGGGGAATTATACACTGTGATTAGTCATCAGTTGGGCATTATGGTGTTATTTGACAACTGTTATTAAAACATACAGCAATTTGCTTTTATTATCTATCAAATAGCCAACACAAGTTTCAAAAATAATATGAGCTTTGGAATTATAATTAGAGAATGTTTTATTGGAAATTGTTTTATAATGCAGTGTTACTGTTCAGAATTAATTGTTTTGTTTGAAGAAAATTTAATATATTATTTACAAAAACCAGATAGATTACCTGTGTTTTGATTTACTTTCATAAATGCTTGAAGAATTACAACTGCATTAACAAGATTTAAATAAGTAGATAATCATTCTAGGGTAAATAGGCTTGATTAAATAATGAATAGTTTAAAAACCCCCTTTTTTTGTTCAAAACAATGGACCAGTTCCTACAGATCTGTATTCCCTGATGAAGTCTTGTTGCCACTTGATTTGGAGGTTGGTGCTGCACTGCAGGATTGGTCCAAAGTTTATTTTATCATTTCCATAAGCAATGTCTATAAAACATTGACCCAACTTAGTAAATTCTATAATGAAATGGTGCATTTCTGTAACATTATCAACAAATGTTATTAAGGAAATGAGAGCATTATTTTCTTGCCAAAGAGCACAGTAGAAATTACTTGATGCAAACCCAAACAGGATCCTATGCTGCTGTTCCTCCTCAGCTCTTGAGTATATCCAAGATCATCCTTACCTTGCCCAGAGATATTTATTGACCACAACATTCATTACAGAATATACAAATACCAATAACCTAGAATATATGCAAGCTTTGAAAGTCTATATGTAAGTTTTAAACGTTTTTGCTTGTGAGAGATATTCTTACTGGCCATCTGCTGTCTCATTTGGAAGATGGAATGTCTGTTTGCTCTGGAATTGGCTTGGCTCTAAGGGAGACATTACAGTGGCTATTCAAACCTCTGGATGCAGCATATCATGGAATTATTGTGGCTTCTTTAGTGTAGGAGGTGTATGTGAAATCAGTCTCCATAAACCTTGGCTCCATAAACATTTTTACGCTGAAAGCTTTTCTACAGTAATAATAATAACAACGACATTACTGGTAACTGCCACCCACTGTATACAGGATACTTTACTCAAAGGAGTCCTAAATAAATCTGCAGCCACCTGATGCTTCACCATAGATACTGTAAAATGAAAGGCAGATTATTGGCACTGAGAAAGATAATTTCCAGTGCCACTGAGCTCCTTGCGAGAGCTGTGTGGGGTCATGACTGGCCCACCCTGTCTACAGCATCAACCAGTAGCAAGTACTTTTGGAAAGAGGATAAGAAACATGCAAGACTAGAGTTGTATTTCCTCTGGATTTGCAGCACTCATCTGCTTTGGGCTTCTCTTGGACCAGAGACTGAACAGGAAGCTCTGAGTTCAAAATCCACAGATGGACCTTTCCTCCATGAAACTTCTGTTGCACTTGTAGTTTTATGCCTTCCCTACATCCTGAAGCAATGATAGCATGTGGAATCCATGTTTCCTTTCTTCTGCTTTGCTTTTGTAGTTTAGTGATTTTTCTGTATGCTTTTTATCCCTTCTTTGTCCTTTTATTTATTGTTAATTTGGGAGGAGATCTAAATGGTGCATTGGGAAGACTTAAGTGATAGCTGAATGTTACCACTGAACATACTCCATCCTCATACAGGAGCATTCTTCTCTGCTCCCTTAAATGTCTTTAAAAGATCAGTCTTTTGAGCAGTGTTAGGTTCCTGTGCAGTCACAGAGCTTTAAAATGCTTCTCTAGCATCTTCCTACCCACTTACTCTTCTCTGTGCATTTACAACTCACAAGCTGAGAAAGGGGATGGTGTTAAGTACCGTGCTGGCAGAAGGTATAGTCTGCTTCTAACATATGTCTTTAAGACTTCTGTCAATTACTTTTCTTGCTGTAATGTTTTCTTCTGATTTGTAGTGCACGGAACAGGAGTTTAAAAGAATTTAAATTCAGGTCAATCACCGATCAAATGTGTTGGTGCAAGTCGGTGAAGAATCTACAGTGTATATGAACTAGAACCTGTACAGTGGTGCCCTGTATCACCTCAATCTGTTTTAAAGTTACCTGTGCTTTTCTGCAAGGATCTGTATTCCAAATACTGCCATTCCTTGCCAGTCAGTATCACTCTTCTGGGGTTAAAATGACCTGGGGGAAAGGACAAGAGCTTCTCTATAGGGCTTAGAGTTGTGTCCTGACAGTAGCTGTGTCGTGCCTGAATTGCCTTTCACAGCTGGAAGGGAATCTGACTTCAAACCAACACATCTGAAGGATGTGTACAAGTATAACCACCTCGTGGAATGAGTTGGATATATCAAAGATTAGTACATAGCTGAAACAGAAGTAAATTATAGTGCACATGAAGTTTCTGTAGTTACTCTGAAGGACATCACTGGGGAGTCAGAGATTGGAGATAAGTGAGTGACGAGCTAATATCACTCTAAATAAAATATGAAACAAGAATAATGTAAAGACTGAGATGTATGTTCTCACAGAGTTGGAAGAGTTTTATCAAAAACTACAATTAGTTGTCAAAAACATCCCTAAGCCAAGACCTTCTTGTATCATTTAGACTTCAAAGCAGTGTGTCATTCAGAATACACACTGCAATGCAACTGGGACGCAGCTCAGAAGATAGTGGGAATAGCACTTTGAGATCCTTAGATGAAAGTTAAATGAGTTGCTAAAGATAATTTTCATCAGGGACTTCAATATTATTTAATCGTTGTAATTTATGTCAAAACAAAAAGAACAGATAAATGTAGATATTTTGAAAAGATGCACAGAAACAAGAATTGTTTTGTAACTAAGTCCAAAGAATAGAAGATAGAGACCAACTATGTGGTGTTTGGATTTTTTTTTTCCTCTGGTACTGATAAAACTAATTACAGAAGAAAGTAGAGACAGCTGTTTTGTATTGTCCAAACAAATACATTTTAGCTAAAAAGAATTCCATTAAAGCCCACTTGGGTAGAGACAATGAAAAAACAACACACAAGAAGCTGCCAAAAATGTTAATAGATTATATCTCACCTGGGAGAAACATACTGCTGATAAGACTGCTGATGAATGAAAGACAGCTAAAAATCACAGAATGAGGCAATTTCTGCTGCCTCTGAGCTTTGTGGAAGGTAAATGGAAGGGAAAATGACTTAAACATCATGAACGTGATGGGAAGAATGCAGTCACAGATTCAAGAGATTTTTGTTCATAGGTTGCTGAATCTTCTCTGCCCAAAGGTAGAGAGCCTGTGCCTCTGACCATTCTGTGCTCAGTGGGGCTTTGGCAGTTGGGAAATTGTAATTCATTACTGTTCATGGGCATTTATTTTGCCTCTAAAGATTGAAGCTCCACAGCACTGTCCAGTTTAGTATTCAAATGAGGCATTAGTCTCCCATTGCACCTGTAGGATGTTGTGCCTCCTCCTGTGTGCTGTGCTTCGAAGGCAGCAGCTTCATTTCATGCTGACTCAATGTATCTTTGAAGACATTTATGCTTCCTTTGTAGAAAAAATGCTGGATTAAATAAGACAAACACTATTTGTAGGCTGATGGGCTCTGGACACAAAGGCTGGCTAATCCCTAACCACAAGTTAGTCCTAGGGCTGTGCAAACCAATAGATTTTTGCAGGAAGCTGGCACTTTTTCGTTGTGATAGGAGCTAGAAGCTGGCATTATCTTAAAGGTCTTTTCCAACCTTACTGACTATTACTCTGTGTATTGCAATTACTTGTGAATTATATGATGACTCTGAGGAGTATTTGGGATTCTCTTACTGTGTTACATGGTGGGAGTGAACCACTGAGTCCAACACCACCATTAATTAGATTGCTTGCAGAAAGCTGTGCACAGAACCTGCATACTGGTGATTTTTACTGTAGCATTTTTGCTAAAGGTGATTTTTGCAGTAGAATGTTTACTAAAGGTAACTCAAATACAGGCTTGTGCTAAGTCCAGAATCAAGACCCTTTTATTTGTACTGTTTACCTTCTGATCCTAGCTCTGCCTCTATAAGTGTAAGTTCTGCTTGGTGAGGGAGAAGATGAAGTCACTGTACAGTTGCCAGTTCTTTGACTGACTGGCAAAAGACATCAGCCATCCGTACTCTGTTATGCTGTTAGACATGGAAGTTTTCTTCCGCTAATTCTGTTATTTATAGGCAGAAAAGACATTCTCCTCCTGTCTCACTTTCCAAGCCCCTGTAAAAGTTGGGTAAAACCAACTAACATATGCATTTCTAATGTGCTTTAACTGCAAAATTGCTCATTTTAAATTTCTAATTTCACAGGGAGAAAAAGTGCATTTAGTAAACAATGTGGTACATTACATTTTGATTATGCATTGCTAGAACAAGGTAACGTCATAATTTATGTCTTGAGGTTATTAAAATGCTATAATGCTAAATAGTTAATGAAGAAAATCTATCACAGTTGTGATACAAGCTAGTTGCCAGTAGCGCTAGGACAATAAATGCCAACAGTTCTGTGTCTCTTTAAGCAAAACAAGTTGTAATGTGTTTCTCTTAGTGCTGCAGCACATTAAACAAAGACGACTCTAATGAGTCAGAAAAAAGCCCAAACAGGTCAGTGACCTATCTCTAACAGTGGCTATAAACTAACACTTAAAAAAGAATTCAGCATAACGTATGCATTCAGTGATGTTTCCCTAAATTTTTTTCTCTCGCAACTTTCTGACCAGAGGAATGTTTTGTAATCAGTCATTAATTTCCTCCATTAATTTATCCAGTCCTTCAGCTTCCCCAATTCCTGTATCAAGAATTCTATTCATTTTAACATTATAGTTGATCCCCACGGATTTTAATCTTCAAAGTTATTTTAACATTTGATGCATTAAGAATGTTACAAACCATCCACTCTTGTTTTCATGGGTATCCCAGATCCTTTTCTGTAGACCGGCTCCCTAGCTATTAATTTCTTTCACAACACATGCTGGCTTTGTAGGGCATTATTTGTCCAGGTTATTTTTAATTCTAATCCTTTTTGCATCAAAGTTCCCAGCTGTACCCAGTTTACCACCATATGCAGCTTTACAAAGCTCATTCTCAGACAGCTGATTAACAAACATAGTGGGCAGTGCTGGACTCACAGGTTCTCACTGAGCTCCTCACAGCACAACTCCTTGCTCCAACAGGGAATTGCTGGTAGTTCATCCATCAGCACTGCTTTGGAAATAGGTGTTCTCTACCATACTCCAATTTATATCAGGTTCCTTAGTAGACATGAGAACATTTTGTGAGATGGTGTAAAAATCTTACTTAAACTTTGTCAGCTACTGCTAATATCCCCCTGTTTCCAAGGCCTGTTATCCTATTATAGCAACAAATGTAATTGCATCGACTTGATTTGTTCCTGATAAATCCATGGAGGCTATTACTTATCACCTTATAGTATTCTAGTTGCATACAAATAGGATTATAGCATTATGTATTTTAATATGTACAAAATATAAACGAAGGCTTTAATAAATTGGAGCATCATTCATTTTGAAAATTTAGTATTAATACAGCTGTTTACCTAAGGGACCATGTTATCTGTCACAACTTCTGTCCTTTTACAATTCCTGCACAAGTTTTCTAAATACAGTGAGCCTTGCTGAAGTCCTCAGGGTCCCCTTTTCCTCCTCTCACTGCAAACACTACAACAAAAATGGCAATACACTCAGTGGGTATGGGAATGAGCAAACTGCTCCTGGCTGTGCCACTGCTTACCAACCCTGGACTGATGAGCACCTCAAGGGACTGTATTAGCAGGGGCTGGGACTGGCAATGGAAGTGTCTCCAAACCCACATTTCTCTTGATGACATTTCCCTTTTCACCAGAAGTTTATTGGTTTTGTCTGATTTCTCAGTTACTGCTGTTTTGCTAAATTGCTAGATATGTGGAAAATGAAAAGTCTCCCTCTAAAACAAACACCTATGGCCGACTAATGTTAAACAAGAGCTGCTGGTTGACATTTCTTAGTTATTGCTCTTGTTTCTCGCAGCATGGCCCCCTCTTGAAGCCACCACTCTGGTCGTCTCTGAGGATGTCAAGTCAGAGGAAGAACTGGTAGTTAATGGAGTGTTGCCCTACAGCTCCAAGTGTCCACTGTAACCACCAACCCACCCCTGGCTCCCTGGTGGTCATGAAGGGCTCCTCCAGGGGGCTTTGTGGGATCCAAGTCAGACTTAGAATCTGTCTTTAGGCAGGACTGGCCTTTAACTTCACCTGTCTGAACCACACACACATATTACAACTTCCTGGGTTTGTTATATTAGGGGCAACACACCCCTTCTTTACTTGTCCCTACAGGAGCTTTGTGTTTGTCTGGAGCCATTTGAAGAGGAGAGGGAGAAAGCAGTCTCATCTTTTCTTTCATGAGACACAAAGAAAAATATACTTTAGAGTTAATATTTGCATGCACATAGGATGTGAGTTGTTCACCAAACAGGCTGGACACAATGGTTTTCAATTTTTACTGACTGCTACTTGTATAGAAATGAATGACACCTCCATTGTTAAACTGGTGTCAGACAGAATTCTCCCTCAGTATAGCCAGAGCAGCATTATGTTAGACCACATTGTAGTCTCTGGTTAATACTGCTTAATTCTAGCAATCTGGTTTGAGTTACTCTACTATTTTACTGTGAATAAGCTTATATTATTTGCATCTTGAAAATTCTGTTGGACTTTTCTGTAGTTTCTGAGGATTCTATTTTCTGAGAGAGCACATCAGTGCAGTGTAGGACAGAAGTATTTTCAGACCAGTGGTAGTGGGAAGGAAACACAAAGTACAGGACAACTGGTGTCTTTTTCCTTTGTTTTAGAAACAGCAAACCTTGTTTCTCCTCCTGTTCTGCCTGCAGTGAAGCACCAGCTCTTTGCTCTACTGACAAGGACCAGTGCTGGCTAAAAGATCTTTTTGTGGCATTGTAGCTCAGTGTCCCCCTTGAATCAGCAGCCCTTCAGGAGGGCTGTGTTCTGGGTCTGCTGTAGCATCTTGACTGGACACACTAGAGATCTGTATACAAATAAATACACGTTATTGTAAGTCAGGAACAAGTGCTCACTCCAAGTTTTTATTGAAATTGAACACAGTATACAAGCATAGTTCTGGTTGAGAATCTAGACAGCTAATTTCATCTGGTTTTACAGTATGCCTCAGGTAACCCTTCTGGTGTATATTCCCGGGAACATGGATGTGAGCAGGCACCGTGTCTCTCAGCCGACCACCACCACATCATCCCCAACAAACTGGTAAGCCGGGACCTCGAGGTTTAGGGGAGCAGGGCCTTTCCTGATTCTGCCAGAGGCATCATAGTGGGAGCCGTGGCAGGGGCAGTAGTACCCGCCAAAATCCCCAGAGTTGGCGATGGGGACACAGCCCAGGTGAGTGCACACACCCACCAGGATCACCCACTCGGGCTTCTTGACTCTGTCTAAGTCGTGCTGCGGATCCCTCAGTTGAGACAGATCAACTTCAGCTTCCTGACTAATCTCTGCCTGGGTTCTGTGACGCACAAAAAGGGGCTTCCCTCTCCACTTGAAAGCCATGTTCTTGCCTTCTGGAATGTCAGACAGCTTGATCTCAATCTTTGACAAGGCAAGCACATCAGCAGAGGCACTCAGGCTGGAAATAAACTGGGTGACAACATTCTTGGCAACATAGGCAGTTGCTACACCTGTCGCTGCGGTCATCAGGTAGGAGAACCCTTTCCTGGAATCACTGCTGCCTTGGGAAGATGCGTTGGCATCTTGCACGTCCTCGCGGCGATAGGCGGAGAAGTCGGGGACCGCGACATCGTTATGGACACAGCGAACACTGGCAGGGGCTGCACGGAAAAGGACAGCAAATGACACCACTTCCAGGTAAAACACTGTAATGCATTTGAAATTATACTTCTTCAGTGGCATTTTTGGAATAATGGGTAAAAGTCACTCCGAAGTCTGGGTAGGATTTCATTAATTAAGCATTTTGATTTTAAGTTGTATGAAAATGGTTTTCAGAGGGGAATTTTTGGTAGATGAAAAGGTGATCTGTGAAACTGGTTTCCCTATTCTTTGAAAAACAAACCTGATCAGGGTGCAGAAAATCTGTGAGAAGTTCTGGGCTTCTGGGAAAAAAAGTGAACTGTTTTTTCAGTGGATTTCATGAAAAAACTCCTGCAGGATACCATGACTAGCTCAGAAAACACAGGCCTGTTTTCCATTCAAATATTTCCCTGTAAAGAGCTGCTAAGAAGAAATTTGATGTAATGAAGTTTGCACATTTGCAGTTAACACTTTTGTGCTATCTTTTGCCTGAAGTAACTCCTATGCCTGTAATAATATTGTGTGTGATTAAGCATTTTAAAAATTAAAAATATCAGGCATCCTCTTTCATATTAAATTGTTGTCCTAGCTAAAAGCCACAGTAAATAATTTTTAAACCTGCAGTCCCCAGGCTCACTTTTTAGAAGATTTAGGAATAAAGCTAGTAATCCAATTTCAAGTGGGATTCCCCCATCAACCTATGTGCTCAAGTAACAGGATATGAAGGATAACTAAAAGGCCTCCCATGAGTTTCTCCAGCAAAAGAAAGCTGCTTCCCCCACTGAAAATCTGTAAGAAAAGAACATGGCAAGCACAGAACACATTACTTGCCAAAGTACAACCTGTTACTTGAAGAGTATTATTTAGGCTTTATATTTTTCAGCAGTTGGCACAAAGTTAACAAATGTCTCAAAGTACTTAAACTCTTAGGGATTTATATGCAGTATAATGAGGAAAATAGTTACATTTATTTACAAGTAACTCAGCATTGAGAAGGTATTTGCTATAGGATTTTAACTGCAAAGAAATTAAACTGAAAATCAAAATTCTGAGATAGTACTCCATACTAAGTTATTTCAGGATCAAGACTTTTAAAGCATTTAGTAACAAGTAATATGATTAACTCCTAAAAATTTGCTATACTTAGTGAAAAGCATGTTTGATGTTAATTAAAACGTAGAGCATGGCTAAGTGTCAGCTATGTCAGTTACAGATTTGTAGGATTTCCACCTGAACAAACCCTTTACAGCTGAGGGTCAGGTGAAGTACATAGCTCTAATTGCTATAGAGCATCTTCCGCACAGCACTGCCCTCCCAGAATTAAATGTGTGCATTCTGTACTAGCTGAAGCAGAACGTTCCATCAGTGACAGCTGCAGAGCTGGGCACCAGTTCTCCAGGAACTGCAAATCAGTGTTGTCAGGGAGACAGGGAGCCCACAGCCCTTGGGCCAGAGGTCGGGTTCTAAAGAACGGACACAGTTCACTCCCTGGCTGATGCTTTCCCGGCCTCGGGGTACCACAGGGTAAAACACGGTGTGCTCTCAGTGCACCCCTCTGCTCTGGTGCCCACAGTTCAAAATCTTCTAGAATGACAGAATTTAGCTGCATTTTCTCAAAGGTAAAATAACCATTACCTGAGATATCTCCCTTAGCGGAGATACTCCAGAACCGCCTGGACACAGTCCTGTGCCCTGTGCCCACCCTGCTTGGGCAGAGAGATCACCCACTGCGGTCCTTTCCAGCCTGCCCCATTCTGTGAGTCATTAGAAGGAAGTTGGCATTCAAGTGCCCTTGAACAAGCTCTGTAGTGGTAAATGCGAGGGACTGCAACGGTGACAGTTGAATCACACATTTAAAAACCTCAAACGGCCCAAGCCCCCGCAGCCCGCCCGCCTGCACTCCTTCCCGGCTCTGCTCCCCCGGCCGGACCGGCTCTCCGTGCCAGGCCGGGCAGTGCCCGGGAGAGCTGGCAGGGCCTTCGCTCTGCCCGCGGCCGTGGCAGCCCCGGCTCCCGCCGCCNCGGCGCCGCGGTCTCGCGCGGCGCTGACGTCACGCGCCGGCGCGGAGCCAGGTACCCTGAGGGGACCGTGCGAGATAAGGGGCTTTGCTGGCTGCGCTGCCTTTTCCCTTCCTTTTTCCTTTCTTTTTTTCTTCCCCT
>VYXC01008042.1:79932-150334 GCA_013397175.1 Platysteira castanea
CCTCTCCTTTTTTTCCCTCCCTTTTTCTTCTTTTTTTACCCTCTCCTTTCCTTTCCTCTTTCCGTTTTCCTTTCTGTCAGCATACTCTTGTTCGCTCTGGGTGCAGTTCTTGGTTGAGGTGTTCCTGTGTAACACTTGGGAAGAGCAGTCAGTGTGCTGTACACACGCAGGGTACCTGTGATACCCCCCTAGCAAGTTTCAGTCAGCGTGGAACATCTCGAGGAAGGGTTTGTGAAGCGCTCCTGTGCCGCTCCCGCAGGACACGGATCCATTTAAACACACCCATGTGACCCCCAAACACCTCGAAGGTGTTTTTTTCTTTGATGTTCTTAGGATGTGATTCTGAGCTGTGTAAAACACTTCGAAGAGAAGTGTGTCGCTTCTAGGATAATGCATGCTCTTTATGACTTCTATTTCTTGTGTAGCGCATGATTTTTGCCCCTTTTTTTTCTTTTTTTCCTCTTTTCCTTAGCTTGCTCATTCAATATTTTTTTGTCTTAGGTAGTCCTGGATCAGTTTCAAAATGGGAAAAGATTAATTTTTTTCAGCTTGTCATAAGAAATTGGTTGAGGGATAGATTTTACTTCCAGTTTGAAAATGCGAAGCATGTTTGACAACAACCAAATCCACTCCAGGGGCTGTTCTGGGGGTGGGCGTTAATTGCAAGGCTAAGGGGACAGTAGCTTTGTCACATAGATATATCATGTAGGTGTATCACTCTGGGCTAGAGGAGAGAGCCCCTTCCACTGATGACTGGCGCAAATAGATAAATATTTGTTGATTTCTTCAGTGGTTTGTTTTAGTTTTGGTGCTTTTTTCCCCTTAAATTTATTTTACTTTATAATAGCAGTCTCTGGCTTGTTACAGCTTCTAGTGGTTAGATTTAGTTTTATACAAATGGATACACTGGTGGATGCATACCTGCTTCAGTCAACCCTTTTAACCAGTTCAAGCTTCTGAAAACTTCCCAAAATGCAGGAGAAACCTAACACAGAGATATGTTTGAAGACGTTTAAGCTGAACCATCCTCTAGAAATCTAACAACGATTTCTCAGCTGCCCAGCACAGTCCATTCATGCAAGGCTGTGAAGCTTTAGTGGTTCATGCTGGCTGTACGAAGACAATTATTTTGAAATTCAGCTGTTGCTAATGATATTGCTACTAAATTATTTTATGATTGTGCATTAAAACCCCCTCATCTCTGTAGAATGGTAGTTTAAGGACTGGCCTTATTAAGATTTATTTAAGGGGTTGACTTTTTCATTTTCTTTTTAACTGTTGTTAACTGCACTGAAATATGGTGGTTGTAATTAAGCAGGACGGATCATTCCAGTTCCAGTACTATTGATCTATAATTTATTTCTTTCCCAGCACATTTGTGACATCTAAGCTTGAGTAGATAATGATTTACCCAACTCAGTTCACTCTACTGATGGTAACTGTAGTTACTGGTGATGCAGTAATTAAAGGACACCATACTTATATGCTGGAGCAAAGGTAATTTGTAGAAACTATGGGGACTATCACTCAATATATGGGTGGAAATAAACAATATTCAGGTAGGGAGGAGAGAAAATTGGGAAGGCCATTTTAACAGTAAAAGTTTTATAATTACCATTTAGGAGGAAAAGAGCTACAGATATTTTCTATTACCTAACAGGTTACAAAATTATTATTGTAGAATTATAGAATGTGCTGAATTGCTTGTCCAAATGCTTCTTGAGCTCAGACAAGGCTTGGAGCTGTGCCCACTGCCCTGAGGAGCCTGTTCCAGTGCCCAGCCACACTTTGGGTTGCCCACCTTTTCCTGCTATACAATCTGAATCTCCCCTCATTCAGCTCCCAGCCATTTCCTCAAGTCCTGCCACTAGTCACAAGAACAAAAAGATCTGTTCCTGCCCTTCTGCTCCTCCTTGTTTTGTTGAAGACCACAGTGAGATCGCATGAAAGATCTGATCCCAAGTGTACAAGTGCTAGGAGAGCTAAAGGAGATATTTTTTGGTTCACCATGAAAGTGAGGATTTGGGCTAATATTCATAGAAGGGTTTGTTAGCAGGTGTGGGATTTGGGATTTTTGTTGGGTTTTTTGTGGAGTTTTTTTAAGGATTCTGAGTTTTGGTAATGAAGCAAGTTTTGAATTTGCTAGCCCAGCTCAGCTGTTTGGCAGTTATGGCCTCATCCCAAGCAATACATGATCCTGATTGGGGGCTGTTCCCAGAGACGTTTGGCAAAATGTGCTTGCTACCTCTGGAGCTTTTTGACAAAATGAGGTACTGTGATGGAACAGTAGTTACAGGACGGGGAGAAATGGGTATAAGTTGAAAGAGAGGAAATTTAAGTATTGGGAAGAAATTCCCTACTGTGAGTGTGGTGTGACACTGAAACAGGTTGCCCAGGAAGGTTGTGGATGCCCCAAGCCTAGAAGTGTCTAAGGCCAGGTTGGAAAGGGCTTGGAGCAACCTGGTCTAGTGAGAGGTGTCCTGCCCATGGCAGGGGAGGATGGGACAAGATGATCTTTAAGGTCCCTTCCAATTCCTTAACATTGATTCTATGATTATTTGGGAAAGAGCAGTTGTAAATTTTTTAAAGACATAAGACTGAATTCAAATTACAACATGGTTAAAACACAAATAAAACGTTAAAGTATTACAGCAAAAAGGAACTACATTCTGTTATCAGAGTTCAAAAAAGAATAATTTTAATTTTAAAATTACTAAGCAAATTCTGGTGGGTAGGTGTTTCTTTGAGAACTGTTGTTCAGCTTATGTTACTGAGCATCAATACTGAGCGTTTTCCAGCCAAACATGAAAGTAAAATGCCAGTAGGGCATTGCGTAAACCATCCAAACAGACCTCTGGGATTGTTTTTGAGCATTCATATGAGTGTTAGCCTCATGAAAATTTATACTGCTTGATGTTCCTGTCCTCTTAAAGTTAAAAGTTCATTTGCGTTAATACAAAAGCTATAAGATGTCAGGGCTGCAGCATTATGAAGTAGATGAAAAGTATTGTAATGCTTTTGGGTATGTGCAGTGCCTTTCTCCATATAGAATTCATTCTCGTGTTTGTTTTCCTTAGAGATAAACTTCAGAACCTGGATGGCTTTTTTGCTAAAATGTTGAGCACCCCAGGCAATTTGATCTCATCAGAATGTTATCTTTCTTTGAGTTCTTTGCCATCTTGCATCATTTTTATGCTCTGAAGACTCAGTGCTGCTAAGCTTGCAACTTCAGGGTTTACATGTGCTTCTTGGTTTTGCATTGTTGATCATTTTTTTTTCTTCCTGAATAAGCTTGCTCAGAAATAAAAAAACCAAGAAAAACAAACTACCAAACTTCACCTGTGGAGTGTTGTTAGTACAGCAGTCGTTGTTCATCAACTGTTTAGATAAGTTCACCCTGCTCTAAGAGCAGCTCCAAATGTCTGCAGCGGTTCCTTTGCAGATTTTGGTCTCGTCGTGTGGTATTGGGGAAGCTGCCATATAAATTTGAAGATAATTTGTGTATGCAATACAGTTTGTTTAAAGTTAAAATTATGGAGACCTTTTGATAGTTAGATGTTCTTTGAAGTTGATCTGTTGCTTTGAAAAGTCACAGGGTGTGATCAAAAGGAATGTATGTGAAATGTGAGGAATGAAAATGGACAGTAAAAATGAGAAAAAAAAATCTAGGAATATTTGATTGGTCAAACCTTTCTCTCCCCATACTCAGACTAGTTGAAATGATGATACCTCAGTGCTACAGTCTAATCTAAATTCAGGTCTTTTGCAGTCAAGGAAGAACTAAGTTCAAGTATCATGAGGGAAGAAGAGATCTGCTGGCAGCTTTTTACTATTTCTGTTAATGCAGGAGTAATCAGCAGGTGTTCACAGCCTCAGCAGCCATCTTATTCTAAATCTCTTACAGCCCTGCTCGATAAGGCCAAGATAAATTGCCTGGAGAAGAAGGGCATGGAATATCTGTTTCTGACAGACATGCACTCAACATTTTGAGTATAAAATGAGATAAATACAAAGAAAGCATATTTCTCCACCCTGCACAAAAAAAAAAAAAGGAAAAAAAAAAAAAAAAATAAAAGCACATGAAGCATTCCATTGGGCAGAAAGAATGGGATTTTCTGAGTCAGTTGTAGAGAGGAAAGAAAAAAAACCCATTGAAGTAAATTAAATAAAAGACCAAGCCTAAAATTACATCAAAGATTTATATAATTGTGAGACGGACAAAAAGGGTCTTATATGTTATGGTTAAAAAGGGGTACGAGTTTTTGGGAAATGGGTATATATAGAAGTTATCATTAAAATGTNCCTTCTCTGTGCAGCGTGAAGGAGGGAGGTGGGAACGTCAGGTGTTGTGGGAGGTTTTTTGCCTGGATTTGCCATGATAGACCCTGGACTGCCCAGGAGTCTTTGGTTTTCGGCTGTAATTTGGAATAAACGAGTTAACCTTTCCAAAAAGGTTTCTGATTCCATTTATAACAATATATATATGCAAAACTGGGAAGATCTCACACAAATCAGAAATGGCACCAAAAGGTATCTGGCCAAGTAGAAGCCAAAGGCTAGATGAGAACTGCCTGGGGCAGCATCAAAGGCTGCTCAGCAAGGCAGCAGCTAAAGCCTAAAAGAAGTTGCCTGGAGTGTCATCAAAACGTCAGTTTGAGACAGAGTATTTACTCCCTTCCTCTTGTTTTCTGTCTTCACATTTCATTAAAAATCCCTGATGCTTCTTGAAGGGCATGTGTTTGACTCCCATCTGGCTTCCACTACTACATATTATTTGCTTTTTATGATACCTGAAGATGGAAACAAAACTTTTCAACTTCATGACCATCTTTGACTAAAAACTGAAAGGCTGAACAAAGGAGAATCCAAGCTTCTTTTGCTCTGCTTATGTATTTCTTGCAATTAATACATTTGAAGAACTCTGTCTTGTGTCTGGTGCCCAGCTGACAATGTTTGTGGGGGTGAGAACAAGAAATTCTCCCCAGAGCTCTGCATAGGAAGGGATTAGGCGTTACTGCCACTTCCCAGTCTGCTCAATGTCACTGCCCTGCCTTTGGTTGGTCAAACTGCTGGTGTTGTTTAAAGCTTTAGCTGTACGTGCTGTAACAACTCACTCTTCTGAGATTGATAGCTCATCTCCCCTAGCTGCACAGTTAAGTACAAAGCTTACAGAAATGGAGTATTTATAACATTTCAGAGGACCATGAATCATTGATTTGTCAGAATAGCTATCTTCCTAGGACTAAAAAAGCCAAAGCAGGGAAAGAGAACAGTAGCACCTGAGCAAAGTTTTCTGCTTGATGCAGGGCCAAAAAATCTCACCTGCTACTGTGTGTATAGATATGCCACTTTGGAACCTTGGTGAAGTGGCAGAATAAGGAGGGTGACATTAAAAAAATCACTTTGTCTCAATTTTATGGTGTGTAGTACAGATCTTGATCATCATTGTGCTCTCCTGTAAGCTTTTCCCTGATGCAAGGTTGCTGAACCTTGGCTTCAAACCAACTTTAAACCAGCTTAAAGCAGATAATGGCAAAGGAAGAGCTTTTTTGTAATGCTTGGAGCTGTTGGCAATACAGAGCCACGCCATTAAGAGCTAATGCAATAAAAGTGTCTCCATGTCATAACTTTCTCCTTTTCTTCCCCCTTACAATTGCTGTGCAGAGGCTTCGCCTGCAGCCTTTTCTCATCTGGATGCTTAACTTGAATTGTAGGAGCTGATTCTCCAATAAATTGTAACATATTGCAGTGTGCATTCCTCCCTCGTTTGGGCTGGATTGCTGCAGGTCTGTGTCACTGTAGGGGACATCAGCCAGTTTAAAAGCACCGTGCTGAGAACAAAAAGCTGGCCCTGGTCTCACACTGCAGCTTGATCTCTGTGTGTGATAAGTGTGTAACCTGTGCCTGAATTGAGCTAATTGCCGACTCTCATAATCACCTAAATGATCTTATGCCAATTTTTAGGCACTTGCTTCAATAGTAGCTTGTGGAAAAGATTTTTTTTTTAATCATTTGCTTGTTTTTTTATGTGATGCCTTTATTTTCTGTCGTTATATATAGAAAGAATAAATAAAAGCCTTTTCTTCTCTTTCTGTGCTTAGTTATGAGAATAATTATGCTACTGAGGCTGTTCCTAATGGCTCCCAGTGGAGTTACTCCAAGTTTTTAGATTGGTTATATTTCATATTTTCATACTTTTAGTGACCCTTGGTGCAAGAAGGAGACATATACTAATGAAACCTGCTAAGGCAAACTTACAAAGCATTCTTTACCGAGGGAAAAATCAGAATATATAATATGGAAGTAATTAGAAAACTTTTTTAAAGTTAGGATGAAACTTAGTGTTATAAAGTACAAGAACATTTAAAGATTCACACGAAATGTTTCTACCAGAAATTACAGATTTTTTGTCGGAAGTGATAGGAGAAGAAAGAAGATCTGCATATAATGGTGCACTGTGTGTGTTAAATAGGTCCATGGGATACTGGGATGCATGAGATTTTCAGCAGATACAGGAAATAGTAATTTTATTATACAAAGCCCCTGCCCACATAAGTAGAAAGCTCTTTCTGAGACACTGAATGTGTAAATGTTTTTCTCAATTTGCCAAACTTACCTTTCAAAACAGTTTAGTGAGTGTGTCTCTGTGGGTCAATCTCAGGGATGTCAGATGATAATCTTGGTTGTCACAAATTGCTGTGGAATGCTTGTTCAGTTAAATAAACACTGATCTGAACTGAGCAGTGCAATGGAGAGCAAATACACTGATTTCAGTTATTGAAACACATATCCCTGTGTGTTTAGCAAAGGAAGTCGACGTCAGTAAAAATGCAGATTATGCTTCAAAGCTCATTCAGAGGAAATGGCTAATTGCAGAGGGTTTTTACTTTTCTCAAGCAAGGGATGTAGACTGGTTTAATGATTTTGGTCTGGGATTATCTGAGAAGAAAGGTGGAAAAAGGGTGATTTTTGCAGTGCTTAATTTTTGCAGTTTGCATGTAAATGCATGTATATAATTTTGTCCCCTGCTACAGGAACCTGCATTGCTGTCAGTGCTAACTCTGTGTGTCTTACTAAACTATGAATTATTATCATTAAACAGTAATTGTATTAGCTAGAATAAGGAGGCCTGGTACTGCCTTTCCATTCATATTAAGTCTCCTTTTTATTGTATACTGCTTATAGGCTCTTCATTTTTCTTTCTTTTTTCACTTTAGTTGTTGCAGTAATGCTGAACAGTGGCAAAGTGTGTCATGGCATTGTGGTGAAGATGCATTGTATGAAGAGAAGGAATTTGAAATTTTCACTTGTTTCCTGAAGTCTGAAAAGACAAAAGAAAGTATATTATAAAAGGGTCTAGTTTTCACAGTGTCCTTCTCTAATTCTGTGTAATTAAAAGGAATATATTGCTACCTGTCCTGAAAATTAAGAGCATGAAGAGGTGCCAGAGGACTGGGTGAAATGCTGGCAGGCACCTTCCAGCCCAGAATGGAAGCAATGAAAGGTCAGAGCTCTCAGTTCCACTAATCCCAGACAGATTGGTTCCTTTGCCATCACTGGCTTAAGTGGGGCATGTGTGAAATCTTTACAGAAATAACACAACCTTCTTTACTATCAAGAATGACATGAAAAGAATGCCATGAATGTAGTGTAGCAGGATGAGCAATAGTTCATTTATTATCTAAATTTAAAATATATAGTATGTCAGAGCACAGAAGTTGCCTTGTGTTCTGCCTGGGCTCACTTTATCCAGTGTGTTGCCAGACACAGCGAAGATGTTGGGCACAGGAAGAAACTTGGGCTTCTAAAATACTGCTTTGTATTTTCAGAATTTCACTCTAGGGACGCTATAAAGCAGAGAAGCTTTTAAAATTGTGAGCAGGGTGATTCTGTTTGGTTCTTTAACACAACAACATAAGCTTCACTGAAATATCTTCCTCAGGTTTGTCTGTGCAGGAAAATTGACCTCAGTGTCACACTGGAATGCATCCCCAAAGTAACGTACAGCTCCAAGTGGTCACTTAGAGTGGATTTGTCAGCCACACTGGGGACAGTTCTGACACTCAGTGTGTTGGTACAGGTTGACTTCTGTCCACAAGGTCAGGTCCCTGAGATAAGAACTCTGCAATAAAAGAGTTCAGCTCAGTGTAGACTCATTTGATAGCAAAAGTCAATTCAGCCTGGAGTAATGAATAAATTAGTTATTAAAAAAACAAGACTGCTGGCACAAAGTCAGTGTTGGTTCATAGAGCAGTTAATGCTCATGAGTGACATTTCTAAGGAAGGAACTTGCCTGTTATGAGACAAACAGTTAAAAACAGGCAGAAAATGAGTCTGAGAGGAACAGAAGATATACTGGGAAACTGGACTAAAACCATAGATGCTGTAGAATATACTAACCAGGTTTCTTAGAAAAATACAAAACTGCCTATGGCACCAAAGTGACTAAAATGAAAAGGAAAAATACAGCAATAGATTCTGATTACATTGTTAAAATGGGATCACCCTGATTCCATAACAGCCTAGTCCTTGGTTCAAAGAAACAAATCCCCATTACTTTTTTTTTTTAAAGTATAGTAAAGCAGGAAATAATAGATGAGGACTTCCAAATCATAGGGGGATGTGATCTGAAGCAGATCTCAGGGAAATGGAAGTGATGAGAACATGTTGGTGCTCAGCTGCATACCCCAGGACTAGAAGTGGCTGCATTTCTAGGGTTGATGCTGTTCTTCCAAGTGAAGCTGATTATCAAGAAAACTTCCAGCATGGTTTCTGGACTCTTTTCTTGGGTGTCTGACACATGGCTTTTTTTATTTGTTATACTAACTTCTATTTATTTGTAGAAAGAGATGAACTCTTGTCTTTATACTGAATTTATTCTCTGCTGGAACGTTCAGCACAGTGCAGTAGTTATGCTAGTGTGTCCAAATTTACTTTCCCAAACAGAGAACAAATAGACAAAAGTAATGTTAGTGAGAGTTCAAAGCTATTTTTGTGCTTTATATAAAACATAGGGAATACTGGATCACTGATTCACATTTTCAAGGCAGTTATGGACTTGCTTTTATTCAGTACACTGCTTCATAGAGAACAGGTTATAAATCATTTTATGGATGTTTGTGGGCTCTCCCCTGTGCTCCATGAAATAAATATGTAGAACTGAGAAGCAGAGATTTTTTTCAAGAGATGTTACATGTGCTTTTTTAATATTTGTTAAATTAAAGGGCAGGAACTTTAAAAGGGTGAATTTACTTGCAATTCTGTAGGTGATACAATTTATTTGCTGGATTTAGGTACTTCTATGAATATATTCATTTATTAACTTTGAGGGGATGGATAGCTGGATTGGGATTGAATGGAGTTTAATATTTTGAGGAGCGGGCTGTGGTCTCTCTTTTCATGTTCATCTTTGTGTAACCTTGGAGATTGTTCTTTCTCTCTTATGTTTCCTTCTCCTTTTTACCTTCTTCCTTATTCTTTTTAAATTTTAAGTGAGATTTTTGTTTTGTGTCTTGAAATAAAAACAGAGGGCCTCAGCAGGAGGATTTAGACCTTGATCTCCCTGTACTTTAATTTCCTAAGAGAGCTTCTGCTGGAAAAGTATGACCTGGTACAAATTCACTCACTCCAGAGCACTCGAGTATTTAAGATGCTACTTGGTTTGTTTTCTTTTTACTTTTGCTTGATGCTGATTAGTAATTGATCTCTCTTATCTACCATGACTTCCCTTTCCAGGAGGAAAAAAAGTGATTTGACATATAACTTTTTTAAAAAGCATGAATTAATGAACACAGTAAATGTAGGCACACTGGTAAGCAGCATCCTGACCTAAAGAAGCAATTAAAAATAAATCATCCATCGCTAAGAAAGATAAAAATAATACTCAGTAAGAGTTGTTTCCGCAGCTTGAAAGCAAGAATAAATTTCTTAAAGCAAAATGAATGTTATGAGCACTTACTTTTGTGGGTGGAAAAAAGAGCCTAAAAATACTTAGTACACTAAAACAACAAGAGCAAAGGCTGAAATAGCATAATCCTTTCATCTTCAAAATATGGAAATGGGAAGGAATAGAGAAGGGAAATAGATCTTTAAATACTGAAATTCATTATCTTAAAGCAATTGCTCTGAAGAGCACATCGGCAGTGGTAGTGCTGGCAGGAAAATCTGCCTGTGGGAGCATGGAGTGACAATCGCCCAGCTGAGCTGTGGAAATCACTTGTCCACATCAAGTGCCCGTTTACACAGAAATACATGAACGGGGTGTGGTTGTCCTCCCTCCAGGACGAGGCAAATCTTGACTCTCATGAATGTCTGAGCTGGAATCTGTATTCCCTTCCTATTGCAGGTGCTGGGTGTCCATGCTGCATGATTTTAGAGCCAGACCCAGCTCTCACTGAAGTCTGCTTTTTACTGTAGTAGCGAGTGAATGGGCCAGCCATAGTTACTTATGATCCCTGTCAAAGAAAGTATCTGTTTCAGTTACTAGTGATGTCCTTCTGAGTTGTAAAATAATTTGGGGCTGCAGTGGAGCCTATAAATGGCAGATAGCATTGCCATGGCAATTTTTTTTTTATGCCCAAAAGAACAGTGTCAGTCTCAGAGCCACAGCCAGCTTGGAAATGAAGCGGCACCTGAGCTGGTCAGGAGGAAAGGAACAGGCTGTTTGTTAGAAGCACTAAAGGATGGAGTTCAAGGCAGTAGGTCAAGGATGAAATCCTGGCACTGTTGAGTTCAGTGAGCTGTGTGTTGACTTAATTGGAGGCAGAATTTCACTCCAGATTTCCCTGAATAAGGGAAATTCTTTGAACAGTTGACATGTGTCCACCCTCTTGTCATCTTTCCCTCATTCTTCTCCCTCCTCTTGGCATTTCAATATTAGAAATTGTTGGATAATTTATCAGTTCTTTTTGAAGCATGAGAAAACCTGGCAGAGGGTCTAAAGTCGAAAGTAACTCATCCTACAACAGTTTCAGATGCATGCTAATCATTAATTTTGAGTAAAGGTGATTTCCCCTTCAAATGGCTTCTCAGAGGGCCATCTCCTCGTGTGACTTCATGGGCAGGGCAAGCCTCCCACGAGCCTTAAGGGCAAAGAGCAGCAAGGTCAGAGTCAGCCAGGGCAATGCAGTGACTCCAACGAGTTCTGTAGGAACTTGGCCTCTTTGTTTGATTGCAAGATCACCTCTAAAATGTCACAGAATCTGAGGTGAGCCTTTACTTGGTACAGAGGCCCCATCCCTTGCAAAGGAATTCTGACAAGTAGCACAGAACAATATATGACTTTAGGGAATTATTTTCATTTTCCAGTTCCCTGTGGATTTGCTTGAATGGCTAAAGAATTACAGATTGAAGTTTAGTCAAAGACAACTGTCAGTTACATTGTCTCAATATTCATATTGAAGATTTTAAGTGGCTCACAAAATGCTTTTTACATTTTTAAATTACTTCATGAGTATGGATCAATCAGCAAAATATAGCAGTAATGAGTTCCTTTTAATAGCAAAGAGCTTGCTAATTACCATGCTGATTATATGAACCAAGTTTTTAGCCAACAAAAAAGCTCCTGCAGGCAATGTCCTTCCACCTGCTGAGGGGCTGGCAATTCTCATTAAAAATAAGAGGAAATAATTATTCTTTTTAGTAGTTTTCAAATCTTAGGGAAAAAAGTGTGCTCACTCACTTTCTATATGTGACATCATCTGAAATTAGTAGATGCTTTCACGGATATTTGAAAGGAAAGGTTCAAAAATAGGTACCCAAAAAACCCATCCTTTTTCAATTCAAAAGGAAATGAGATTTCATCTGGGGCCTCCCTGTGAGCAGGTGTCCCTTTGGCCATGCTGTGTTTTTGGTTTATCCCAGCACCAGGTGCTGTTGGGCAGCCAAGGGATGAATTGTGGGCACGGGAGCTGCCAGCTCCCCACGGGCTGTCCAGGGGCTCTGGGGAGGTGTCAGCAGCTCAGCCTGGCAGCCACAAGGTTCTCCACATGCTCAGAAGATGAGTTCTCTTGGAGGCAGCATTAGCTGGGCTAAAATCAAATTTCAAATGAGCTTTTGAAATGTGCTCTGGGTTCTCAGCTATTGAAAAGCCAGGGGACTGGCTGCTGGTCATGGAATTAGGCTGGAGTTTCAGAAGTCCGTGGGCTTGAGGGCAGCTTGGGCAAATGACTTTGCCTCCGTGTCTCATCTGGAACGTTCCTTGTTAATACGTGAAGAATCATGAGGTGCTTAGGGGCTGGGGCTAGATGAGGTAATTAGGTGGGCTTTAGGCAGAAAGGAGCAAAAGAAAGCAAATCTGAAAGCATTTTTTGTTATTATTTTTGTCCTGTATTCTCAAATTCCTTACTTTTCAAAGGAGAAATTCATTCTAGCAGATGCTTAAACCCCTTTTCCTTTAGATAATTTGGAAGAAGAGAGAGGGAACTGTGAAGTATCCCTTGGGAGTCCTGCCTGATCTAGACCTAGGAGTCCATGCCACTCATGGCACTAATGCAGCCCTGAAATAATCAGTTCCTCTTGGATTTATGGCTACCACAGAAATTAGATTGTTAATGCTGTGGAAATAGGAGTTGTCAAAAATTCATTTCCACAATTTATTTATCTGACTTCCAAGGAACTATTAATGCAGTGAACCTTTATGTTCAATCAGGGTGGGTTTTTTTGGTTGTGGTTCAGATGGGAAAGGTTCATAACGTAGTTCAGATTCTGTAAGCAAGGATGTTGGAGGTGATCCTGAATGCTTAGCAATAAGAACTGGCACAAATCCTAATTTCATCTAGGAAAATCACAGGTGACAATGTTACTGAATATTCATTGTCTCATTTTAAATGTGGGCATGTGCTCAGCCTTGCTTCTTGTGGATAATTGTATCAGAAATTCAAATCCTTACTCGTGTTCCAAGCAGAGACCAGGATGTGTACAATTCTTGCTCCTAAAAATACCATATTGATAGCATAACCTTGGGTGTGAATCAACATGGATTGCTTTTTCCACAGATTTTGTTTCCTTCCATGGGTAAAGAAAGAAATTCACTTTTAGGACTTTTGTCAGTGGTGTAATTCTTTAAAACATGAATGAGGGTTCTCTACCTTACTTTTCTCTGTAGGAAAATAGATTATTACCTTTTCCCATTGGAATACTGGTACTGAAAAAAACACCTAAA
Source organism: Platysteira castanea (assembly GCA_013397175.1). Lineage (NCBI taxonomy): Eukaryota > Metazoa > Chordata > Aves > Passeriformes > Platysteira > Platysteira castanea. The sequence goes on from VYXC01008042.1 coordinate 93,095, forward strand.
TTTTAAAAAGAAAAAAATTGAAAACCTAGATATTTCATTTTAGTGGCACAAAATTGTTTATTTGAATGTCAGTCACTGAATGTTACTGTTTTTGCACAGAGAAGAACATTTAAGATTTGTGTTATTGTACATTTTATTTAATTTATTTTGCCTGCAGGTACTAATTTAATTCATTTTCATTGATTTGAGGAATGCATTTGAGCTGAAATAGTATGCTTAGAGGCATCAGCAAGTGATACAATAGAACTGTACCTGTAGTTCAGAAGGAAAAGATAAAAGGAAAAGAAACGGTTATTCCTAAGGAGAATTAAAAGGAAGGGGAGGAAAGCCCTTTTTAATAATGGTTCATTTTCTTCCTTTTTAGTACTAAGTGATAAAAGGAAATAAATTCATGTTCCAAACCTCAGACAAAGTGTAAGGTCATTTATGGGGATGTTATCTTCAAGGGTGAGGAAAAGTTTTTCAGAAGTTGTTAATGTTGAAAGTATGGAAAGTGGATTAAAACATCACAAGGCAAAATCAGATTGTCAAGATGACAGAATAAACCTGTACACCTATTTTCCAATTTTCATCACCACATGAAAACACAGCATGATCATGAATTTCAGTGAAAAGAAACAGAACACATCGGTCAGCAGCCTGGTAGGAGGGGAATCATGTTTTTAGAAAGCAGATACTGGGTTTGATAAAACAGAAACATGTTCCTAAATTAGTGGTTGTGTTCTTTGTTGCAAGAACTGGTTTTTGAACAGTACCCAATATTTACTCAGGAAAATGTCTTTTCCAAGTACGTGTGTCTGCACTCGGCATTGGAGGAGAGTTCTGAGGAAGGCCATTGTGCTGTGTCTGCTGGGGAAGTTTATTGAGAAGCCAGAGAGCAGCTCTGGAAGGGAGATGGTTCCATGAACAAGCTGTCCCTTTGCTGGGTAGCTTGAAGAGCAGGCTGTGAAGGAGACAAGGTTCAGGCACGTGTGTCCCTATGGATCCAGAGCAAGGGATGAGATGGGGAGGGGCTGAAGGGGAGGTGGGAACAGGGGCCACACTCGTTGTGCAGGGTGAGAGCTGCTGTCCGTGTGTGTCAGCAGGGCTGGTGGAAGGGATGAGGGTGACCTGGTTTTGAGACACAGCACCTTCCTGGAGGAGCTGAAAGGGGGAATTCCCTAAGAGCGTTGTCCCACGTGCTGGTAGAAACAGAGTGGCATTTTTACTCGAGTGTATTTATCAACCGTTTCATCCAAAGGGCGATTGAACCTTCAGCTCTGTGTGGAGTTTTATCTCTGTGGTTAAGGGCGTTTGGCTATTTCAGTTTTATTAGAAAAAGTAGAATGATTTTTCTACTGTTGCTCTTGTTTCTTGCGCTGACTGTAGGGATCTGACCGTGCCTCATTTCACTGTGCAGCTGGAAGACAATTACATTCTTTGCCTCAAACAAAAGGGAGAGTTCTTAGGCATTAGCCTGGTTTCCTAAATGCTGCCATGAGCTGTGTGGGTCTGCTGATGCCAGTTTTGTAAACTATCTGCAGAAAAGCGTGACGTTTAGAATCATGCTTAAAAAGGGAAAAAAAAGGGTCTTTTCATGAAAAAATATAAATTTTTGCATTTTGTAGGATGACAACTTCATTATCATGGACAAATTAGAACCACTTATTATTTTCTGGGTAACTATGCATCTTCTGCTTGGCTGTTGAAATATACTCATCAGCAAATCTGTCCAAAATCATGGCACAATTCTTCAGTTACGCAAAATTCAAAAAGTTGTCTTGGCTCAGAGCATGGCTTGATTTTTGCCTACCTGCTGCAATTCCATTTGATTTGCTTTTTTTGCCTTCCATCCTTCCTCATAAGCTGTTTTCTAATTTCATTGAGGAAAGAAAGAAGAGATGTAAAATTTGAGAAAAAAGAATAATAATGAGTGTATATCACAGTTGAAATACATTTGAATTATTGGGGTTTTTTTCCTTTGTCACTAGTAGTGCTTAATGCCAAATTCTCTAGAAGCATATGATTAATACTGTTTTCATCTTCACTTCTGTGAGAGAGAAGTATTTTCCTCTCCAGAGTATTCCTTCTTTTTATTTCCATAATTGTCTGCTTTGAATGAACCTGTAACAGAAAAACCTGTGAAAAGCATCAACTCTCCATTCTTGCGTGGTCCCTACTGCATATACTCAGCATCATTAGGATTTTATTTATTTATTTATTTTATTTGCAGCAGTCTTTTGAAATAGTTTTCTTTTCTATTTTGCTGGATGAAATGTGTGGTAAAATATTAACTACACCTTCCCTCTTTCTCCAGGTGTCCTGTTTTGTTCTTTTTGTTTGGGTTTGGGGTTTTTGGTTTTGTTGTGGGGTTTGTTTTGTTGGGTTTTTTCTTTGGTGCTTTTTCCTAATTAATATATTTTACTCATTAAACTCTATTCCTTGGCTTAGGTATTTTGGGGTGGAGGGAGTTGCTTAGCCAGGGATGTATTTTGTTAACATCTACTGTGTAAATTCTGTTAAGTGGCCTGTGTCAGCTAGTCCATAATTTCAAAATATTTGTATTAAAGGGTCTATTTTACACTTCTTTTTCTCTGTGGTGAGTTTATGCCAGGCCCCTCCACAGTCTCCTGAACTGATTCCCTCTTTCCCTTGGTAAGAGGGTTGGTTTCTCCTTGAGAGAGGGGAGACCACTGCTGACAAAATACACTGCTCTGAGGTGTCTGGCTCTGGAATTCTCTCTGCTGTTGCCTTGGTCAAAGAGCATCGAAAAACCAATCTAGAGTCTCTCTTGGAGAGAAAAACCTCTTGGAGGTTTTTTTTTTGTATATTTTGGTGCATTATGCTTCTGAGTATGGAAAAAAAAAGGAATTTAATTTGGGTTTTATGAGTAGTGAGTTTTGATTGAGCTTTCAATGGCTGTGGGGGCGTATTTATTGATCTCCAAGTGAATAATAAAATGTGATCATTTTCTATCCACTATGTGCCGAATGCATTGTTCTTCTCCTTTTGGGAGTTAAGGAATTGCTTTTTTAACAGAATATTTGGAAGGAATTGACACCATCGTTTTCCCACCTTGAAAATCATGGAGATAAATTTATTTGGAAGAAACTTCCTCTTGTGCTCAGTGGTGTTGATGGGACCTTTGTAGTTTGCTCTGTGATCAGCTCTGAGTCATATGGGTAGCGTTGGGCACAAAGCTGCTGTGCTGGTAGGGCCTGCGGGGTCTCCTGAGGTGCACTGAAAGCCTTCAGGGAATCAGACAAGCTCCAGTAGTTCTCTATTTCCCTTACAGAACATTTTCTCTGTGTTTCTCACGAGGAACATCCTTAACTTAGTGGTGGAAACTTTCTATAGCTTATGAAATATCCCAGGTTTTTGTTATGCTTTGTAATACCTTGCTGTTTATTTCCTTCTGATACCACAAATGTTTGCAGAGACCCACTTTGACAGGTCATAACAGATTTAAATAGTCAGCATCAAATACAAAAGGTTTTTGAATACTAAGGAAAACATCTTGTCAAAAGGTGAGCAGTCTTTGCAAGGGTGAGATAGTCTGCATGTTTCGATGTCTCTTTTAGTAGAATCACATCTTTACTTTCAATTTCATCTTTAATGTAATGTACGTTCTGTAAATATTGTTGCTACTGACAAGAACATCAATTCATGTTATTCATAAAGAGACTTTCAGTATGTGAGCAATGAATAGCAAGCAGGAGGAACAATTGTTTGCATTTTTATATCTTAATACACATTCCTTTGCTAAAAATGGGAAACAGAGTCAATTTTACACTTATCAGACAAATACTGCTTTTAGGAAAAGGGCTGATTTTTAGCAAAAAAATTTTCAAGTGAAGGGAGGTAGATTTATTGAAGTATATTTATTTCCTTTTCTTATTACAGGTTGTTTGCCAAATAAACATACTTGGGGAACTGGGATATTTTTTCAAGAGTTATAAAACTAGTGGTTGTGATGGGCTCATTTTGACAAGCACTGCAATAGTTTTTGTTCAGAGCATTTGGTGTAAGAGGCGTGGATGGGGACATTTCTGTGGACAAAAACCTAGTTAGGACCTGTTGCCCTGAGTAAGGTAGGAGTGAGTCTGATGGTCTGACAGGACCCAGTGTGTCCAGCCTTGGTCCTGTCCCTGTGCCTGTCCATCTCTTACTGCGCAGAAGCCCCTCTGACCACGGGCACACTTCACTGCAAGGGGGTGCACAAGGCTTTGCTGAACTGGACTCCTACTCGGTGTAGTCTGTGAGTAAATAACAGTTCCAATAAAACGTGGGGGGTGCATGGAGTGGTGCTGACACTGTTAAAGAGCTGCAAGTCCCAAAGGATGGGGTTGGGATGTGGGTAGAAATCAGCAGAGTACATCACCTCAGGGTACACTCGGTGGGTGTGGTGGGAGCCCTGTGGGAGAAGGTGCAGAGTATGAATGGGTGTTTCCCTTTTCCAAATCCAGTGCCACTCTGCCACTGTGATTGCCCAGGTCCGAGCAGAGCTGCATCTCTCAGAGATGGAAAGCGCTTTCCTAAAAGGTCAGAGCATAAATGCCAGGGAAAAGCTATTAAAATCCTCAGAGTGTGTAGTAGGCTTATGATCTCAGGGCTGCAAGAGGAGTTACTGAATACTTCCCACTTTCTAATCATTGTGAATTTCAGGTGCGTGGCACGTCTGAGGATTTAAGCTAAAATCAGGAAAAAAATTGAGTCATTCTGACAGTGCAACTTGACAAATTGCCAAGGATGTCTAAGCAAGAGTCACAGCTGCATTAAACAGCTTAGTGTAGTGTTATCTTCTGCTTTTTTCAGCTGCAGAAATTGCTTTGCCATGTAAAGCAGAGGCCACCAAACCCAGAAATCTTTACGAGTTGTGTGTATATGCCAAGAGGGGAGCAATGAGCCATGAAAAAAAGCTCTGCTCCTGTCTTGGTAGCTCTGAAATATGCAGAAAAACATTTTGTTTCTGTCTTCATTATTATTATTATTGTTGTTGTTGTTGTTATATTTTATTTTTATTTTAAAGCTCTGTTCCTTTTCTAATGCCCAGAAATGCCTTCCCTTAAAGGGATAATATTTGAATTACTTTTTGCATTTGTGTGCACACACATGCATGTAATTTTCATGCATAAAATGGAAGGAAAAAGAGATGTTTAATCTGGCCCATGTTATGTGATGAATAATAGTGGTACAGACAATGCTGCATAAATACTTCGTGGTGTGACTGCAGCAGTGACACTGTGGATCTGCTGTTACCTGTTGTTGTTTTTATGGACTGCTAGATTCAAAGAGATGGGATGGGAGCAGGTCTCTCCTTTATGAAATGCCCTCTACCAGCCAATGTCACTTTTGTGATATGTGTGTAAAACTGTAATAATTATTTTACTCAGCTGCGCTTTAAATAACAAAAAATACTCAGCCATGGATTTTGCTGCTTCCAGCAGCTGTTGGAATGATTTTCCTACGTGTTTGGTGTGTGCATCAGGACAAATGTATCAGTTTCCTTGATGATATTTGGGTTTGCTCTGCTTATCAGAGGGGTAGTCTTAGTGTGATAAGATCTACTCATTAGGTCTTCACAATAGAAATGATGTTCCAGCACCTTCACTACAGTGTGCTTTTCACTGTGTCTTGTGAAATGCACTCTGAGTGACAAACAGCACCGAGAAGGGAAAACAAGCACCTGCGTCCTGGAAACAAACATTCCTGAAATGTAAGGATTTTTAATTTGAGATAGTACAGATTGGAGGGGATAAACTGTATTAACTAAGTGCTTTCTTTTTTATTTTCTATTCAACTCTGTTGTAAAAATAACTTTTTTTTCAGCATTTTGGATATATAGAGCTGGAAGACCCTATTCAAAATAAGTGCACAAGAGTTCTGCTTAATGAAGCCTCAGGGCACTTTGAGAGTTGCCATCAGGAGGACATACAGTTCATCATTTTTATTAGGGGTTTGCATCACTGACAAGAAAAGTTGTTCTCCCTCTCTTATTTTTGTGTGAGTATATGAGGTTGCTGGTCATGGGCAGTTTTAAGTCCTTCTAAATATGCATTTCCTTTAATTCATTAAGAGACTTTCATGTTCCAACATATCCATTACAATGACAAACTGACACTGTAAAATTAAAAAGCCTGCAATTACTCACTTGGTTTGTATTTTAATCAAAGCTATTGTAATATGACTCTAGGGAGCCATAAATGGCCAAACAAAGGGGTTGGGATTTATATGGGACTTCTATAAACAGAATATCTAAGTGGAAGGAGCTAGTGAAGAACAAAAATGTTGGATTTCTTCTATGCATCCAGGAAGGGGAGCTACAAATGCAGTTTGACCAGAGCATAAAACAAGTCTCTGGCCAGCTCAGGATCAGAGAGGTCCAGACTAACAGATGTTCTCCTTTATTTTGGCTTTCAGGCATTGAGACCATCCAACAAAGCCATGGTGGGCCCAGACAATACTTTTATGAATCATCACTGCATGAAGAACTTTAGGAAGTAAATAAATACAGAAAGTGTTTTTTGCATGCATTGTGGCTGCTAGGAAGGTAGCAATTGCATCACTGACTTCTCTTATGAAGTGCACTTGTGTGTGTGGGTGCTTGTTGGTGTGTAGGCAGGAGAGGAGAGCGTGCTGCTCCTCCTTTGTGGTTTGTGATTTCAAGAGGAATTTTCTCATTTGGTGTAAAATAAGCAGGATCGATTGTATCTCTTAGGCTGCAGAGGTCAGACATCAACCAGTGAGGGCAGTGGGTGCAGCCAGAGTGAAACTTCTCTGTGCATTCCTGCAAGGAGCCACGTTCCCGCTGCACTCTGTGGAATTGCACCTCCCATCCTTGCTCATGGATTTTGGGTGCTCTTCCCTGGGAAGGAGCAGGGACAGCTCATGTGTCACAAAGCAATTCTCTCATAATTTTTACAGGAAGTTTTATGCTTTTCTGTATTGCCTACAAAATTTATACAAGACTATAATTTTGAGGGAAGTTAAGTGAATAAAACTGCTCTGAAGCTGGAATGGCAGCTGCGCCTTAGAACTTCTTTTTTTGTCTCCAGGGATCACATGGAAACTACAGCAGATTTAATGAGTATTTGTCACTTGCATAGCAAAGATATGAACAGCCATTCTCATTTTGGACCCAAGTCTGGCTTTACAAAAGATGGAATAGAAAGTTCTGTTATAAAGGCAGCAGTGGCTCTTTTTGCATAGAGTTCCCCTGAGGATCTGGCTGAGATGACCTGAGGTCACCAGCATCCACAGTAACTGACCAGGCTTTCTTTGTAGATTTGTGAGCAGCTGGAATTTGTACGTCCTGCTCAAAGAATCTGCAAAACCTCCATAGGTTTAAACTAAGAGGTTCACTATAGAATTTAGCAGAAGCAACACTCTGTTAACCACTGATTCTCTTTTCTCCTCAGCTTGCCAGCTGATGCATTGACTACCTTGTCAATATTTAAGGTATCCTGAGAGAAAGGGGCTTCCTCTATCCTGTGAGCAGTTGCAGGTACAAAGCTGGCCCGTGCCCAAGTACCCATCTGTCTGAACTGGGAACTGTAGTGAGCATTTCACAGACTATTACTGGTTAGGCTGATCATAGCCTTTTCTCATTCCAGCAAATCAGAGTTCTATTTTGCTCATGTTCAGACCATTTTCGGTTTGTCAGCACAAAATTCTTCTCACTTGTGTGTCAGAGGAGGAAGGAAGTGATTGTGATGGAGAAAAAGTAGCCCAGCACATAATCCAGGTAGTTAATATTGTGGCACGTAAAATGTGTGACACTGATTTCAGAGTGACAATTCACCCGCAAGCAAGAATGGAAATATTTTTCTAATTGAGCCAGATTCCCTAACTCCTAGCAACCATGGCCCCAGTGGAGAGGCTTTCCTCCTCTTCCTGGGCAGGCAGTGCTGGTGCTCTGGGTGCAGGTGTTTCACCGTCTGCCATCTTCATCCCAAGGCCTCGTTTGCACTAGATGGCACTGTAATAACACTTGTTACACCACCCCATTTATTTACAAAATAAACCCCCACAGCTCTGAAACCAGGGCAGTTATCTTGGAGTGCAGCAGAGTGAGTGTATTCATTTATTAGCTCCCTTTGAATATCACTGGTTTATTGGCAAATGAATGCTGTTACACACGTGGATCTGTTGCTGTGGAGTCTGCATGTGACTGGGAGTCCAGAACCACTCTGAACACACAGCCACACCTCTGGTGAGTCTGCTCAGACTGGCTTCCAAGTCGCACTTTGAATCCTTGTTGGATTATATCGTGCTCTTTTAAAGCTCTTTATTTGTCACTTTTATTGTAATTCAGGGCATGTAACGTTGATAGAGCTTTAACATTTAAATATTTTTTTCAAATATATTTTTCCTCTGCTAGAACCTCCTATTCCCCCATTCATAAATTCTTATGATCAGCAGATCCTTTATATCTGAGTATCCTTTCAACTCTTCACCTCAAATGCATTTCACAGTACTTTCTTTTTAAGCCTTAAAAGCCTAACTTTAACTTAGGTTAAAAGTCTTTGCACCTGTGTCTCATAATAAAACTTTTCAATTTTGTCTGCTTGCTCAGCCACCCCTTCTAATTTCTAAATGAGTTTTACATCTCTCTGGCATTAGCAACGGGTTTTGGTCTGATTAAGTCTTGCATTTCTGTGATGATCCTCATCCAAGTAGATCCCCATGTGCTTTATAAACTTTATTAACTGGTGGAACATACTACCTATCCTTTGCCCTTGATCAAATTAATAAACCTTTAGAGTGAAAGACAGTAAATGATTTTGCTGAAGGTGGAAGGTGATGATGGAAAGCATGTGATATCATACATAAACTACTCCAGGCTTCAGGATTCTTTCATCTGAATAGAAAAAGTGAAATAACTTATCAATGTCATTTAGATTTATCAATGTCATATAGATTTCAGTGTCAAAATGATTATGTGAATTAATTCAGGGTCTGTGGTTTCTACTTCAAAGCCCAAAGACAGAGCTCATGCTGTCACCTAAAATGGAACATCTGCTGTTCTAGATCTTATTTGTTGTGAACAGGGATGGTAGGTGTAGCCTTGGCGCTTTACTGCAAAGAGCAGCACCTCCAATACCCATCCAGGAATGCTTACTAAGCAGTATTTCCCTGTGAGGATGTTGCTGGATCTTAATGTCATTATTCTGAGAGGCAGTGGCTGACATATTGTAAATAGATGCATGTTCAGTACAGTTGTTCTCCAGTGTTCCAGAACAAAGCAGTTACAGAAATAGGGCACTGCAGACCTCTGTCACTGGACGTGGCACGTGGAAGGGTGGAGCTCCCCTTTGGTCTCAGTCCTGGCAGGACACCCCAGTTAATAACTTTATGCTCCCTAAGACTTCCAGAAATTTTCAAAGCTCTTAGTCAACAGGAGCTACGATTGCATGTGAAAGAACACAACAATATATATATATATGGGCCAGAATGTAAGGGAGGTTTGTCAGCTGCTAAATTGGGACTTTTATTTACTGTATCTACTGGGTGTTTTTCTTAATAACAGTGTAGCAAGAATGAAACCATCGGGCTTTTTCAACTGCTTTTCATCGCCTTTAAAGGAAGATAAAAGATAAAGGTAATTCTGTACATTAATTTACAGAGCTTTGTTATACATAGTTTCCAAAATGTACCCAAATGTTTCATGGTAGTCACTACTGTGAAGTATTTTAATTTTGAATTCTCAAAATCTGGTGTCATCTTCAAGTATCTTTAAAAGTTCTGCCTCTGGCTGCAAGCCTGGCACACCCTGGTAGTTTTCTATTGGCATCTATGGAATTCCTCATTAAGCTTCATTGAAGGATATGGATTTTTATCTCTTTCAATTTGTCTATTCTTAGCATTTCCTGAATGCTGCCCAGCAGTGTCTTTTAAAGCAAGACACTCTCTAATTCAGAGGTATTGCAATAAGCATTTTTCTCCCTTTCATCTATAAGGTTTTCTGACTGTATCTCAGTGCTGAACCAACAAAATGTTGTATTCACTGCAACTGAAATCCAGTCTTTAGCTAAGTTATAAAAAAACCTGTTACATTTAAGTAGCAGCTTTAGGTCCTAGTTTGCAATGAAGCCAAAGCTGTGCTCAAATGTAAGTGAGCAACATGACATTAAATAATGCAATTCATTTTATATGAAAGTATTAACTTTGAAAAAATAACTAAATTTTAGAAATCATTAAATATAATTTTATGTAATTACTTTGTGCATGTGACACAGCAAATATTGCCATCAATTTTAGCCCTGTGGTCTGGCTTATTTTTCATGTGGACTTGATCACAAAGTCTAGAAAGTATATGATGAAAAATGCAACATTTAAAGGACTCGAAAAGCTCTTAAATTTATCTTAACTATCTGAATTTCCTTGAAAAACCATGTCATTTTCTGACATTTTAAAAAATAGATTGATTTTTCTTATTAAGTGGAATAAACCTTACGGCTTTTGCTCATAACATACTCCAGTGTTTAACAGTATCTCTGAATTTCTATTTCATTGTATTTTAATCACTTTTGTTTGCAAGGATTAGGAAGGTTTTACCTGTAGTAATTAAAGCTGACTTCCAGGAGCCCTGCTGATGGAAGTATTAATGCCTGATTTTATGGGCCTGCAGTGCATAGAACACACTAATGGGAAACAAGTGATTTAAATCTGAATGGTGGACACTGAAGGACCCCAGCTAATTAATAGGCTTGTGAATGAAGCTCTTGAGAAAGCCCACCAAGAACTAATGGGCTACCTTACAGCTTTACTCATAGCACTCTGATTATATATTGAGCTGCACTGTAAATCAATTAAACGTTCTTGCTTTGCACCACATTATTAAGTTTATGTGGTCTGATGGTTTTAGCTTTACATCCATGCTGTTGCCAGTTCTACACAAAGGACAGATTGCATTTTAAACTAAAATTGCCTTTTTTTTTCTTTAATCTATATGTGAAAAAACCCAGCATGGTGTTGAAAGCTGTCTGAACTGCACATAAATACAGATGGGTGGGCTGGGCCTTGAAAATAGGAATGGACCAACACAAAGGCTAACAAACCTCTTGAACTGGAATTTGGGTCTACTAAAACATTTTATCGAGATATATTTGTCATCTTGAATCTAAATGTTCAGGGCAGCTCTGAACTTCAGAGAAGTCCAACACAAACTTTACACTTGGAGGTGCTCCTGTGTGGAGACACGTCCTAGGGAAGTGGAGGAGAGAAAATACTTTAAACGTGGATGATTCAGATGAAAATGCAATTTCACTGTGCCATCTGGAACATCCACAGCACAAGAACCACCCCCAGCAGAACTGCGGGGTCATCTCTGGTAAGTCAAAGCCCAGCGTGTTTGGAAATGCTGTATTATATAAAAATTTGTGGCTGAAGGCAGTACTGCCCCCCCAGAAATATCAAAAATACCCAGCTGTGTGAGATACACACATTTATACATTGCCCTAGCATCTGTCTCTTTTGGGATTCAGGGAGCTTAGAGCACATCAAGAGGCAAAATCTGCTTGGTACCTCTTCCCTTGTTTAAGTCTTAGGATCCTTGTCCAAAGCAGGAATGGGAACCACCAGTTCCACCTTTCTTGTCAGGGTGACCATGGAGTGACTGTGCAGTTCCATGGTCTGCTGTCCTCCCTTCATGTCCTCCCAATGTGTCCTACTTCCCCTCGGCATCCCAATTTCCCAGGACTGTGTCATGGCCTGTGGCAATGTGCAGATTCAGGTACTTCCTGTGTCAATGAGCACAGGCCAGTATTTATATTTTTATTATGTTTTTATTTGTTACCACTTCTTTTCTTTCATAATTCTTAAATATTTCATCCTGCCTCTCAGCTCAGAGGTTTTTTTTTCCCTGAAGCAAAATATATTTGTGTTTTACAGCTTGAGTTCAATTTCAATACAGTTCAATAAGGTAAATTTGTTTCTTCCTTTTTTGTTCTTCCCGCAGTCAAATGGCAATGAATATAACTAGTAATCAGAAATCTATAAAGAAATATCAATTTTCTTTAACGTTTGGAAATCTCATTTCCATGAATGAAAAATTAGTGAATAGTTCCTTTGTTGTAACAAACACAATACCAAGTACCATTTTTAATGAAAAAATAAACTGCAAATATTGCATGCAAAACAAAAATGGGCCATATTATTAAAAAAATATGAATAGTATATTGCTAAATTTTAGGTGTAGTTTGTTAGATATTACATAATCTCTGAGGCATTTTGAAACAATTAAGAGAAAGGATTGGTTTCTGTGTGTTCAGCTCCGTTTGACCAGCACCTGAGCAGTTCAGAGCACACAGTTCTGTGAGACTGAGTGTGCTAAAAGTGCTGGATTAATTGGATTATTTATTTAGCTCTACTCACAGACACTGAAGCAGTTTAAATTTGGATTTTGATGGTTTTCTTTCTCTGGGATGTGATGCCACATGTTGCCAGCAAGGTCTTGGTGGGGCGCTGGTGACGCACTCACATTTTTAGAGCTCCTTAATAGAGATCACTAATAATACTTCTCTTCTAGTTTTGGTTCAATGAAAGCCTTTTATGGTAAAAAAATTAAGTTTTATTTACATTTTTTGTTAGCCAAAAAAGACCCAACACATCTGTGGTGATGAAAATCTATCCTCTGGTGACTTCTGCTTTCCCTTGGCCACAGCACTGCATCTCACTGCACCTTTCCCTCCTGTGAGCTCCCTGCCTTGGGATTCCTCTGCCTGATTTTGAGTCTGTAGAAACCCGTGAAACTTGAGTTAGATCATGACCTATTTTGTAAACTTGCATGGTGCTAAAATAGACACAGTGCTCAGCAAGTCAGCACAGCCTTGCTCCTCTGCTTGGGTAAGCCTTGAATTTCTCACCCAGCCTCCTGTTGTGCACAGCTGTTCTGACAGAGGAGACACTTTTCCCAGGGAAATATGGAGAGATGAAGGGATTGGGGAGACCCACAAATCACCTGCTTGCCTCAGGCAAAGTCATTTTCTCATCAGTGAGCTTAGAGACTTCCTGCAAGGATGGCTGTGTGTTAACCTACTTTGGTTACTCCCTGTGCCCCGGTGTAGGTGGAACAGACCTTAGCTCAGGCTGCACCTCTCAGAGGTGTGCTCTGCCCTTTGACCTCCTGAAATGGAGATTCCTGTGTTCATGCTAATCACACAGAGGGAGAAGGAAAGGTGCTGCCTTGGTGGCAAGATTTGGATGAATGTGTGTGGTTATTTGCTTAAACCCTTATAAATTCATACAATTTACCAGAATTCTCTAAGTTGATTTTCAGAGGAAGAAATTTTCTGTGGCTTGGTGAGGCGTGAGTTTGATTTGTGTTTCATACAGACTGCCTCTATAACCCTGGTTACATCACTTGGCCTCCTGTCTTGTAGAACGGGTTGCTGGCAATTCCCTGCATTGCAGATATGTCACACAAGCTCCCAATCATACCTTAGATTTGTGAAACACTTACATAGTGGGGGGGTTGTTAGCAGCACAGAATTGCTAGAGCTCATTTTAGATTGCATTTACCATGGTGTTAATGCAGATATTTATGTGGGGCTTTGGTACATTTACAAACTGCTCTTTTCTTGATGAAATACACTGTTATCTGATACTGGTGTCACAAAACTGCTGGTAGATTCATCCTGGATGCCTGGAGGTAGTTTGGGATGTGAGTGGAAGACTTCTCTCTACTCTTTGGGATTTTCTCTTGTGACACAGTCTAAATGTATCTGTGGTAGTTTGAGTTAATTGACGTGGGAGGAAGAGGTAGAAACAGGTAAATGCAAATTGACAACCTGTCAATTTCTTCAGAACAAACTCTGGGAAAAAAGGAATCCAGGAAACTGTGAAAATAGTGCGGTTGTATTTTCCTGCTTATAGGCAATGCTTAACAAACACAACAGGAATTTTAAGGAATCTGAAATTGTGCTAGGTGTGTGACACACTAAATTTGACCAGCTGTAGCCGAGTTGGCCATGTGTGAACAACAATTAGTGTGGTACATGGTAAAATAATTAGGAGCATCAAGAGGAAATTAAGAAAAAGGGAAAGGTAAGCTGAATATCAGGTAGTTTGTTACTCTTGGGGGCTTTTAAAACCAAACTGCAGAAGTCATAAGGACAGTCTATGTAAGAAACAATTTTACTCTGAAAAGACTTGGGCTGGCTCATTTTTATCTCTAAGCTCTATGGTTCTGTGCTCAGTGAACCATCTCTGGATAGCTCCGACAGCTGGTATGTGTGGGAGATGCTGACTTCTCTACTAATGATCCAAAGCAAACAAAATAAATATTGGTTATTGTGTGCTGCCCCACAGAAGCTGTCCTGCTTCTGTCTCACAGCAGCACTGCACAGCTCTGGTTTGTGCAGCATCTCTGTGGTGTCCCACACTCTCTCCTTACTCTTGCCCAGCACCAGCCAGATTCTTACAGGTGGCATTGGTGTCTGCAGAGGAGCATGAGGAATCCTCAGAAGTTCATGTGTGAAGGGTGTATTTATGCCTCATTTGCCAAGTAACATGCAATGGATTGAAAAAGGACAGTAGTCGTTATTTCTCTTCCCTGGTTCCCTGTCTAGTGATATTGGAATAATAGTGAAGGAGGAGGTGGATGTCAGAAAAGAGAAATGTTACTGCAGGAGCATGAGGAATATCTATATATACACCCTTTGAAAGCCATCTGGCATGGCAGGCCTATGTGTGGCTGTGGCTAGATAAGAAATCCTTTTCCCACCTGGTTGGTTTTTGCAAAAGGACTTAAGCCCCAGAGAAGTTTTGGGGTAATAGATGAAATGACAGCAAAATGAGTTTTCAAAATCAAAGTAGTATGTGAAATTGTGCAAAGGAACTTTATTGTCAGCAGGATTCTCCTCCAGGTAAAACTCAAGTGCACAGAAATAACTTCTCTGTACTCTGATTGGAGAGACCAGTTGTGCATCTGAGGACTTAGGATTGTGTCCGTGCTCTTGATTTCCAGGTCAAATAAGTGCATGATATCAAACTTTCTATTCTACCCAGGTACTAGTTTCAAGCTCTCTGAATTTTTGTTACCAGGAATTAGGACATGGAAATACTTGCCAGTGCTCGATTGCTGCCCCTAGACAATACATCAGTACATTCTCATAATAAAATTCACAACTGCCTTTACATCACTATTAATCTCAGTGATGCACAACTGTAACAGCGTTTGGAGTCTGTCCAAGGAAAAAAAGTTTCTTAGATTTGCAAGGCAAAAGGTTTTTATAAGAATAACCTATTTTTCTGATTTGTTGGGGTTTTTTTGGTTTGGTTTGCTTTTTTTAAAATGCTGGTTTGGAAATCACTGAAAAGGAAACCAATGTTTTGAATCTTTTAAATGGCATTTCCTTTTTAAAGTTCTGGTTGTCCACCTCCTTCTGTAGATACCGATGTCTGAATACAGTTAAAGTAAGAATTAAAAAAATACCACAATTACTATTATTGGTTAAATTTTCCTCACTTGAATTTACATGTTTCTAGAGAATCCCTATGCTAAAATATTATAGAGAAATTAATTTTCCCCTAAAGTGTAAACCATATCTTTTTTTAACCAGAATCAGTCATAGCTTATTTCCATTAAGCTAATCACAATATTCCTCATACATTTTATAAGAATAAGAAAATTTAATGTTAAGTATGCTTGTCAAAATAGTGCCATCATCTATGACTTTGATTTCTTGTTCTATAATTTACTTATCTGAGCATATGTTGTTCTATTCACTTAAACTTCTTTTTGACTCCAGCGTTATAAGCAGGCTTCTCCTTGGAAATTTTCAAACCTGTGTGTATGAGAAGTGGTCAAATGGAAATGCCAAGCATGGGAGATGTTTTTGGTGTAGATGTATAAGCAGTTCCACAGTGCTTTTCTAATTAATCTTTGAAAACAAAAAATACTTTCCCCCCAAAAACCCCAAAACACAAAAGCCCCAAGAGATGACAGAGTCAGTAAAATGACATTCTAACAAGTCATGGAACATGAACAAAGAATGACAGATTGGTGATATGTTTAAAACTTGTGTTTGAACGGACGATCCATCCAAGACCACTTTGATCTATGGTACGTCCTGGGCAGGAAGAGAGGCAAAGTCATTCCATTCTTGTCACACAGAACACGCTTCATGTTCTGTTGGCATTGGTAAAGGGCAGTAAGAAATGTTATAAATCCAACTCTGATGTGCAGTCCTGGGATGTTACCTTAGAAGTCGCTGACACATTTGCAGAGATTTCAGTTACAGTAATAATATTAAAGATGCTTAACTACTGTATCTAAGATCAGGTAATACAGGTGGGTGGGAAAGAGTTAGCAGTCTTCTTCCTCTTCTGTTTTTCTTCCTGGGCCACTAGAAGACAAGATGATGCTTTTAAAAAGACAGTCTGGAGAAGGGAATAAGACCAATCTTATTTAAGGAAATTGAAGTGACTCATTTTGGTAATTTTGAAACAATTTAATCTTTTGCAAAAACAGATTACTTACAAATTAATGTCATTATATGACATGTCATATATGTCAATGTGTAATTTGCTTTGGCTCAATGCTAGATATATTTTTCATCTCTGTGACTACAGATGAAATATTTTCTTCAAGCAGTTGAGAAGGAGCAGGACTCTGTGGTACTTTTGTACCCATTTTAAAATCTCTCTCCTGAGATTTTATGATGCATTATATTTTGTTAGTGGGAGCCTAAACCTTTCTGTTACTTGTGATGTTACTTAGTGGCACAAATGGCTCTGGAAGACTGTTAATGGAATACTCAATAAATAATTGTCAGCAGAGACATAGGCTGCATTTAACAGAGGAGGATTCTGTCTTTAGTAGTTCTGGTGTCTCAAATGCCAGTAAATTGATGATGAGGGAAATTTGCAGTAGTAGAACTTCTCTCTTATGAACTTGAATTTCAGAGACCAGACGGTCCCGCTGTGGAACTCGCAGCACTTTTGTTGTCAGTGTGGTGTGTTGGGTACTGCTCTGTACGAAGGGAAACTCACCTGAATACGAGTGTCAGGAAAGTGAACTGTCCCTTGCTGTGTCCAGATTTGTTACAGCAGATTTGTTGGAACTGGAATTGTTTATAGTGAATTTTCAGCACCCTCAGAAAAAACTGTGTACGAGTTGGTAGAGAGCTCCTATCTTAAGCATTTGGTGAAATCATTAATGGCATTAAGATGTCAGTGATATTCTTTTACTCTTCAGTTGATAAGAACAGACGTTGTCTCAAATGCCAGTAAATTGCCAGTGGTGGTTTCTTCTCATTCATTGATAAGCTATTGTGATTTCAGACTGCTTGGTAAGAGCAGCATACCAGAATATCATGAATAACAACAGTATTTTCTCTGATGACGTTAAGTTTGCCATGCCTGTACTGCTTCATAATGTGTATCTTATTAAGTCTCATTGTGCAGTTCCTTGAACACTGAGTGTTTTCCCAAGGTCTTTTTTGAGATCTTAGTCATATACAAAGTCTAATCCAAATACATGAGCGTTTGGATGAATAAGCAAGTTCTTCATTATCGTTAATCATTACCATTTAATCAGGTTGTATTTGCATGAGATTGATTTCTTCATTGAGTTTTGATGGTGCACGGAGGTCTCCACTGTGTGTGTCCCTTTTGCCATGGTTGTGCTGCAGTCGCTGAGCTTGGGCGGGGCAGTGGGTGCAGC
Source organism: Platysteira castanea (assembly GCA_013397175.1). NCBI lineage: Eukaryota > Metazoa > Chordata > Aves > Passeriformes > Platysteira > Platysteira castanea. Next base: position 110,742 of record VYXC01008042.1, read on the forward strand.
AGGGCCCCAGCTGGGCACAGCAGCCTGGCACGGCCACCCTGCTGCTGCCCTAACAGCAGCGGCTTGGCTGGGAGGGGAGAGATCTGAAAGGGAGCAGGTTAAGGGTTTGTGTGACTTGCTAAGGCTGTGCATTGGAATCTGCCCCTGTACATCCAAATTTGAGATTAGTAATAGGGAAATAATGCATAAATCAGGAGATCATATCACTAAATGAAGAAGAAATTTTTGCTATTGTCTTTTCTTATATCTTTACCTGATTTTTTTCCCCTGTGCTGATGATGAACAAGCCACTTAGCTTTTTTTTCTTCCTCTTGAAAAATGGAATGAATTTTTAATATGTCATTGATATTTGACCCTTTTAAAAATTACTTGCTTCAGAAATATATTTGTTTATCTAGGGCTCAGCCAAAGAAGCTGTGTTTGAAAAGAAAGAGAACAAATTAGATAACCTTCTCACTATATTTAATATGTTGAAATAGAATAATCCTTCCAAGAAAGTTTGCTGGTTTTGCCATAAATGCATTGTTTATAGCTGTGAAGATGGCTTGTATATAATTTTTATGTGTAAAGATATTGTAAAGGTACATAAACTTAGAATTACTCTAAAAGATGCCCGTGGTGTATAAATTATACACTAGGCCTTTCCCACCTATAAAAGATAGTTATCTTTTGTGAGTGTCACCCTTTGCTATAATGCTCTGTTTCATGGAAATAAACACAGTGCTATTCCATTTCAGTATCTCTCATTAATGTATTCATGAGTCTTTTAAAGGTGCTTAGCTGCCTTATTAATCTTGAAATGTCTTTTTCTTTCAGGATACTTTTCCATGAACTTTTGTTAACTCCAGCTGAAGAAAAACCATAATTTTACTGGTAGGATAGTTTCAAATGGTATTAAGATTGCCACGTCTGGCATGTTCTGCAGGGAACATATATTGCCAAAATCCCTCTGGCTAGGTGTAGGTTGATCCATTTCTCTTGTCGCCTCCAGGGTTCTGATTCTGCAAAAACCTATTTGTGCAAACTTTTAGAAACCCCAGTGTTCAGAGCCAGACTTTGCATGAGTCTGGTCCTGATACAGTGTCAAGAGGCACACACAGCAGCGTGGTATCTTAAAGCCCTCACTGGTACAACAATCTGTTTTGTTTGACACAAAATCTGCTGTATAATTCTTCAGAAATACTGCTTTCTCCAGTAGGTGAAATTTTCAGAAGTGACAAGTATTTGCCAGCCTTATTTTGCTTTTTTTCATTGGTCACACTGCACCACTTTTCAAAATGATTCAAAGTTGTAAGAAATTATCTGAATTGAGTCTACGCTCATTGTTTTTCTGTGCATGATACAAGTTTGTCAGCATGGGTTTTCACCAAGTGGTTGCTTTCACTGTTCATTTTCCTATGTTCTTCTTGAGGGTTTATATGCTTATTATTGTTTAAGAAGGACTTACATTTATGTTTATCTGCCATTGGCATCTTGCTGTTTGTTCCATTTCCCAGATAACTGATGAATATGGAATACACAGAGTTTGTGTAACAGTGTTTTCTGCACCAGATTGTTGAAAGTTTATTCCTGTATTTTGTTCTTTCTTTTCCTGGTCTCTTTTAAAATCCTTTAATTAATCTTCTGGCTACCTACTTTCCCAGACACTGGACCGAGTAGTGTTATCTCACTCAGATATTTGTTTCACTGGAAGTTTGTCTTGAGTAAATTGAAAGCATGAATGCATTGATAGCAGGCAACTCACCCAGATAATGAATGTACTGAAAATGGGCTGACAAAGGATCAGGCACAGATGAAGAAGCAGAATACATCCCTAGACTTTGCATAGTTGGGGGTCAGTCTGGGGGTCAGTTCCCTCTCAGAATGTGTTCACCAACTCTTTTACATGAAGTTAACTGAGGCTGATCAACCCGTTTGATCAGCAGATGCACCACAGTTGTCCATCAGCGGCTCTGCAGGTATAATGTAAACAAAATGTTCTTTTGTTCAGTGAAGATCCACTGAGGAGACTTCTGTGCTGGATAGCTCTATGATCAACACTAAGGCAAAGAAACCATTTTATTCTCTGCTATCTCCTCATTTTCTAGCATTGCTATTTATTTACTGATATTTTATCAGTTTGTGATGAGAGATCTCACAGAAATAAAAAAATCAGTTATGTAATTCTTTACAGTATTTTACATACATCAAATATTTGTACTACATAATAATAATTGAACTAAAATTGAGGAGGATTAGTCATCACTTTCTTGGCTGCCATTGATTTAAAAAGCCTACTTTCTTCTGATTTGAAAAAAGGCTCAATCTTGATTATTTCTTTGTCAGCCTGTGAACAAGCTTCTAGCGTGCCATTAACTGTGTTCAGAAATGTGTAACCTTGTTCCTAGATTGTGTAAGACCAATGCAGTCTTGTAGCTGAGACCTGGAACATGGTTTCCTCCATAAGCAACTCATATCAGGACAACAAATCCCCAGGATAGGCTTAAAAAAAATGTAAAAAAATTATCCTAAAGCAAAGCAAATGTGAATTGGGCTCACATTACATCTGCATGATCAAAACAGTCCATTAAACTTTAATCTTCTTCTGAGACTAACTCAGGCTAATACTTAACTGACAGATACTAAGACTTTCATTTTTGTATTCAATTCAGTCATATAACTTCATATTAGCTGAAAGACTGATATGGCATTCTTTTTATCAGCAACGCCTTCATACAGCATGGCAATGTAGAAATAGCTTGAAGCTGTTAGAACACTTTACTTTCCAAGTTTTCTAGATCTCTATCTGCCATTACCTACTGAATTTTGTGCAACCTGTGAAGGATGATAGATGAATACTAAGCTGTCACTTGGATAACTGCAGCAACTGGTGCTCAGAATGCTTAAATTTTAATTTTTTATAATTCCGTTAATAGTTTCAATCAAAGGAGGAGTAGCTGTAAGAATTATAAAATCTTCCTGACCTCATTATAATTGTTAGTTAACTCCTGTCTTTCAGGCTAGCTGGAGTCTGCGTGCTGGACACTTGCATAAAAATATGTTCTAAAACTGTGCATGAGGCCATGTAGCTGAACAAATGGCTGAGATTTATGACAGAACATAAAATCTGAATTGACACTTGAAAATGCAAAACTTACCACTTCCTAGATGAACAGTCACATTTTGTAATTTAAAAAAATATCTCAAACTTTTCAGCAGCAGTGTGTAGTGCAATCCCTGTTGTATCTCACTGTATGCTGGGCAGTACCAGCCTGTTCACAGTCTGCTGCTACGAGGTCAGGTAGCTCTGCTCTGCTCAAGTGCAGGAGGTGCTGTCTGCATCTCTGAAGTCATATTGTGGCCCTTTCTGGTGATGGCACTGACCCCTTTATAAGGTACAAATTTAAAGGATGTCCATTTTGACTTGGCACCCTGGTCTGGACTTGGTGCCGTGGCCAGGTGCTGTGATGTTCTGTGACATCCAGGCCATCCACAGAGGTGGCATGAGGGATTGCTCTTTTCTCTGAATCACATGAACTTGTAGCAAAACGGACACTGGAAAATGTGTTATTAAGGGAGAAGAGTGTGAAAATTTCTGCCCTAGCCTTCCTCCTGAATATGCAAATAGACATGTTGGAATATTCTTTTATTGAATATGTATAGCATGGGCTCAGTATTAATCTGTCTTTTGCAGATGAGCAAGAACTGAGTATTCTGAAAATGATTCTCACCTTTGCTAGATGGCAATATACCCTCTAGTGAAATAGCAGCAGCCAGGTATGAGAATTGGGAATTTACCCATTCCCTCAGGGATCTACTTTGAACAGCAGCCATTTGTTCTCCTTCGTCAACAAGATAGCAGTGAGATCAGCTCGGGACTGAGGGCTGACTGCTCCTTCGGTAGCTTCCTTCTGACCTGCTTAGGTAGATGCAAGAGTCTGAAACTTTTCTCTGTTCATGGCACTATTTTCAGCAGTTTTGTGACAGTGTGCCTGTGGGGGAGTTTCTGGTATCTTGGTGCCTCAGTAGTGCAATTTTTAATTTGCTGTTCACGGAGAGTCAGGCAGATAAGTGGCAAAAGGCTGGTGAGTTTAGAGGCACTTGTTCAGTAGGAAAGAGCTGGTGGCAGCACTAAATATGCCATTAATGTGAATATGATAAGCTCTGGTGCTCTCAGTGCCGTGATTTAAAAGGTGGGACTTGGAGAACCGTGATCAAAACATATTGCTGGGGCTGTGACCTCCTTCTCTTGAGCTGTCCTGGGTGGGGTGGTACAGCTTAGCTCAGCAGAGTCTTGCTCTGAAGCAAGATGCAAACTTATCTTTTGGGGGAGAAGTGCTCCCAGTGCTCGCTTTCAGCTGCCAGCCATGGTGTTCACGTCACTCTCCAGCTGAACAGCTGCTGGGTGCTGTGTTCTCGCACAGGTGGCAGCTACAGCACTTGAATCTTTTTAGCAGACCTTGAGTTATTAGGAGGTTGTAATAGCCAACTACTGGTGTCCCTGCTCAGAGTGCAAGGTCATTTTTTATTCCCTTGGTGGGACTCAGCCGGTCTCTTGTGGTCAGTGTCTGTTTTAGGCTAATTTCTTAAAGAACACCAAAGGCAGGGGTTGCGGCTGGGGGTGCTGGGTTTGTTGTCGTTTGTTTTGGTTGGGTTGGATTTTTGGGGGGTTGGTGTTATTTGGCTCATTTGTTTGTTTGTTGTTGTAGTGGCTTGTATCCACTTCTAAGGTGTCCAGCAAAAGTGTAAATGGAGCTGATAGTTTGTACCATCTGTTACTATTTACAAGAGTATTCATCAAACCTGAACTAAAGACAAACTAAGGAATGTATTTTAAAATAACCCCCTTCATACAGGCTGCGGTTTGAAGTGAAAATAGAAGCACTACTCCCACCAGGATCAATCATGTAGAGCTGTTCCTATGCAAAATCTGGGCGCAAATTTTACCTCTAACTCACTTATTATGCACATCTAGCTGGACACCTGCATTTCTTCTCTTTCACCAGCTCTATTCAGAGATGAAAAGTCTTTCAGCAGCAAAAAGGCATTTCAGAAAGTGGCTGAAAGCACTGGAAAAACACTGAAGTGTGTCTGGGTTTATATAATTTGAGGGTGAGTGAAGTTACATGACAGAGATATTAAGATGGTCTGGCAGCTGTATGAAAACTGGAAGTAAAAAAGCTTTTCCTTTCTGTTCCTTCTGTCTGCCATAGTTTCATTCATAGTTTTAATTGACTAACCCAGCAAATGTAAAGGCAAGTCTTCTTGTTTGCTGAATTCAGTCCCAATGATCACTAGAAACAGCGCAAGAGAAGGATGACCTTGGGTCTGTCTGGCCAAGAGATGAAATAATGAGAGGGAGCCACTGCTCCTTGTCACTCTTTGGGTTTGCCATTACATTTGTACTGGATTATACAAATAAGCAGATTTAAACTCTGTTGTGTTTTTGTGGGTTTGAGTTGGGGGGTTTTTTTGTTTGTTTTGTTTGTTTGTTTTTGTGGGTGTGGGTGATTTGGTTTTGTTTTTTAAATAAGCCCTGAAGCTCAAGTGATGCAACCTGGTATTGGCTTCCCCTGCATTCGCACTGAGGTTGTCCTCTCCTAAAGCTCCCTTCTCTGTGGTTGACAGCCCAGCTATCAGATACCTTGCAGCCTTTGCTGGAGAAGTCCTGATGTCAAGGTTGGCTTTAGGTTTGCATTAACATTAAGCAAATCAGCCAGCCAGGCAATTCGGAAACCAAATTCCAGATGCTTGCCTCATTGTCCAGACCTCAGAACTGTGCTTACTTTGGGTTCTCAGGAGTGACAGCATTGTATTAAGGATCTCTCACTTGGCTGAATACCCAGGCTGCCAGTGAATTCTGTAGCATTACTGAAAACTCTTCAGGCAAGGTTTTCAGCAGGGAGAATTAGCTAATATCGAGCTGTGCCTGCCAGGGCTGGGCAGATGGTTTGTCTACGCCTGTTCTGAGTGGGGGTGCTGCCCCTGTGCTGTGCTGCTCCTGTGGCAGGGCAGGGGATGACTGAAGGCATTCAGTCCTGGCTGAGGCACTGAGAGGTGTGGAGACATTCCAGACTGGGATCTGATGTCCAGTCTGGAGCTGCAGAACCAGAATTGATCATCACCAGTTTTGTACGTCTCTCCTACAGGACGCCTGCCTCTCTCCTGTGGAAAATCCCAGCTGTTAGGCTCACAATATTTTCCCCTTGTTTCTGGACCTGAGCCTTGCTTGTGACCATCCTATGTTTTTGCTTTGTCAGGGGTGTTATTTGGCTGACTGGATGGGCTGACCTTAGCATTAAGCTTCAGCCGGGGCTGAAAGACTGGAAATGTTGGGACTTCTTTTTCAAAATTAGAATCTGGGAGATGTCTCAACATTTATGCAGACGAGAGCTAAAACAAATCTAGTACTTAGCAATAAGGTAGTAAATTACTAAATCTTCATCCAAAGTCCCTACTTGGGATTGTTTTTTCAAACCAAAGAAAAAAAGCTAATACAATTTTATTTCAAAACAGTAAAGAATCAATAGCTGGGGTTTTGTTATGTATTTTAGTAGGAAAAGTAAATAAAACTTAATACAAAATTTCTGTTAAATTCAACTTAAATGTATTGTAGAGGAAAGACAGCTAATATATCTTTTTGGGGCAAGAAAGGAGAAGAAATTAATTGTTCCTTGTGAACATGAGCTTTCAGTGGTTAGAAGCAGTGAGTGCAGACAATACATTTTATTCTTGTCACTTGGAAGCAAAAGCAAACACAATCACCGGGACATTTCATCAGCTCTGGTAAGGAATCTGAATATCATAGATGCAGCTGCTGGTGCACTCTCTTGTGATAAGCTCAGTGTAGCAGAAATGGAAAAAATCAGTATCCACATGAATGAGGTAGAGGTTGATTCTTGGCTGTGTGATCCATTTTAATGAACACCACACTTTCCATTTGCTCTCCTTTCACACCAAACAATGGAGTTCCCCTGAAGCACCTGCAAGGTAATAAATGGTCTCCCACTGCAAATAACAGAGTTCACCAATAGTCCAAAACATTTCTATCAATAAATCTATTAAGATTTACATGAGGGACATCACGTGTTGGATGAATTGAAGGGACAGGGAGAAAAGGGGATAGTTTGGGGTTTAATAGAGGGAAATAGTTGCTGTCAAAAACTGATGATCCAGAACACTGCAATATAAAGTTTGGTGGGTTTTTTTCCCTCTCACAAGTGCTGTGCAGGCATATGTAACATAGCTCTCTACATATTTGTGCAGGTTAATGATCATAACCTTCCTTCTAAAAATGAGGCATTTTTACCTCTGATGCAAAATAGTTAACCCTGCTCTGTAGCTAAGATCTCAATTTCTTCTTTTTGGGAGAAAATTTCAGAAATGCTACCCTGTATTATTCTGCAATTAATTTTTTTCAAAGGGATATTTGAAATGAAATAGATTCTTTTTCTCTCCTATCAGAAATAAATATGGGAATGACCTGAATGAAAAAAAAAAAGGCTGAAAGATATAACTTGCCAGTATTTTTTTAGTAATAGTATTAAATATTGATTATTTTACTGTATGATTGCCAAAATGAGAATCGTCATACTGGCACTTGTAGCAGCTACTAAATTACATTGATTTGAACCTCTTTTTACCTATAGGGTTTCATAATTCAGCATTTACCAATATCAAATCAATCCCAAAAAAGAGAAAAGACCGGTAGCCATTTACAATAAGAGCAAAGCTTCAAACTTTCAGACCCACTCACCTACACAGTATTTTAAATTAGGGAGTAGAACATGATGACTTTTAAAAATTAACTTTTAAATTTGTAAATGTAATAATTTGTGGTGTTTATGAGAAGAAGGAATAATAGGACCCACTAGAATACAGTCACAGAGACTAATAATAATAATAATAATAATAATAATAATAATAATAATAATAATAGTGTCGGAAGGAACACTGGCATAGTTATTCTGTTATTCTGTTATTCTGTTGATGCTCTGATGAAAAGCCTCTGTCAGGGACTCTAAGTGCCCCGTGCAGCCTTTCTAGCTTTAGAATTTTTAAATACTAGAGCTGGATGGACACAATCCAATTACTTTCACTTAAGATTTGGTTCATTTTGAAGCAGGTTTGCAGAAGTGTGTGGCTTGGACTGCAACCCATTTATAGCAGGATCTGTCTTAGGAAGAAACTCTTGCTTTCTTTCCTTGCTTTTAGGAAAGAACCATATGGCAACAGTTTGGAATACACTTGTATGCTCCAAGATGCTCTGTCATCTCAAACTCTCTGTCATGAGAACACTCTGTCATCTTAGTTGTTTGTGCAATTTGTGTTGGATGGTTCTGTGAAAACAATATAACAGCACTTTCCAAAATGATGCAAAAATCAGGGATGTTCCCAGGGGTCATTAAGTGATAAAACCAGATTTCAATTCAGTCTCTAATTAGGGAAGACTGTAAGTTCCAAAGAAACTGTTTCTGTCACGCCTTCCAGACAAAAGCTGAAATGTTTTTCCAGGTGAAGTAGCATCACAACAAGATTTTTTTTTCCCCCAGTATAGTTTGAAATCTGAGAGAAGTAATAATTGTTACCAGAAAAGGCTTCATTTCACTTTCTGAGTGATACAGAGTCCAGACTTCATGGATTGATCTGGAATGGAGAATATGCGTGTACCTGCAGTCCAGACTGCCTCAGGCTTCTAGTTTGTAACCATGGGGCTTAGGGTATAATTTACTGGATGCCAACTTCTCACAGTTTATTGTTTACAGATAGTAACTCATGAGGACGTGGTAGTTCTTTTCCCTCTGATGCCCAGCCACATGGAACTGTGAGTCCGCTGCAGTGTTTGAGTTAACAGATCTGGATAATTTAGCTCAGATCTTGTGTTCAGTCCTTGCTGCCAGCAATCTACTCCAAAAATAATGTTTTAATCCATTTATATTTGTTGTGTTAAAAAATGTGGCCTACCTGGAATATGAGCCTGGCTTACTGGCAGTAGCACAGTTAGACCCAGTCATTTTTGCCCTATTCTGTCATCACTGCAGGGGCTGGATTCCGAAGGCATGGTAAGGAAATTGCTGTTTCTTGGCTTGGCCTGTCCTGCCCCCTCAGATGAGCCTGTGGGGACAGACTGGCATTGAGTGTGCTGTGTTCCTGGCACTGCCAGCACTGTCAGGCACCTGCACCATTCCCTGCCCGCTCGTGTCTGGGAACCCACCTGAAATGGATTTTTGTCTCTACCAGTGCCTCACATCCCAGCACACAGGAGGTTAAGATTAATGCTGAATAGGTGTCTCTTATAAGAGGCACTGCGTAATCCTTCCTTGTCCCAGTTCAGAGGGACAGAATTCTGTGGACCTGTTCCTCACTTAGAGTTAATTGTGTCAAATGTAACATGGAGGAAATCCAGAGAGAGATTGGTTGTGCAAAGAATTAAATCTCAGGTCTTTCAAGATTAGGAGTTTCACTGATCATAATTATGTCTCAGATTTCAGTAGATAACTGTCTTGGCAAAATGACCATTCTCATGGCTTGCCATGAATCCAAAATATCTCAGCATATGAATGCTATGAAGTATTTTCTTTGTCATAATTAAAAGGCTTGAAAGCAATTCTTTCATTATAATAGCCTTTCTTTTTTAGTAATGATTCAAGAGCAATTTTTTTCCCCCTGTCAAATGCCAATTTATCTTGAAAGTATTTTCTTGATTGCTCTTAGTATCTGAAGATAATATGGAGCAAACAACTTAGTGTGCTCTATGTATAGCTCTGTATTAATCTTTATGTCAGTAATTGTAAACCATATTGTGCATACAAGGATTTTTAGGTATAAGAATTCTTGTAAGAAATCTGCTTCACACATACTTTGTGATTCACATTTCTGTTGCCTCCTATTACTTGAAAGCTCATGCTCTATTTTTTTGTCTAAATTTTTTTTGTATATATGATTTTTTATAGTTCCTATGGATTATGGCTCTGGTTGTGTTTAAAGGAATTGCTGCATACAACAGTGGATTGATCAGGTGGCACTTTTGGTTTACATTAGTGCTTCTGTTAAGGAAGGGCAAGTGGTTGGTCATTCTAATGAAAGGCCAGTGGCATATCTTTATCCTGATGGGGCAACTGTGCCTGGCAGCATTTAGATGAGAATTGTTAGTTTTTGGGCTGAAATGCTAGCCCATTTTTTCTAGGCAATTCCCAGATGTGTCTGGGAAAGAAATGGTCAGAAGGATGGATTTCTTCTGAGTTTGGCTTGGGGATTTCCTTACGGATTTTTAAAATAATTTTGATATTGCTTTAATAGAATGATGCAGTGAGTTCTGGACAGTAAAGGTGAAGATAATGCTGAAGTGTAACAGCAGGGAGGTCTTTATTTCCCTGCAGATCTTCAAGCAGTTTGTTTAACTAATTAAAGAGAACAGACTCCCACACTACCACTTGGATTTAGCACCTTGTTTTTCCTCTGAGAGCCTTGGCAACTGCAGAAATTTTCTGCCGAATGCTCGTGCAGTGTGTGCTGCAATGTGCCAGTATCTGCAGGGAAAACATTACAGGGATATTGCAGGGGTATCATTACAGGGAAACCCACAAGTGCAGCTGATTCCGAAGTTTTCTACACTAAGTTGTTGGATTTGAGGGTTCTTTTCAGTGATGATGTTGGGTTTGGTGCTGGATCAGACTGGATGTCACTGTGCAGATAAGATTCGGCGTGGTGGTCAGCATGGTCAAATGGTCTCTTCCTGCTCTTGAATAATAGGCTCTGATCTGCTTCAGACATCTCCAATCCTCCACAGTATGTCTAAACCTTCAAAGCACAACCTTAAAGTGACTCTATCTTTTGTAACGCCCTTAAAACTTTCCCTGGATGTGGTAGTAATGATTTTTACTTCAGTGCTTTATGTGAAGGAGCAGGAACCTTGCTGCAGACAGCCCTTCCCACCTGCCCCTGGTTTGTGGGCTGGACTGGGGTCTGCCTTGCCCCCCAGGCTGTGGCTGCTGGCAGGATGGAGTGCTACACGAAAAGGTGGCCAGAGTCTGTCCCTTATGCTGCAAAAGCCATCTGAACCTCAAGAAATGCTAAATTTTCTCATGATGATCTCAGGGATGTTATACATTACCTTCTTACCCAGCTAGTTAAACAAATATATGATTCCTTTACTTACAGTGCAGATGCTTTCAGCAGAAAAGTACCAGTTTTTCCAAAATTTTTCATGGTATAACTGCTTCCTCTAATGTACGTGCAGGCATTTCTTGCACCAATAAAAAGGGATTTTGAGCTATAGATCTCTGGAACAGCAGCCACATCCAGTTGCTAATTAGGTAAGTGCCAGATGTTGGCTCCTTTCTTCTCGTCTATCTCATGCACATCTCATCATTTTTCTTTGCATAGATCCCTCCTTGTTATTCATATATAGCATAGACCCTCAAACATTTTCCTTTGCTGATCTGTGTGTTTCTGGCTCTCACTGGTGTGTCAGACATTCTCTGCAAGAAGGCAAAATGGAATTTTTCATTAAGACCTGCAGGCAGGGCTGCAGCCATAGTCCAGACGTGTTTCTGCTGATGGCAAGGGCTGGTGTCCAGTGTGGCCCTGCAAGGATTCGTCTGTGTTTGGAACAGAGAGGTTCCCACTTCTTACACTGTCAGGCAAGACAGAGAGCCCTCTGTCAGAGCTGACTGGGCCAGGGCCCCAGGGAGAGGGCAAGTCACTAGACAGAGACAAAAGCTGGCTTAAACTGTCATTCCATCCTCCTAAATGTCAGCTGGATTTATGAAGGGAATGAGCTGGACCCCTTGGAGCCTGGCTTCCCCTTGAGCTGCATCACAGGTGTTCTAAAGGAAAGAGACATTGCAGGGAGAGAAAAGATGCCTGAACGCAGTGCTGGTGAGCTGGTGTTTGCATTCCTCCCTTGTTTGGCTGTTCTCCTAATTAACAAGATCATTTGCCTGTACAGTTGCAGTAACTTCTTGCGTAAACGGGAGGAAAGTGGAATGGACATCTCCTGCTTGCACGTGTGCTAAAAGCATTTGGAAACTGTCCTAACACGGCCTCATTAGAGTCCGGGGTTACCTCACTGTTGAGATGAGTAGAGGAATTCACACATCGGATATGTTAAAGGGGTAGCTCAGCCAGGACCAACATCTCTTATTTGATAATGTTTATCTTACCAGCTACCAAGGTTGAAAATTAACACCTCTAATTTTTAAAGGCTATCATGTAGAGATGGCCTTGACCAGGAAAGTAAAACCAGTATATCAAATTAGTGCAGAAATTAGTGACTCTCCTTCCACATCCAAAGTTAAGCTAAGAAGCAAAACAATATGATGAAATTGCTTCCTTTCAATAATTTTTGCTGCATAATTTTCAACATTTTTTAAACTATAAATCATTACATTTTGCTAAAACTGGTGCCTTTTTTGCCTTCTTTTCCTCCTTGTAGATGCAGGCTTTGGAGGTGAAGTCAAGAGGGAGGACTGTGCCTGCTGCTGGGTTTATTTACTCTTTGCTGTAGTTATTTCCACCTGCCATCACCATATTTTTAATCTCTGCGAGCATGTGGCATGTTAACAGAAGTTAGCTAAATGTAGCAGTTGCTTTTGTGAAATTAGCTCATCCTCTGATTTTTAATATCATGGGTGATCACATAGCGAAGTGACAGGCAGTGAAGGAAAGAGAAAGTGGGACTGGTTTTGCTGAGCTAAAATGTGAGGAGTTGCATTTCTCTTCACTCTGCCAGGGCTGAGCTCCTTTGGTGTCAGGTGAGCGAGGCTGGTTTGTGTGAGAAGCACCTCCCCTTAGTGGCCTTTCCATTGCCCACTTCCATCACCAGTGCAGTTCCAGCCCTGCTTGCTGCCATCACTCAGCTCAAACCTTGCTGCTTGGGAGCTGTGAGGCTTTTCTTTCACTTGTACTGACTGGCTTTGGGGTTTCTTTCCTATTCATCATCTGAATGGAAGTGATTTGCTGTGATCTTGGGGTGAGGGTTTTTTCACATGAAGGGAAAAAAGCATTCTCTTTGAGGCTCACTTAGATGCAGGAGGAATACCTAGCAGGTCAAAGGAGTGCTGGTTAGAGTCAATTATTGACCTGCTTTGATCAAAGCGATCTGAGAACTGTGCAATGCCTAGAAACGTGTACTTTGTCCTCACAAGGTGGGGATTTTGCTTATGAAAAATCACATTTGCTTTGGAAAGCTAACTCTCTCATAGATTTGTATCTGCTGTGATAAATTGGAATTAATGATCAGCAGGGGGGTGCCCAGATTAATCCTTTTACTGTAACCAAATTATACTGCATCAAATTTACTTCTTAAGGGACTATTTGACTCTTCTGTGCAATGAGCAAAAGAAATTTGGCACATCCTGTGCTGAGATACAGATACATGCAGATTATGCAGATTCAGTATCTGTTGTGCTGTGTTTAATCTTGGTTTATTTAGTCTGTGATATGCCACTCAAATGTGTCTGATTGGATTTTCTTGATTTTTGGGGGCTTTGCCTCCTTTTCCAAACTCAGAATCCTAAGAACAGTGGTATTTCACATTTCTGTAGTTCTTTGTTTTACTGTAGCCCAATATGTAAGTAAGTTTTTGATGTGGCTGATTCTGGAAGGAATACAAGAACTGTCTAGAAATGCAGTGACATTACAGAGCCCTCTGAGATGGGAGCAGAGTGGTGTCCAGTGAGGGGACAGTGGAGAAAATGTTTGCAAATCAAAACATATAAGGACAGAATTTGGCACAGTACAGTAACATTGTGTGTCAGGTACTGTGGAGGGAGAAATCCTTAGGCTCGGGTTCCCATCCAGAGGCTGTCTTTTCAGCATGCTGCTGGAGCATGTCTGCTACCAGAAACATTTCATTTAGACCAAATTCCAGTGAATTGAAGAGTCTAAGAAAGTGCCTGGTATCATTACAACACTGCACTTGATGATGAAAAACAGTTGGTGTTCACCCTTATCTCTCTCAGGGGCAAAAATGAAATCTTGAACACTCAGTATTTGAGCCCTGTGCCTCGGAGGCAGCACTTCTTTTGAGATCTTCCATAAAACACCAACTTCACCATGTCCTGCTGCCTTGCCACGTCCAGCAGCATGGCAGGGCACAGGGTAAATTGGCTGCACCTTAACAGTGGTATCTATTTCTTGTACTATATTAAATTCTGTAGGAATGCATGACATCTGACCTCAAGACACCGGTTGTGTGAGATGAAGTTCTGTTTTATTTGTGTACTGAAGTGCATTTACAGTAACAGGATCAGCTTTTAGAGACTTTCCTTTTACAAAGAGCTGGCACAATGGCTTGGGCTAAAGATAGACCATGTACATTGCCAAGACCTAATAAGGGCGTATAATATGATGATTAGCAGACTAAATCCAATTCTGCAAAAGGAGGCAAATTCTTTGTATGCCACTTAAACGATGGTGGAGATTTTGACAGGATTTTTGCTTGCCGACTGATGTAAATTCTTGTGCAAAAGAAGGTGTTTTTGTTTTCAGTTGTAGTCACAAGATGAAATATATGTGTTGAGAAATTAAGCTGAAATCTCAAAAATGTAAGACTAATTTTAAAAGTACATGCACTGTGTATGAGGATGCATCTGTCTGTAGAGAGGCACCTATATAAGGACACACCTCTGATGAATAAGCTTTGAGAGTCTTTCTAAACAATAATCAATTTCTCTTTGTCCTTTATGACATCAGTAATATGAGTAACACACTAAGAATTTTCTAGACTCATACATTCTGTTTCTATAGAAAGTGCTTTCTTTAAGTCTGTATCCAAGAGATGACCACCCTGGCATAGAGGAGAAAAATAATACAGAGCTCTTGCAGGCAGAGACAAATAGTTTTCTACCTCAGTACACATCTCTGCCTCTAAAAGTGTGCTGCAGCAAGGAAATCCATTTACAGTTTTTCTTTTACATAACAGTTGCAATGCCCTTAAGAGCCCCTGGTTGTTTCCATATTCTCCTCTCCAGTTGTCCTGCAGTATAGCTGCAATGAAAAGCCTGTTTATGGAGAACTGGTGTTCTGCAAAGTGTCTCTCAGCAAACCTCAGGTCAAAAGCATGTGTTTGTCATCTTTGGAAGGATTCTCAGATAATAATATGGAACTTCCTACTTTTTCCAGTACCAGAGTTATTTACCTAAGTGCAGGTGCCTTTTACAATATCAGTCTTGCTGTAAGCACACGGATGAAGGCAGAAAGCAAGTGGGGATGGATTTGACTTGTAATTGCCATATCCCTGACTGGCCACAGTCTGTGTCCCCCACAGCCTGGGGGAGCTGCTCATCCCTGCGCTCAGTGCCCTCCCTGCTGAGAGAGGGGCAGCACAAGCATTCTCGAGCTGTCTCTGTGTTAGCTCAGTTTCTGTGACTCCTTCACCTTTGATCCCTTTTTTCTTTACCTGTGTATCCAGTGACCAGATTTTTGCATACAACAACAATCTCATTTCAAATTATGTGCTTAGAAGGACTTTGTTCAGGTCTGCTGTTTCCTCATCAGTTGTGCCTGCCCCTTTTGTTGATCTCCACACTTGGTCCCCACTGTTCTGCAGGCCAGGAGGCCCCGTGAGGTTTTTTCCATATTCTGCTCTGATCCTACACCAAATAGAGGTTTTTTTAGTATCTTCTGCATCTTAACCTGTGTTCCACTGGCACACGCATCAGTGCAGTTTCCCTGTGTGTCTTTTCCACCCTGATCAGCCATTTGTTTTTTCCTAAACACTTTTAAATGCTGTTGTCTCTGCTAATATTTTTTTTTGGATCACCTTCCCTAAAAGAAACCACAAAACCTATTAAATTGTCTTCTGTCATCAGTAATTTTGTTTATTCTGTTGAGCTCAACATGATCTTAAAGCAGAGAACCGGACTCAAGCGTCAGACAGGCAAGTGCAGCAAAGGAAGCCCACAGCTACCAGAGAGTGTTTGGCCTGACAGCTGGTCAGCAGCACCAGATCTGCTGGTGGTAGCATATTGTAAACTGGATATGTGGAATATGTGGACAAAATGCAGCGCTGTTAACAACAAGGGGGAAAAAAGGGGCTAGTTTTAGTTTGGGATGTCTTAACTGGAATTTTCCATCTAACATGAGGGAGGGCCATTGCTTTGTTTTTCCTGGGATTTTTGAGCCTTCAGCTAGGGCATGGATGTAATCCTGAGTTTCACCCTTCAAGACAGAAATACAAAAATGAGCGAAATATGGAAGGAAAAAATAGAAATGAGAAGTTCAGCAGATTTAACCTCTGAGGGAAGGTTGAGGAAATTAGATTATTTTGCTCTAGGAAAAAAAGGCTGAAGAAAACCACAGTAACAAATTTCTGTAAAAGATGCTACAAGGAAGACTGTGATTTCTTTGTTTCTGTATTCTCTGAGGCTAGAACAAGAAGTAATCAGCTTTAATTGTAGGAAAGAAGATACAATGCAGGTATATAAAAACCCCAAACTTCTCCAGTGTAAAAAGAGTGGAGCAGTAGAAACAGGCACCTGGGTGTGTGGTAGGGCATCCTTAGAGAGTTTTTCTTAAGGAAGTGTTAAGAAAACATCTGTCAGGGGTTGTCTTGGGTATTTTTGATTTTCAATAGCACAGGAGATGGAGCAGGTGATTTATGGACATTTTTGTCAGACTATTTGTATGTTCCTGCCATAGACTGTAGCCTCTCATTTTTACTGTATTTTGATTGCTGTAATACAAAATTGAAATAGTTCAACAGAACTCTTCTATGAGCTGTAATAAGATCTCACAATGAGAAATGTGGTAGATATTGCAGGAAATTCATTTTATGTGCCATACAGCAGGTGTTGTACATCTTAGAACAGGGGCTATTGTGTCTTGTAATAATGGAATTATGAGTTTGGGAGTTCTCACAAAGTGGCATTTTCCACACTTGCTGGTTTGTCAGGCTACTGGTTTTTTTCTTTCTTAGAAGTCCAGCCTGAATATATTTCTTTGTATAACAGGGTAAAAGTACTTTTGCCATTTCAGCTTGTTCTGTCTGCTCCAGAAAGGGAGAGAGGCAGGGGAGACAAAACAAGCAGCAAAACAACCCTCAATTCAGTTCTAAATACAAAAAGCTGCCTTGAGATACATTTTTAACTTTTTGTTAAGGTGAAAAGGGACCTGTTACATTATCTCATCTGGCCTTGATGTGCTTAAATTTATTAACAGTATCGATACTGGTGCCAAAATGGTTTCTGATGATGACACAGAAACATGTTTGTGTTCAAGAACCAGCACATCTTCCCATGCTGCCTGAGGCTGTTGTGTGTGTGCTCCTGTGCATATGCACATGTTCTTATTGAGGCGTTTATTTGCATCAGTGAGATATTGGCTCTTCTCTGTCATTAACAGCTTTATTCCATTTGTACAATTCTCTTGCTTTCTGAGCACATTTCTGAGTATTTACAGGAGTGCAGGTTGCTGGGAAGCAAACCTTTCATATTGTTTTAATATATGATCAAGTTTTAATACATAACAGTTCAATAATTGTTTTAATACCTGTCTTCTTGCCATTTTATTTGATGGAATAAGTATTTTTTTTAAAGCCTTAGCTTAGATTTTCCTTAAAGTGCATATCCAAGTCATTTAAACTCCACAAACCTGCAACTCTTGTGAGCATTTCATACTTAAAATGTTTCACCTGTAGATAAATGACAGCTTTCATCCTGGTGGTAATATATTTCTCATTAATTAGAAAATGCTTTCTACAGGGACTGAGAAACAAGTTATTGGAACAGTCACTACTGATGCATATGTAGTAGGAAAGCTCATAAAAAACTCCAAATAGACAATTTAATCTTTTTTTTAAGGAGACTTTAATATGATACAATAATTATGAAATTTTATCTTATTTTCTTGGACTCCGTATGTGTTTTTTTAATCAGCTGTCTTTTGGCTTATTGCACAAGAAACTAGAACACCTGCTTGTTCTGCAGTTGCATAATCTTAACATGTACCCTGCCTCTGACTGATGGGGGATTTCTAATGCAAGCAAAAATTCCTTAGAATTCTGACTTAGCAGGATACTTAAGCAGGTACTTAAACCTTAAATACATAATAAACCAAATTTAAGCACTGAAAAATGGAAGCAAATATTTCAATAGTTTTTATTTGTTCAATATGCATAGATCAAAAGATAATTCCACTACCAATTCCTTATTTGCTGACATGACCCGCGTGCTCTCCCGAAAAAGTGAGAACAGCGGTTCTCCCTGTCCTAGCCCGGCAAGCCCCGCGTGCGGCCACCGTGCCAAGACAGGGGCTGCCCCTGTGCTCTCAGCCAGAGCCTGGGTGGCAGTGACAAGCTGGGAGAAGGCAGCTCTTCAGCGCAGGAGTCCGGGGTAATACTGTATCGAGGCGTGAGGCGAAGAGTAAAGGATGGACCAGCAGCTACCGTATCCACGAGTGTTTTATTCCTGGCATGGGGGTAGACCGACTGGCAGAGAACCTGGGCTTACATAGCCTTTTAAAGGGGGGTGGCACAAAGGGAGGGTGCAGTCTTGGGACCAATTAGGGTACACCTGGGGCGGAGATAAGGGCAGGACCAACACCCCAGGGACCAATCAGGGATAACTGGCAGCTCCATCGATGAATGACCCATCGAGGAGCACTGAACCTTCTAGACCTCTGGGTAGGGTCTAAGGGAGATTGACAAGGGGCTCGGGAGGGGCTTGGGTGATAGATAGGGAACACTCTGGAATAATGGGAGGGGTTGGGGTGATAGACATGGAAGGTGCAGGAACAAGGGGAGGGGTTTTGCCTTAAATGGGGTACAAGGGGGTTGGCTTGGGAGGGACAAACTTGGAACTGGGGGAAACCAACTTCAAAAGGATTGGGGGGAAACTTGGGACAAACCAACTTAACTTTTAGGTTCACAGAAACTTACAAAATTAACAGAACACAATAAGGCCTGCTTAATTGGCTAGTTAACAATGAAACAACACACCGCCACAATGTATTTCACAACCACGCTCAAAGTACATTTAGCAAATATTCCAGTCCTGAGGTCTTTGCAGGAGTCATGTCAAGTTTGCAGACTCAGGGCCTGAATAGTGACACTGTTATGTACCAAAGTAGCTTCTTCTTATCAGTCTGTCTTCAGCTCTTCAGAAGTTCATTGTTTTCAACAACTAAAAAGTGGTTGATTATCACAGAGCAGCCAAATGAGAGCACCCATGAATTGTAGGAATTCTGCCTGTACCCTGTGAGCCTTTCTAGCACAAATACATTTTTTTTCAGAATTGTATTATATCTTTATAGTCAAGACTGGAGTGTTTGGAGTGGAGAGCTGTTAAAGAGGCTTGAAATGAGGTGCTGTGAGAAGAGAGTTTGATTGGAACGGTAGAGAGCAATGAAATCCACCTAAGCAGTGCAGTATGGGCCCCACCATGTTATAAAAGGACCAGGATTAGTGCAGCCCAGAAGAAAAGTGAGTGCACAGTATGACAATAGCCCAGGGCATATATGAGAGAAATTAGTAAAATGAAGTTATTTGCAGTACACAGTGCAGGCATAATAGACAGTAATGGGCTAGAACAGAAGAGAAGAAACAGGTGTAAGCAGCAGCAAACATTCTGCAAGAACACCAGTGAGGCACTCGGGTAATTGCTGCTTGTTGTGCATGGACATGATCAACTACATGGCAAGTTACTCAAGAAACATGGGTTTTACAAGGACCAGCAAACCCACCCTGCAGGGCTCTGTGCAAACTTGTCCTAGTCTGCCACTGAAGAGTTGATGATCTTTGCAGTCTGTTGGAATTAGATTGTTTTGTTTACTTTAAGTCAAACAAGAAAAGCCCGCAAAAGAATATGTTTTGTTCCTCTTTTTGCACTTTTGAGTTTAAACATGCTGTGACATGAATACTTTAAGTCAAATCTAATGGAGGAACAGAGCAATGAAAAGAACTTCTCTAATTCAGGAATCAGTGTTTTGTTGGATCAGCAATTCATCACTCTTGCTGTGCATGAGCCAGTGGAAATTACAAAACAAACCAAACCAATGGGGGAAAAAAAAAAAAAGAGGAAAAAAAGAAAATACTAAAAAGAGGAAAAAAAGAACTAAAAAAAAAGAAGGAAAAGCACACTATAAAAACATTGTGTGCTTTACTTTGGTGGAGCGAGATTCTGATATTGTTTGCCAGGTGAAATGGCCACATACTGCTCCAAGCCTTGTATCTGAGCCAAGGTCCAGGTAGTCAGGATTCACTGTGATCTTACGGACTTGCAATGTTTTCACTGCAAAAAGCTGCAGAGGTAAATATCAGTTTTAGATTTTCGTGTTGTTGCCAGCTCGTATTTCTCTGCTGGTAAAATCTCAGCTTGGAGTGGTATATGCCTGAGGTACATCTCTACTGTCACTATGAAAACAGGAAAAGAGATTAGTTGTGTGAAGAATCCAAGAGCTTTTAAAGGTTGAACTGGAAAGATGGAAGAGCAAAGCTGGTGCTAAGCAAGAGGGAATAGAAGAAGATATATATGTGAGAAAAGACAAATTTGACCATCAGGACACGAAAGTTTAGGCAAGTATCCCATTAAATTCAGTAGGGACTTAATTCATCCAATTAGAAATGTACTGATGTTGCACACATGGTGTATTTTTCTACCAAAACAACTTTGCTGACACTTCACTTATGAAAAGGTGATAAAAATTGGCTTTACCATCAGGGCTAGAAGTTTTCTCACAGAGCTAAACCAAAAATCCTTTATAGTCACCGCACTTTTGTTTTTACTGTTGCAGAACTAGTGCTGCAAATTAATCACTGTAAACTCACATTTTAAACAGTGTAGATAGGAACTCCTTAAAACTCAGGTTCATGGATTTGAGTTAGTCTTTTTCAAACCAAATCAAATTTTGTTGCTTCATTACCTAGAACCGGGCGGGGGGGGTGTGGGGGGGTGGGTATTTCCTCCCATGTTTCTTTGCAGATTTAGCTCAGCAGTTCTTTCTGAGCAGTGTTACTTCTGGTTTTATTTGGATGGAGAATGCTTTTAATGTGTGTTGTAACCTATTAGGAATTGTGCATTGCTTGGTTAAAAGAATAATTTAAAACATGACCCTGCTCCCATAGTTTTCATTTTCTGCCTTATCCTGCTTAGTAAAGCAGTTCCGTGTCCTTTTTCTGTTGTAGTTAAGAGGAAAAACCATACCCACTGTGTGTTAGTTGTTGGTTTAAGAAAGTTGCACTGGCCACTTGCATCATCTGGTAAGGAGATGCTTATGTTAAATGCACATGTGACAAAGCTGAGGTGCTTTTCTCTCATGTTGGTGTGATGATAAATTTTTTCAAGTATATTGGAAGCACATTTAGGCTGAGAGCTGCATCACTGGAAATTGCACATTCCCCCATCTGGGAAGTTCCAGAGTTGTGACGTGTGCCCTTCAGGACATCCACTGCCTGGTCTTCAGTGCTGAGCTCCATTGCTCTTTCCACAAAATTTATGTGCAGTCTTTGGATGTTATTACAGTTAACTTAAACAACTGCCAAAGAGAAATCTTCCATAACTTCCTGGTTCCTAGGCCATTTTGTTACAGTACACAAATGAGTTGTTTTGCAGAAAAGGCTGTAGTAAGATGACTCACTCCAGCTGCTATAACCAAGGAAGAAGTTGCTCAGTTACATTATATGACACCACATCTACTACTTAATATATTTCCCTAAAGCTTCCTCTGGCCTTTGTTATATCACTACTCTTCTGTTCTTAATGTGGAAGTAAAATGTGATGTGTGAGTTTGTGCCTTACTTCCTCTTGTTCTCTGGTGCTTTTTACTTGAGAAGCTCTTTAAAACAACTGACCACCACTGCAGGTTCTGTTGGCAGTGCACTCTGCAGCCCCTGGGTTCTTTCATTCAAACCTTTTTTTAGGCCATATGTATCCTAATTTTACTGGACTGATATTGTTTAGTAGATATTTGTCCAAATCAAAGCAGAAGCTGGTGTATTTATTTTGGAGCTCATAAACATTATTTAAGAAAATCATTACCCAGAGCTTGTTTCTGCATTCAGCAATACTGAATTAATTCTACCCTTCTAGCCAAAGTCTTTCAAGATGGAGCAGAAGAGCAGAGTATAATTTATAAATTGTCCTGAGGTAAAATCAGATGTTCCTGTCAAGTCTTGCTTCCCAGATTTTACAAGATCTGTAATTTAGGTGCTATAGACGATGTTGCCTGCCTGACAAGAAAGTCAGAGTTGATGGACATTGATTTGCCACTGGGAACCGAAACCATTAATTGGAGCTGTGGCGATGAATCCATTTCTTTGCTCTGCTTTGTGGATCCTGACTTAACAGTTTTTGCTACAGTCAAAAATTCATTCATGCAAATGCACCTTTTGTGATCAAACTAATCAATTTTTCTGGCTTGTAGTCAACAGACTCAGGATTCTGAAGACTTGTATACACGTGTCACTGAATTCCCAAAGGAGCTGAGAGCTCCCGGGGTGAGACGTGTGTTCCTGTGTCCGGAGGGATGGGACACCAAAGCAAACCTGAGCATAAAGTACTCGAAATGCTGCCAGCTCTGATAGTGGTGTGAAACAAGACACTTGAACATAGATCTTTGAAATGAACATATTGGGTTTGGGGTGTTTGTTTGTTTTCTAGTTTATAATCACTCTAAATTAAGTGTACAAGAAAAGCCATAGAGAAAATGCAAGAATAGTGAGGTGAATTTTTTCTTTGTCTTTTTGGTTGGTTGGTTGGTTGGTTGGTTGGTTTTTGTACTTGCAGACTTGGGCTCTGGAAACTTTTGTTATTGCAGGGGTTTTTCTTATCTGTTACTTCTTGTGATGGAGGGAAAGAGAGCGTTTACTCAGGAAAGGTTTGAAGAAGAGGCTTTTAATCTAATACATATAAAGTACAGTGAAACACTACTAATGGAAGCCTCATGAATAGATAAATTTTTATTCGTTTGTATTTGGGAGATTATCTGAACGTCCCTATAATAACTCTTTTATCACTTATTGATAGCACTTGCATTGATGTAAATCACAAGTATCTTTGCTGTCAGGTTCACACTGGCCTAGTTGAGATCAGCAAATGGCCTTTCCCATCCCTACAGTTCCTGCGTGTGACTAAATATACAACTTTAATGCTACAGTCACTGACCAGTGCATGAGATTCTTTATGTTTTGCTGCTGCTTTTCCTTAGCCTTATTATACTGAGGTGTCTCAGAAGCTTGGTTGAGTTTTGGGGTGTTGGAAGCTGTAAGTTTTTGTGACTCATGTTCTTTTAAGCCTGTGTCACTGTGTGTGTAAAATACGTAGGTGAAAAATTAAGAGGATGTTTGGGAGATATTAGAGTAGAAATTTTTATTCTTGGTGCTCTTCACTCTCCATGTTGGTCTGCAAATATCCTATAGTTTTAGTGAAAGTCCCAGTCAAGCTGCTCTCAGGGTTTAAAGAGTCATTAAGTTTGGCTGAAATGGTTTAATTTATGGACAGAAGGGAATTGGAGGAGGAAAGTTCTAGCCCTTATTATATAGAAGATCTCTGCTGTAAATATGTACCCTAAAATTTCATAATAAAGGGAAATTCTCATAATTTCTGATCATTAAGCAACAGTGCAATGCCCTTGATCCTGATATTTTCTCAAACTAGTATGTTATAGATAATTGGGGTTAGAAAAGGGCCATAAAATATGTAGGCTGGCATAAATGTCCTACTTGCATAACTTCAGGGTCTCAGGTTGATTTTTTAGCTTTATAGTAATTAACATAGATAAAATAAACTTACATGTCCTTGGTTAAGACCAAGAGCAGTGTTAAATAGTACAATGACAACATCAGGTACTTAACTTCTCAGCATTCCCTTCAGAAGAAATCTCTAAGCCTTTTGTACTGTTAATTAGCAAAGCAATATTACTTTGCTGAACTGCAGTCACAATTCTTATTTAATAGTTTGCACTGTAAAGTCTACATAATTGCTTATCATTGCTCATACACGTGTGGGTACAGCTGATACAGCACTGGCTGAAGGAGAGGAAAAAGATGCCCTCAGTGTGAGGAAGCCACTGAACCATGTTAAACAATTGTGGGAATAACTCTTATTTTCGTGACTTTTGCACATGTAACTCTGAACCATGAAACTCTATTCAGATAGATTTGTCTGGTTTAATACACCAGCACTGTAACTTCGTTAAGGTCAATTGCAGGAGACTTTTGCCTTTTCGTTTGCTGCCTTGGAGGGGATGCTTTGGTTTTCATTTGTCTTTGTCGAGTTACAGCATTTTATCTTGTTTAACGTTAGCATTAGGAATGTCATATCTGGTGGGTGGTTTTTTTTCCTGAATGACATCAAATGTATTACTTGGAGGTCTGAGATGTTAGCTGGAGTGGCAGAAGTATTGCTTTACTCAAGTTTTCTGGGATTCCAAAGCTTAAAAAATCAGTATGTTGTATAGATGTTGAAAAGAGAATGGTTTAAGGAATTATGAAATCCTGAAAATGGCATTTCTGAGCCTTGTTAATAATAGTATCATAAATAGTAGAATATCATAAAAACATGTAATTGAAAACAAAACATAAGTTTGGGAGGAGGGCAGATTTAATAGGGATTCACTCTTTAAATTCTTTATTTCCTTGACCTTTGTTTGTAAGAAAGAAGATCCTGCAATCAAGGACTGTTCTTCTTTGTTAGGGTCGGTATTCTGGATTTTTAGGTATCCAGTGTGGGTCATGTAGAATATGGGGGAAAAGGGAACATCCAAGTACTACAGCAGTGTGATTGTAGATCATGGAGTTCCCCAGTGCCAGGTTTTTAAGGTGAATTTCCTACAGCAATCAGCCTTTTTGTATGTACACTGTGCATATTAATTATTTTCAAATTCACATTGAAATTAGGCATTTTTTGTTAAACCCTTAAAATCCATGTGTGAAATTAGATTCAAAAGGAAACTCTGCAAATGGTGTCTGACCTTCTCTCTTCTTTCTTCATTTAATATTTATATTGTGTGTGCAATAAAAGCTATGCAGTGCTTTCCAGGAACTTCAGCATCTGGCCTGCTTCCAGCATGTTTGTCTCTAGCCAGTGTTCTGGAATAGCTGGTGATTATTTACCTGCATAAGTGATTAAACACATTCTCATTACAAGTGAAGCTTAGCAGGGTTTTTCCTTATGGTCCAGGACAACACGTTCCTCATCAGTGTTCTTTAATAACTTATCTATTTCTCCTTCTCTTCCATTTCATTTCTGTTCAGGACATTTTCTGACTCTGCTGACCATGTTAATCTTCAATAGTGCCCGAGGGATTTTGCTGTCTGCTCCTTTGGCATAGTCCTAAATTAGCTCCCTTCACATTTGTTCAGGCTGTAGCACTGAACATACACTATAGTATGGAATAGGACAATCTCTGCTCTTCTCTTGGATGATTAGTATTCCAAGATAGTCTTTCCTGTGACTGGTGATTTCAAATCAGAACATTTGTTGGCATGATATTAGTTTTTTCTTCCTTGCTACCAATCCACAGAACATTTTGTCGGCAGAGGCAGCAGTTTGACTCAGCTCGTCCTGCCCTGACAGATCGTTTGCTAGATAGAAGTGTTAGATTTCATTTTCCTCAGCAAAGCTCAAACTAAACAAATAATTCAATTCCCATATCGATGCTGGGCCCCTTCCACATTTTATCCAGGCCGGGCAGATGTAACTTCCTAAAGATAGCTCAGTGGGGCTTTTTTGTTTGTTTAGGTTTTGTTTGTGTTCCTTCCCAGTGCACTGTTGTGAATGCCTCCTTTGGGAGGTAACGGTGGTTACTTATTGTCACACTTAAATTAAATGCCCAAACATAGTTTCTTCAGGCTTTCGTGTCATCATACTTGTAGTCACACCTGCTGACTTCGTCCTCAGCTCCTGGAAAAAACCTCTGGGTAGCCAAATATGCGAGGATGGACTTGCTCACTCACCGACTGGTCGGGGATTTATTGAGCTGCTGTCCTGTATGTCCTATCCCTGTAAGAAATCAGACTTGATGTTAAGAAATTTCACTCATAGCTTTCTTTTGCCTGCTGTTCCTGTTCTGTCCCATCCCACAAAGATTCAATGATGCAGCAAGTACCAGGAGACTCTACAGTATTGAACGGGAAAAAGAATGTTTATTTGCCTCTATGTCCACAGTGTGCCAGAATTTAGTTTTTTCAGAATGAAAACATACATATATATGTTTCAGGATGACATTTTGTTATTCATGGTTGAAACACTAAGATGAAATGCAGGTTTCTCTCAGCATGTTCTCTTTCCCTGTATGGAAGGGTGGAATGATCAGAACTAGAGAAACTGCTGAAGGACTCCTTGTGACAGCAAACAGCTTTTTAATGCAACAATGAACACTTGTTTATTCAACGTTGCTTTCAACTCCAGTCGCTCATTCATAGAGGAAGAAAGAACAAAAACCAGAAAACAAAAATCTAATTAATCTAAGGGTATTGAATGCTTGTTAAAATTCACCTGTCCCAGAATGTCCATTTATCATGATTATGACTGAACAACCAAGCTAGGAAAGGTGCTGCTTCTTCATTTGATGCAAGATCATGATTTATTACCCTGTTTTTTAGTAATGGTTAAATCTAATGAACGTTTCTGCATGACAAATCATTTGTCTTCAGAGTAAAATTAGACATGTTATTCCTTCATGTAGAACATTACACAGCAATTCATTGGATACAGAAGTCTTGTATTGCTGAATTATTGCCAAGGTACTGGCTGCATATATGAACAACATGTGTGCATTAATGTTTTAATATTATATAGTCTCCTGTTTGTAAAATTATGTAAATATTTTCATTTGACCCAATCAGTTTGCAAACTACATTTTCCTTCGTGCTTATAAATTCCTGTCATAGATCTGAAAAACACATATCTTGATGAATAATTGGCTTCTTTGTCCATTCATTGTATGTACATATAGAAGTAACGTGTTCAATTTTTATTTAGTGGGTTTTGTACTTAAAAATGGTACTTCCTACCTGAATAGTGCAGCTACATTTTTCTTTTTTCTTTTCTTCTTTTTTTTTTTNNTTTTTTTTGGAAGGGAGAGATATTTTAATATTACTGCTGCTCATTTGCTTCCAGACTGCTCTTTATAGAGATCCTCCTGAGTAATCTTACAGTACAGGCAGCTGCCAGGTTGGGGTCTTGATGCTGCTCCTTTAACAGAAGCTCCATGGATTTCATAAAGGATAATCACTCTTTAAATGTTCTAGTAGCAAGAAGATGATGTAAATTATTCCATAGACTTCTGTGGAAGTCTGCCTGCTTTATTATTCTAGCACTGCTGTAGTACCATATGTTTCAACCTGCTTCTAGGCTCTTTTAGTCATCAGAAAAACTTCAGGCAGACGGTGCTCTAATTAAACCTAAAAAACCTTAAAATTTGCTGTAAACTGAGCCAGTTCTCTGATTGTGAGATTAGACTGTGCTAGAACTGGGGCTTACAGAAGATCTTGTGCTTCAAATGTTTGTACTCTGGCCTCTCCCCTCGTGCACAGTGATTTATTGTTTGCAGTAGCACTGTACACTTATATAGGAGTAGAACCAGCAGGCCAGCCCTGGGTTCTGTTTTACTGAGTGCTCTGCTGCAGAGGGGTTTCTAATCCCCTGAGAAGCTGCTCTAGAGTCTCTCTTAGTGGCCTTGGAGAGCAGAGAGCAGGAATCAGAGCTGATTCTGAATGAGGAGAGGGACAGTGCTTTGGTGATGATCTGCCAGGTTCTGCTGGCAAAGCCCGTGTCCTGGGAATGCTGGTGTGAGTGCCACAGGAGCTGGACCAGGTGACAGGGAGTTAGAAGGCACTCAGAGTCAGCCAGCTGATCTCCCAGCCCAGCTGCTCTCACCTCTGACCATTCCTTATGGAGCTGGCTTCCTCTGCACCACAGGCCCACCGATGCCCCTGAGGAACACAGGGATGTGCTCGGAGGATCAGCTGCTGCTGGGATCAGCGCTGGGCTGTGGTGATGATGTGCTTGTGCAAATGGAAAGTGTCTGTGCTGCATTCCCGTGCTGCAGGGCTCTGAGTTCCACGTGAGAAGCAGTATCTGTGAAATGAAGCAGTTAACTTCACAGGGAAATAATAAAAAAAAAAAAAAGTACTTTCTATACTTTCAGTATTTTTCAGCATTTGGTATTATTTCTCATATATATATATTCAGTACTCAGTGAATTGATGTAATTATTTTCCATTAGTCTCAGGTCAAGAGCTTAGAAATCCAGTGAAGGTGCAGTAATACTTCTTGTTCTTTGAAGCTATTGAATTCATTTGGTTAACACATTTCAGTCTTTGCAGTCAACAAGGTGGTGATTTTAAATGAACGTTGGGAATGTTATGCCACTATTTCATTGTTAGTGCTTGGTTGAAAGTCCCAATTATGGCAAGATTCATAATAAAACTTGATAACAAAACAGCAGCTGAAGCGAGAGGCTGGAAAGATAGATGAAAAGTAGGTAAAATAATTAGCTGTCTCACAGTTGATGTGGCAAAAAAGGGATCTCAGGATAACAAATAACTACTACTGAAAGCAATCCATTATGTGCAAGGAAAGATAAGACAATTACTAAGCAGAATCCCTTACAGTTTGGATATAAACATGATTTTAGTGTCTGCATCTGTTACAGAGAGGTCTTTTCCTGGTGGAATGCACCAACTTTCCCCCAAAACTTTTTTCCCTTTTTTTTTCTCTTTTACTTCTTACCTAGGAGGTAAGCTGGTGCTTCATCTTAATTACACTGTTGTTTCAGCTCTTTGGAGATACAAATGTCTTTGTCAGACCAGGTGGTGACATCTGTATTAGCCTACTTTAAATCTCTGCTGTAGCAGAAAAAACTTAACTGTTCCTTCCCCCTTGGCTTGATATTGTGCATATTTCAGCATGAATTGTTCTGTCCATTGAACATTCATATTTTATACCACAAAACATTATGATACAGGGGCAGACTACCCAACCTTTCCCATCTGCTGTGGGGTAGATGTTGTTTTCCCCAACATACTAGGATAGGTTAAATGTATACTCTGTGTTACCTGAGAGAGGCTGAAATTTTGGGTTGTGTTTTTCCTCTCCAGTGCAGGGAACAGGAAGGGATGGCAGCCAGTGCTTCTGGGGGCTGTTCTGTGCCTTCTGCACGATGAGATAGAGCTCCATGTTTGTTACTGCCTGGGCTTCTCAGAAGGTGGAACCACGGGGAGCTCAAAAGATCACTGAAGTTTAGTTGAGGAAATTAATGAGCTTTTGGAGGGAGTTGTTTGATTCAGTAGGTGAATATTCAGCTGTGTAAATTACAGCAAGATATTTTGTCACAACTTCTCAAATGGTGAAGTGCAGGAAATCTATCTGCGGTTATTAATTGTCTGGGAGTTTTTCAGCATCTCTGAAATCTCTGTACTTTCTGGTAAATATGACACTGCCTGCCACTGATACCAGGATTGCTGTGTTCTAGGATGAGCTATTGTATTTTAAGGAAATTGAAAAAAAACCAAAGCCAGCCTTCCAGGTTTGAAAATAATAATAAATCATTCTGTTGTTTATTTTTCTTAATGTTTGTTTTCTATTAAACAGTGCCTGAGAAACAGTGCTTGAGCCTTGTTGCCCTCAGCAGTGGTTTTTACCTGTGACATCTTACTGGATTTACAGGGAAGATGTAGAAGGCACAGTATCAATAAGGGAAAGAATCTATACCTCGTGGCAGATCTTTAAGCAAACATGGTTCTGGAAGAGATTTGAAACCCTCTATGCTCTCCCTGCAGCAATGGCCAATGTATGTACTTGGATTTTTTTGGCCCTTGGATGAGTGGTTGAAGCGTTAATTTTGCTTTTTGTCTGATCCTCTATGGGCACTTTGTTATCCCACAGGTCTAGAAGTTTCCTGCAGTGATCCTCTGTCAGTGGTGATGGGAGTGTACACAGGAGTACAGGTCTATATTTCCATGACTAAAGCTTTTTTTGCCTTTTTAGCTATAGATAATTTCTGTTTGTGTCCACAAAATCCACACAGCAGTACACAATTGCATTTGAGATGTTTCAGCACTTACTTTCCAGTCTTGAGTGAGCTCTGGTTATATTTTCAGCAGAAATCATAAGTAGCAAACGATGTTACACTGTGTAAAAGTAGGGAAATTCAGAATTCACGGTGTTCTAATTTGTAACAAATATCCCTGGCAGGACTGGACCACTTCTCTGATAGTTGATAACTGCCTGCCCTTCTGAAGAGCACCTCGGCTTAGTGTCAGAGAGCTGTGGACCATCTTCTGAGCAGACAGTGTGTGTTTCTGAACAAAAAGGTGAAAATACTGCAAAATACAATTTTGCAGATTCTCAGTATAAGAGCTCATACTCATGCATGTTGGAATTTTATTTCCAAACTGTGGAGGTGGATGCCTGTTGGATTTGCCTGTGGGAGGAGAATTTTATAGTTTCTTATATTTGTTATATAGACACCAGATTCAATTATGAACTCTGAAGAAGGAAACTATGTTTATTACAGAAACTGGAAGAGACAGTAAAACACAGGGTTTTGGTTTTGACTGCTGGTTGCATCAACAGGGGGGAAAAAATGTTAATTGTATGTTTCAGAAGATTGGACCAATAAATCATCACCTCCTAAACAGCTTCCCTGATTTTTAACTGAACTATTTACCAGAGTTGATAAAGCCTTTGGGACCAGAGAAGGTCACTTGCTTCTCTGTGAAAGGCAGGGATGGGTAAATAGTACTGGGAAGTGATAATGTGCCTGTCTGTTTGCTGTCTGCTGCTGCTGGAGTCACACAGGGTGTGGAGATCCCAGTGGATTCCAGAGCACCTCCTGCTGCCTTGTAAGAGATCCCCTGTCTTGGCATTCTCCTTTCCTTTCACAGGGAGAATCCTGTGTGTTTGCTATGCTTATGTGGACTTTCACATTTTAATTTGAACATTTTAGCACACTTTTATTTTAAATAGAAAGAAAAATATCACTGAGAGTAGATGGTGGAACAGACATTTCAAGCAGTCTCTTAAGCATAGAACAGGCAATAGAAAGATTAGAAATTTCTCCAAAGCAAAGTAATCCCCAAGAATCCTCGTTGTTCCTTTAGAGCCTACCGTATTAACTTAACAAAATACTTCCTCCCTTAAGCAGGGTCTCATTTCTGTGTTTTCAGGAGTTCAGATCCTCTTTCCCCCTCCCTTAGTGCCCTTTTGATTTTGAATAATGTTTGCAGACTTCGAAGGGGACAAAGTGTCACTTCTCAGAATTCTGACAGGATACCTCAGTGGTCAGTCAGTAGAGCAATGCCCTAAAGGCATGTCTCAAATTCCCAGATTTTGACTTGCATTCCCAGGGAACAGATTGAAGAAAATATAATAAATGTGCTCTGTGTGTGCTCATGTAAATGAACAAATTCTTCTGAAAATAGTGGTGTGTCACAGGGGGAAAAAAATGAGATGATGGGAGAAAAATTAGGCTAAGCTGTGTTTTAAAACTGAAATACATATCTTGATACACGTCAGAAACCAGTCTTAACTTTTATGTGGCATTTTATCGGAACTCTGGATTTGGTGTTTGCATTATGCCACAGAGCTCCCTAGCTTGTAGAGGAATTTATCTAAGAGGATTTGGGACTTAGAATTCAGGCCTAAAGCTATGCTTGTCCATCAACAGACTGTGGGTATCTCTATACTTCTAGTTCTGCAGTTAATTAGCTGGGGTTTTTATGGGCTGAGGAGTTCTTGTGCTATTTTTATTGGTCTCTCTGCTTGAAAGTAATAAAATGTTGTAACAAAGCTTTAGAATTGGTAATGTTTTGATACATGGGGCAACATTAGTATTTGAAACAGCAATACTAATTTGTATTGTCCCTATTTGCTGAACACTTGGATTAAATTTTGTCTCATAGTCATTTAATATGCTGAGTTTTAAACATTCACAGCTCAGTTCTCTCTTGTGCCCCTGAGGTTGCCAGCGTTATATTTTTCCAAATTGAGTTCTGTATCTTTCTAGTTTAATGACAGTGGTTTTTGATCTTTGATCTCATGCAATTTTATGGATTTCTCCCACTGATATTCTGTAAAATACTGCTTCTTTATTCATATTGAGACTACATACTTCCATAGATTCCTTTTCCTTTCTTTTCTGACTTCTATTTGGGCCTGTGTTAACCTCTGCTTGAATACATGACAGGAAGGGTACAGGCAGCTCACCTGCACAGCCCAGTGCTTCAGGGTGGGGCAGAAATTTGTGTTGGTGGAGTTGTGCATTGTCAAAGGCCACTTCAAAGGTCAGTATTTTGTGTGAGTGAGAAGCCTTTGCTTCTGCACTGAGTTTAGGACAGTCACTGTCCAGGCTGAAATTCCAGCATTTTCAGCCCCTCAGGTTGTAGAGGACCCCTCTGGGCAGACGGGCCCAGCATTCCCTCGGCATGCTGGCAATCCTGGTGTTTGCTGTACATTTGAGACTTTCATACCCAACTACTTTTTGAAGATAAGTAGAATATTGAGGATGCTTATTAGAGACGCATTTTCTTCCTCTCCATTTTGTCCTCGTTATCAAAACTTCCCTGCTAATTATTCACAAATGCATTAAAACATCTTCGTCCAAAACTGATACATAACCATCAAAAATGAGACTCAAATGAAATTTCTCAAAACTCTGTGTAGTAAGCAAGGAAAACATCTTGTTAAAAATGTATGTGTTTATTTACTCGTTGGCCTTAGACACTGTGATATAGGAGAGCTTTCATTTACTAAGCTGAGTTGCTTTGTCAATGCTGCTACATTTAGCTGAATTCTTCCTAGTGAAAAATTGATAATGGAACATTACACTTTGCTCTTATTATTTATCTGTGTATGAAAAGGGAAGAGGACAATGTCCTAAATGCAAATATCAAAGACCTTGCCTCGAAGACAACTACTTTCTATTAAAGGCATTAGATTCCAAGCAATAAATTAAAAGTCCTATTGAAATTCTAAGCATTATTTCCATTTTCATTTTACATTAATCTAGAAAATGGGCTCGCTCTTGATAAAGCTCCAAGAAATTGTTAGTGATTCACTCTCTGCCTGGGTACACTGTTGCCACTGCAAGTGGTTTGGCTGTTTATTTTATTTTACTGCTCCAAGTTGAGTAGCATTGCTGAGGAACCCTTTCTTTTCATCCTCTCTCCCCTACTACTTCTTTTAGCTGCATCAATGGATGGAAACTCTAATTTTGTGATGGATGGAGCCTCAAAATGGGATCTCAGGTGAAGGCTGAGAACAGGGAGAGAACTGTGTTGGTGCTGCCTTTTCCTTTCTTTCCTCAGGCTGTTGGAGGTCAGAACAGTCAGACTCCTGGGTTAAGGCAGGATATTTTGCAGCTGAGTTGTAACAGAAATACTTGCATTAAGCTCCAAGAGAAATTAATGTATTTGAGAAAATGAGAGTTTTTAGAGTAGGAATGCAATAGGGAACCATTAGCAGGTGAAAGTCCTGTTAAATCAACTTTGCTTCTGAGTCTGATATACAAAAAGATCATGTTACCTGTTACAAGAGCAAATATCTACAGTTCTTTAGACTTCCTGATTGAAGTATAGGTTAAAAATTTAATGTAGTATTAACATGGCAATTCCTCACTTAGATGGTCTCTGTTAGGGTTAAAGTTATTTTGCAACTCAGGATCTGTCCTGTTGCTGGAAATATAAAATTATTTTCTTATCACTGTGTGTCGTGTAGTGCATTTGTCTGGCTCAGTGCAGGTAGATCTAATGAAACACTCCTTGCAAATTAAGCCATTTATTAACTACTTTATAAATTGTAATATTAACTTGCATTCCACCTGTGCTGTAACAGGCTGAGAGAATGTTGCAGATTGGCAAAACTAAGGATCTTGGAGGTCTTTCTGCTTTTGTTACACCCAGAGCTTTGACTCCCATCTCTCTTCTAAGTTACTGAAGTGCCACTCAGTGGTGCTACTTTCATGACTCATAAAGTGAGTAACAGCTGCCGCCTTTAGCAGCATATTAGCAGTTCATTCTGTGACCCTGGGTTCAGTAATAGCTCTGCCCAGTGCATCTGTGAAAATAAAGTATTGAAAGAATGGCCATTATTAGCTGAGGATTTCTCATAACAAGCCTTCATGTGCAAACTTTCACCATCTTTTGTTTTCATGAATGGAATTGGCAAGGCTGGTACTCAGAATTGCTCAGTCCAAGTTTGGAGGTTCTCCCAAGACTAAATGAACTGCATCAGGCTCGCTTGGAAACTGGAGTTTTCCTTTTGCCAGGTAAAATTCAGTCCCAGGTCCTCCTCCTGTCAAGTGCAGTTAATGCAACAGAACATCTCCCTGCTCTGTCTGTGGGAGGCTTCTCTTGTGCTTAGTGCTCCAAGGGCAGATTTCCAGCGGATCCCAGCCAGCTCTCTGGCTTTTCATGGAAGACTTGCAAGTGTTCTGATACCAACATCTAATTGCCCTTGTTGGAGCTACAGCATCCTTACAATGATCAGCTGAGCAGATCAATAGCTCCCTTCTAGGACTGACATGCCCAGTATTGAAATTTCCAAACAGTTAATTAAAAGATATTGCTGAAATCTCACCCAGTAGCTGAAAACAACTTTATACCCTCTGAGAAGCATTGATACTAACCTGCTGATTTCAGTTAGTTTTATAAATATGGTAGCAAACATGAAGCGTGTGACTGATGTGTAATAATGAGATTTGGGTATATTTTTTTTTCTCCAAAACATAGTGCCCTTGGGAAAAAAAAAAAAAAAAAAGGCCCCTCTTTTTTTTATATGACTATTTTTTAATTTCCACAAAGATCCAGCTGTGATGTTTGGGCATGATGAGATACAGTGAGGAGAAGCAGCACTAGCACCTTGCATCTGCTTCTGTCAACATGGAAAACTTGGTCAGAGCATATAAACCCTCATGCAGCGTTGTTATTTGATGGAGAGGAAATCCTATTCTAAAAGTGTTAATGGAAATCTTGTCTGGCATCTCTGCTGGATCTGCTAAATGCTGAAGAAGAGGATCTGATTTGAAATATCTGATTTGAAAGATCTTTATTCACACTGTCTTATGCATAATGGTTTGGAATAAAAAAAACGTGAGTGTTGTAACATAACGAGTAACTGCCACTGGTGATGAATTGTGTTTACAAGTTACAATTCTACTGATGTGCATAAGTACCTTCCTTGGCTGGCAGTGATCACATTCCTCTGTGGCAATAATCCAGGGCTGTAGTTTCTTGCAGAGCTGAGGCTGCAGTTGTGGAGCCATTTCACCTGGAAAACAGGTAAAATGGAAACTTTCTTCCCTGGTGGCATTTTATGGGAAAACATCAAGTTGCGGTAGATGTATTATCCTTCAGCTGTTTGACTTAGTAGAAATCAATGATAAGTTCATATCCTCAACTGGAAAAAATAAATCAATTAATAGCCAAAAAAGGGAAAAATCAATACAATATATAAAACAGTGTCGGCCTAATTAAAATGTCCTGTGCACCTCAAAATTACTTAATGCCTAAAACTACTGAATAGCAATTCCCAGTCTGCCAGAGGAGGAAAAAAATAATGATAAAAAAATGCAGGCTCCCATCATTTGCAATACCAAGTTTAAAAGGTGCTTCCTTTTGGATTAGGAGCTAACAACACACAATTACAATGAGCTTCAGAGGCTGCCTTTCCTACAGTGTTCAGCCCAAATCCTGCTGACCTTGGAGCAGCTTTGAGGCTGTGCTTCCCTGTCTGTGAAGTCTTCTTGAACAATTATCCTGATATGTCAGTCTTGAGCAAGTTTTCCATTAATTTTGGTCAGTCTTCATTTCCAGCCTGCTATTTCTCTTCCTCCAGACCACACCTATTTGAATGTTGCTTTTACAACAAAAATGTGTTGTTTATTTCTTGGCTTTTTCGGATATCTTCTAGAATTGCCCTGGGCAGCGATGCAGGATTTGGAGCTGACACCTCCTCACACCTCTTTGCTTTACTAATGAGGATGATACCTATGGAATTTATTGCTGTTCTTCTAACCCTTTATTTAGACTTATCTTGCTCATACTGATAACTCTGGATGTTTCGTGGGAGAAGGGAAGCTGGTGGGAAATATGAAGAAAGGAAGCAAGCACTCATATAGTGATGATCATTAGTATCCACTGTATTGTTCTGATGGTAACAAATGAAACAATGCCATCAATGTAGCTGTAGGGTGTATTATTTTATTATTTGTTCTTTTTGTGTTCATTGTTGGTACAACAATATGTCAGATTAATTTTTTTTCCATCTTCTGCCTGCTAAAGTAAACAGTAATACTAAATGCATTGTGCATCAGCTTGGCTGTTCTACCTGGTTTAGATGTGATTTGTTTTTCCAGAAGTACAGTTATAACGATAGCTTCAGGAAAAGACTAATGGAGGAGTTATCTCAGTGTATAAGTGACTTTTATCAGCATAGTTATTCTTATTTTGACAGAGCATCTTTTACACTCTTTTGTTTGCAGGATGATAAGCAAATTGCTACAGTTTTGTAGTGTGGACAAGAGCTCCATTTGACAAGTTCTAACGTGCGAGATTCCTAAAATCTAAAGATGG
This sequence comes from Platysteira castanea, assembly GCA_013397175.1. Classification (NCBI taxonomy): domain Eukaryota; kingdom Metazoa; phylum Chordata; class Aves; order Passeriformes; genus Platysteira; species Platysteira castanea. Next base: position 147,235 of record VYXC01008042.1, read on the forward strand.
GAAGACAACTGTTACCAAATGAAATTTAGTAAGGCTCAAAAAAGGAACCAAAAGCAAGTGAGATGCAAAGTCATAACCCTGCCATAGTTTTTAAATGGGTGGGATTTGTTTTAAGTTCCTTTTAGGCTCTGCTCCAAGAAAGATTCACTAAGAGAGGAAATAATCAGATGCTACTTCACTGAAATGTCTTCCTGGACAGATTTCTTCATTCTGTGGTAACATGAGAATTGGAAATCTTGCAATCTAAATAGCACTGATGCTGCTGCTTTAAAGATATCAGCGTTGGGAGGTTTTGTGGAAAAGTTGTTCTGCCAGACCAAGTGTGGACTGATGGTTGAAGGCAGTCAGATGGAAGTGGAAAATACAATTTTAAATCCTTACACCAAATCAGGGATCCCTGATATTCTGAGATGACACAGCTAACTGTTCTGATCAGAGTACACCTCATTCCTTCCTATGCACCACATTTCTGTCCTAGTTCACCAAAGAGTAACTTCAGATTGGTAGCCCCATAATGTACAATACATTGTTATTATTACAATAATTAATAATCAATCGTGATTGAAGTAAATATTTGATACTAGAATATCAGTGTTATGTCATCCTGTAATATCTGTATTGAATTAACTGCTTTTCTGATTATACAGAAAACGGAATTTCATTTTAGGAGTTAAGACACGCTGAGTTAGCATATGATCCCAAGCCACTTAAAGTGATCTGGATTATTTGGGGTTTTTGGCTAACTTATCCAGCTGTAGAGGGTTTGTTTGCTTTAGTGTTTTATTTTTAGTATTGCAAACCAAATAACCACGTCCAGCTACAGAAACTGCTTGTTTCTGTAAGTGACTATTACTCTTCTAGTCTTCAAATATTTGTTGATAAATGCCAGCAAAGGAGACTCTTTAAGGCACTGTGAAAAACAAAACACAAATAAACACAATAAAAATATGCAAGTAAAAATGAATGTCTCTCCTTTAGTACTGCAGGCTAAGAAGTCTATCTGGTCTGTAACTGGTAATAATTTAGACTATCCAGTTATGATAGGGTTTGGAGATTCTTTTTTGTTGTTTTATTTGTTTTTGGAATGTGTCAGGGCTTTCACAAAATGGGACAGATGCATTCTCTGTGTTGACTGTTTGGGGGCTGTAGCAAAAGACTCGTGTCTACATGACGAGAGCAGAGCATTTATCAGGATATTCATGCTCTGGGATCAGCCATTTGATCCCAGAGTAACACAGGACAGTGATGAGAAGGCTTTCTTTGACAAGTCCTTTCTCATTGTTTAGGATATGCAAAGAGGTGTGCCAGCTGTACAGATGATAGTTTCATTCTATTAATGCTTCTCTAGCTCCTAAAGGCTCTTCTTTCCCATATATTAAACATGCTTGCTTGTTTGAATTTTTTTTTTTTTTTTTATGAGAAACCTTTTTCTTACCTGATAAATGCATCAGTGTTGCTGTGTGGGGCCCTCTGCTCTCCCAGCCAAGCTCTGCCTGCTTGGTCCAGTTTCCAGCCCAGCAAATGTAGCACTGCACAGCCTTGTTACCCATCTGGGAAATGGGTAAATGCACTCATCCAGAGAGTGGCAGCACTGATCTTTGCAAAAAGTTGTGAGCTCCATGCAGAACTGTTGTAGCATGTATGGTTTTTATTTTGTCTTCTAAAAACTTTAAATAGATTGTTGAGTTGGGTTCCTGAAAATGGTTGAGGTATTCCCTCTTTTTGATATTGATTGTAATGCATTAATCACTGCTTTTTGGGGAACCCTATTTCCTGGTTAGGATGTTTACATATATTTCCCATTCACTTCCTTCAGGGATTTCAGCTCTATCAGTATAATTATGTACTTGCAGAAAAGCACAGAAAGTTTCAGTGGGGTAACACATTCCTGTCAAGAGCAAGGCTGTGTTGTTTACGTATAGAAATTAGACTATTGACAGTGTTAATGGTGTTTAAAGTAGACATTTAGAGATGCCACTGTTTGTGTATAAATGCTTCATAATTAATTGGAAGTACACTTGAGGAAAGCTAAGCTGATGGGCTCATAACCGTGAGGCTGGTTTGTTGTCCTGATTGGTGCATTGTGTGTCTGCTGGCTTGTTGATCTGGCATGGCTCACAGATGCATTTAATGATTCCCACTTGGGTTGCCTTGGTTTGCATTGATCTTCCCAGACACATGGGAGCATGAGATGTGAAGGATGTGGTTTAATTAGGCTACAGCTTTATTAATGCAGCTCATCTGGGAGCTCTTCTGCAATAACTTATAAAGTGCAGGTCATGATGTCTGGAGTTGCTGCCAGCTGGTAGAAGTTTGCATTTGCCTCCCCAGGCTTTTGCTGGGCACCTGCTGCATCCCCATATGTGAGGATTAAGGTGTTTGAGGTCTCCTAGCACGGCAGTAAGAGTTAGACTATGACTTTATGCATCACTTTCTAGTTCTTTCACAATGTGGAACCGGGTCTCTCTTGATAAGTGATCTGCCCAGTGCAGCTGATGGAGGGGCATCAGGTATTGATTAGTTTATTTGTTGTGCCCAAGGCTTCTGGATTGCTAATAGTTAATAGCTTTTACAAAAGATATTCCTTGAGTGGAAGGAACTTGCTCCCAAAGGGCTCAAATCAGATATGATTATAGTAAGCAGTCACTGATTTTCATTGCTGCTTCTCCTGTCCCTGATTTACAGATCTTCTGGTTTTGTACCCCTGTGACGGGCTAAGTTCTCCACTGAAGTATTTCAGATCAGTTCATAGTTAGCATTATAGAAAGGGCCTGTGTCTGTCACCAGTATTTGTGTGAGAGCTCGTACAGTATTTCCACCCACCTATCCAAATAATCCCTGCATCTATCTGCTTTTCACTGCTGGAAATTTTAAAAAGGGCAGAACTGGCCCCAGTGCAATCCCATTCTGTCATTCTTCCGTTCCAAACTGCAGTGAAATGAAATTAGACCTGTGGGTCTTCACTACCTAGCCACGCCTGCTCAGTGCTGATGCCACTTTTTTAGGAGTTCCTGAGCTTCAGGAGGAAAAGATCAGCAGAAGCAGGCATGTGTGCACAGCAAGTATCTAGTTTCTCTGATGGAGATGAATTGGGAATAAT